>CM034053.1:5269729-5685380 GCA_019804595.1 Bruguiera parviflora
CCCCCCCCGGGCCGCAAATTTTGTTCTCAAATCTCAATGTACGCCCGGGCACAGGCAATTTACTGTTGTAGATGGAGGAAGATTGAGGCTGCAATGCAGCCCATCACATCTGCCTCTAAAAATGAACGAAGCCGACCCCATTCGATGTGGACGCAGCAGTATCAACAGCGGCCTCTAATTGGTCATCGTGGCCTTCAAAGCTCCAAATAACTGGACTCCCTGGGCCGTGCAAGTAGCGACCATCAGACCGAGGGAATTTGGTCGTCGTCCAGATTGCGAGGGCCACGAAAAATGTGAGAGCTTGTAACATTAGGCCTTTCCGCAAAAGGCGAACCGCACGCGATCCCTCTTGGGCTTAGATTTGACCGTTACCATTCCTATGGCTGTGACTATTAAACGACGTTCCGATTTGGATCTGGACTCAATGAATCCGGCCCAATTCACTGTCTTGAAGCAGCAGCAATTTTAGCTTTCGTCTGCCAACGATAGATTGGCATTTTCTGGCCCAAGAATGGGTTGAGATTTTATATTATATTATATAATTTTCGACCTAATAAAATTTCTTCTGAAAATAATAATGCATCTGTTTTTGGCTAATTAGTTTATTATTCCATCTTTCTTAAGTTCCTAAGGAATTGAAATCGATTTCTTCTAAAAATTAACTCGAAAAAGTTAGTTATAACACCTTTTTATAACCAACCCCTTTAATGGCAGAGACTTTTTATTTCCTTTTTAAATATTTCCGAACTTTTTATTCCCCTTTTGTCTTTTGTGAAAAAGATTTTTTTAATTACAAAAAAAAGAAAAGAAAAGAAAGAAATACCCTTTGGTGTCATTTGCTTAATATTCACGTCTTTTTATACTTTATTCAAAGCTAGATGTCACAGGGATAGATTTCGAACGTACTAACCCGCGCAGCACTTAGTCAACCTTACTTGTGTAGACGAGCCAAGTAAGTTTAAGTGAACGTCGAACAGTGCAGCGGAAGAAACTCGGGAAGCAAGTAGGAGGATTGGGAGTGCTGGGAAGTAGAGTGCACAGAGGATTTTGCAAGTGAGTGTATTGAGTAGCTGCTAAAAATATTTACAGTTGGTGAGAAGTGACCTATTTATAGTGGCTTCACTACCTTAATGTGTGGTTACAATTTGAACATCTAAGATATTTACAAAGAATGTTCTATAACTTAATAATTACATGCTGGTAGGAAGGTTCTAGAGAGTATCCAGTTGGCCTTTGTTAGAAGCTTTTGAACCCTGGCCACTTCCAGGCACTTCTGCACTCTTTTAGCACCTTCCGGTGCCTTCTGCAGCAGCAAAAAAGAGGTTGGCCTTTGTTGGCAACCCACAGAGTCTTCTTGGCCCAAGATCCTGCCTTCTCACTTGCTGGACGGGCTGGACCAAACTTCCCACGTGACATCCTCCCCCACTCAATCTTGCAACGTCCTTGTCGCATTCTCTTGCTGAAGACATTGCAGATCTTTAGCTTTGGAGGGAGTTGGATCTTGCGTAGGGACCCGAACTGGTTGGGCAGTGGCTTCACCCTCACCACATCTCCCTTTGCGTAGTCCGCTGGGCAACGCTTGGTTCCAGCTAACCATTTCTTCCTCTTCGGTAGATCGTCTAAGCCAGTGCCTTCCTGGTTTCAACCAGGGAAGTTGCGATTAGGCATACTAGCACCGGGGGTAGCTAGTTCCGCCTTTTGGCTTAGCTCATTAGATCTAACGTTGACATTGCTCGGCTGAGACTGCAGTGTGGAGTTGAACTTGGTCGAGGCATCTTGCCAGCGAACTTGCTTATGGCTGAGTCTCTGCTGAGGCTGGGAGTAGTTTGTGGCGTCAGTCACAATCCCAAATTTCTTTCCAAGGGGTCGGGGACTCCCAATGCGCAAGCAGGGGATAACGATTGTCATCCCCTTGTCATGGACAGTGGGCCGCTTCTCCTCTTCATAAAGCTTGTGACTTTTGCGGGCAATGAGTTGCCCGTCGGATGTAGCAGGGTGGACTTTGAAATACGTTTCGCAGTCCCGTGGCACCACCATAGATTTCTTGGAGATTTCTTGTTTCAATCTCCTAGCGAAAACTTGACATTGCTTTCTCCAACGCCGAATGTGGTTCCTCTTATTTGAGGAGAGGACGGAGGTGCCGAAGGGGGCTTCGATTGGTCTATTGAAGTCCGCATCCAATCGATCGCAGAGCTGCTTCTTCAGTTCAGTAAGCTCTTGAGGTGCTGTGTGATAAGGGGTCATAACAGGAGGTTTGGCACCGTGTCCCAACTTGATGGGGTGACCTGCATCTTGCTTTGGTGGAACCTTCTTCGACAGCTTGGAAGGCTTGACGCCCTTGCACTTAGCAAGGACTGCCTGGGTAGATCACGGCAATGTAGGAGTAGGTGTTACTGCGTCTTTCCCGTTGCTTTGCTCCCTTGTGATAGATATATCGCCTGGACCCGACTTGAGCTCCTATGTGAATTACAAGGTAGAAATTGTCGCTGCTTGTGATTTCTGCTTGCGCTTCAAAGGAACTACTTGCCCACTGCGAGCATCGAGAACCATTAAGGAGCTAGAAGCAGGAACAGGAAAAGCTGAGGCTTTGGAGAAGAATGCAAGACCGAACACCACCTTGAAGTCGTTTATGGGAATGACGGTGAAGTCCAGCTTACTCGTCCATCCCCCAATTTGGGTGACAATTCTTTGTGCTACACCTTGGATTGGCCGTGCTTCCGAGTTGACTGTCTTTATGGTGTCGTTCCCTTGTGTCAGTTTGAGGCCCAGACGATTGGCCTATTACACGTCTATGAAGTTGTGTGTTGCCCTTGTATCAAGCATCACACTTGCTGTTTTGCCCTCGATGGTGACGTCTGCGTAAAGCAGTCCTTTCTCCTTAGGGGTTGCAGGAGAGTAGTGCTTGGTGAGATTACCCAACTGCTAGATAGATCTCATGTCTACCTGGGACTCTTCGTCGGCCTTCTCCAGGTCGAGTACTGCCATTATAGCATTCATTGCTTTACATTAGGGGCAGTCTTTCACCTAGTGTGGTCCGTCACAAATGAAGCAGGGCCGTGGGGGATTGCCTGTGTCGCGCCTACTAGTAGACTACTTCTCATGCTTCGAACGGATACTAGAGGATCTCTGCTATCCTCCTTCATTGCAGCCAGACTCCTGCCTCTTCTGCCTGGGTCTCTCTCCCCCACTCTTGCTAGAATTGGCCTTCATGCTCTTGGACTGGGTAGAGTAGTCAATAAAGGTTTCGGCAGCGGCAATGGCAGCATCCAGAGTCTACACATCATGCCTGTCTAGCTCAACTCTCGCCTAATCCTTCAAGCCGTCCTTGAAGTGGAAGAGAAGCTTCCTATCGGACATCTCGATTTCTAGCACGAGGATAGTGAACTCCTTGATGTAATCGGAGATACTACAGATCTGACTTAGGCGTCACAGCTTCCCTCTTGCTTCGCTGTCAGCATTGTAAGGGACGAAGTACCTGCGTACCTCTGCCTTGAATTGCTCTCAGGTGTTGATGACGCACAAGCCTTTCTCCCTCTCCGAGTGCTTACGTCTCCACCATAGATGGGTAGCATCCTGTAGGAAGATTGGGGTGTTGCCAACTTTTGCCAGATCGTCGACAACCCCAATGACCTTGAAGTACTAGTCGAGACCAAAGAGAAAGTTCTCCACTGCAGTGGCGTTGCGTGTGCCATTGTACATGGCAGACTTCGGGACCTTTAAACCATACAGTGTAGTGGTACTAGTAGTCGCGACTGTGCTAGTAGTGTGGGAGTTGTTTCGGCGCAGACACTCCATCTCCCTGCGGTAATCGTGAAGCTCTCCTTCGATGAACTTACGCAGGTCGGACAAATCTTGGTTCAGGGAGAGTATTTCCCCTCTGAACGAACGACCAAACTCCTCGATCATGACCTTAGCAGCCCGTGTGATCTATGCATTCTCATGGATCAAGTTATTAACTTGATCGCTGAGGTCACCCATTATGGAGCTGAGATCTGTAACGCATCGCTCTAAGCCAGTAACACGACTGTCTGTGGTCTCCTTCGCTAGAGCCTTGGACTTGCTACGCTTAGATATAGCATGCTGCTTCTCTCGCCCATGAGACTGTTGCCCCGCTTATTGCTCCTCCACTGTGGTGACAGCAAATCCTTCTTCGCTTGTCATGCTCACTATTACTGCAGACGACAGACAGCAAGTTGTAGGTTGAAACCATGCTCTGGAATTGTGCTCTGATACCACTTATCACGAGGATAGACTTCGGACATACTAACCCGTGCGACACTTAATTGATCTTGCTTGTGAAAACGAGCTAAGTAAGCATAAATGAGCGACGAACGGTGAAGCAGAAGAGACTCGGGACGTAAGTAGGAGGATTGAAAGTATTAGGAAGTAGAGTGCACAAAGAGACTTTGCAAGTAAGTGTATTGAGTAGTTGCTAAAAGTATTTATAGTTGGTGAGGAATGATCTATTTATAATGGCTTCACTACCTCAATGTATGGCTATAATTTAAATATTTAAAATATTTACAAAGAATGTTATAGACTCTAATAATTGCATGCTAGTAGGACAGTTCTAGAGAATGTCCAGCTGACATTTGCTGAAAGCTTCTGAACCTTGGCCACTTCCAAGTACTTCTGCACTTTTTTAGCACCTTTCGATGCTTTCTACAGCAGCAAAAAGAGAGTTTTTCTTACCCAAAATTCCAAACTTCCCACGTAACAAAGAGCCATTCTTAATACGGCGTTGAACGCATGGACTCCACCAACTGCATGGAAAAAGTCGACATAGTGGGTCCCACAAGAAACAACACGTGACCTTAATTGGCAAATCGACCTTATGTTCCATGTGAACAGTGTAATACCGCTTTTTGTTGTTTTTCGAACGATCTGAGGCCACGTTTTTTGTTTGTTTTTTTTAAAAAAAAAAAAAAATCTAATACCACATTTATACTGAGGTAACTTGAGATGAAAAAATGAGTTACTCTTCATTGATTTCTTAGACGACACGGCAAGTGGTAGTCAACTAGCCAGTGATGAAAATTAAAAGGAAAGGAATTGATAATCATGGGCATGAAAGATAACGACATAATGAATGGCTAGAAGGAACGTATGGATCGAGCTAGCTAAAGGGTTTAAATTAATTCAAATTAAAATTTAAATAAAAAATAAATTAATTGATTCAATTTAATATAATTTTTTTATTTAAATAAAATTAAGTGTTTATTATTATGATGTAAATATATAATATTTATATTATTATGATTTATTTTAATTATTGTGTAATATTTTTATTTTAATAAAATTATTAATATTTACATAATTATTTAATTGTAATGTGAAAATAATTAAATTTTAACGTGAGGTTGCGCTCGAAGTCTCCAATTGACAATTAGCAGAGCCATTTTGTTATCGTCCAGAGACATCGGCAATTTCATCGTGAATGGATGGATGGATGGAGCTGTAGAGAGAACGCAAAGGTAGTACGGCAAAAATACAGGACACAACTTTCGTCCCACAACTTATTATTTATTTTTAGTTTCTTTCAGAAAATTTATAAAAGTCTGAGCTTGGGAAGTGAAGTCCTATCACCACATAAATTGCGGCAGCTCTCGTGCATCCCTCCCCGCCCCCCGGTTGGCACATTTCCCCCTTATTAATAAAAATATTATCACAGTTTGGGCAGTTGGAGATTGGAGAACGAGCCATAAAAACAGATTGGCGACACCCGCAACATTTCTATCTTTGCGCTCTTGTGATGGTTTCAAGTTGGCATTTAGGAACAAATTGCATATTAAATTAGTGATATCATTGCTGCATATAGATGTTTATTTTACTTAATTAAGCCATTTATATAGCTTAGAATTATATAAGACATGTCTAAACCTGTTGCTTTTATGAATAGCAGCTGTTTAAGTAAACAAATATATTTTTTGGTTACCAAAAAATTGAATTCAATATATTGAACATTTTGATCATTAATTCTACCCACAAGCGCGTTATCGTTAATTTACATCGACACGGGACATCACCAGCCTCTGTCAATGTCGTTTTTCTTGGTTATGCAGCGTGGGGTAATTGGCTGCTGTAGGTTGAGATGTGGCCAGCCAAAACTATTCAGCACCGAGAAACCGATAGAGATCGACTTGAATATGGACGAAGATAGGCGTTTATCACGTGTTGGTTCCTGTCGAGGGACTGTTAATGGGGGCGGCAATTTCAACGCAACGATGGAAAACAAACAAAAAAGTCCATATGTAGTGACCAATTCTTTATCAGCCCACATCATTCGACATCAAATCCCATCGCACTGAATAATTATGCTCATTTTAATTTTTCTGGGACTAGCTCTAATTATTTAATACACGAGTGAGTGATCAGCTGTTCTCCTAAAAAAAAAAAAAAAACAATTATTTTGACCATGAAAAGTTGGAAATTGCATGACAGCTCCCCGGTTCCGCTTAAGATATATATATGCCAGAACAATATGGTACCCGGCATGCATCTATGTATAAGATCATTATATATATATATATATACATATACAAATGTATGAAATGTCACATATGAATGACGTGATGCCTGTAGCTCTGTAGCACCATGGTTTTAAATATCGTTTTGTGCTCGGAAATGATTGGCTCATCCTTTTTCGTGAGAATGTGAAGCCACGTTATTGTGACAAGAACAAAGATTCAAAGTGTCTTGATTTCAATTATGAGAGATTCATTTGCATTTTTTGAGGATATTTATCAGTGTAACTTCCATGCTACCAATGAGGCAACGAGGACCAATGAGAGGCTCAGAGGATGACGCGAAACCCTTCATTACATCGAGGGGAATGGATAATTTACACCCAGCAAATTTCTTGCAAGTTGCTCCCTTAGCCCCCTTCTATGTTCTAAAAGGAATTAATGTTTGGATTAATTGGTATATATGGAACTGTAGTTAATCATATATGATTTGAATCCTATCTCTCGTCCCACTAGATGAGAATGATAAATGTAAAATCCCTTGTTTTGATAGAAGAATTGATTATGATTATGTCTGCTAGAATAGGGCATGAAAAAATGGGGTCATGGTAATTGTCTCTTTCATACCTGGTGGTTGAATCGGAGAAATCAAAGTTTCTATCAGCTCGGGAAGGCAATGCCTACTCGTCCCTTTTGATGAAAGTTTCAACAATGCATAAAATATTTCCTATATCTCTAAGTCCACATCAAGCCAAACTACAAGAAAAACAAGACTATATATGCCACGATATATGCATTGTTAGAAAATATAGAAAGATATATTATATGGATGTGAATAAAATAAAATAAAATACAAATGATATAAAATTTAAGATATATTTGGTGTTATTATAAAAAAATATTTCAATATAATAAATTATAATAATTATTATCTCAAAATGCAATATACCTCTACTACTAACATGCATTCTAAATAATAATGATAATTTTAATCATTCACTTGTATGCAAATTTCTTTTAAAAATATTTTAGCTTGTAAAAAATAAATAAATATTATTTTATAAATAAATATAACAAAATCTTTCAATTTTAATATAAATACAAATTTTGAAAAATATACTTATTTTCTAACAAGAATGACCATGTGACTTTGCATAAATTTGATCGCATAAAGGCTATAATATAGATACGACCCGGAATATTTAAGCATCAAATAGATAGGGAGGTTATTCCTTTAACATGTTTTAATTCTCCAGCACGGTTTTTTATTCCCAGCATAATCTATTGAAATTGGCCTTCTGATATAATCTATATATATATTTGAGCCAAGCTCTTATGTGTATTTCCACTTTCCAAGCAAGGAATGATTAATTATAATTGAGAAACATGCTCTCTAGGCAAATGAAAAAGAAGGAAAAAAAAAAGAAAAATGTCTGAAGTTGACCTCGTCATGGTTTAGTTTACCCGCGGAGATAGAAATTTATTACAGGATCGGGAAAATTACACGTAAAAGTGGATAAGATTTAATTACAACTATTAATTTCAATCGGCTGCTATATAATTAATGGTCGTCATTGATCGCTGATGTTTTTTTTTTTTTTTTAAAGAAATAATGAACTGTGAGTCTATGACAGTCAGCATGCAATCAACACAGAACTGCAGCAAAGAATTCCCTCCTCAGGCTCCTTAACGTGGCTCGCACATGTTCCTTCCCAGGCAAAGACGACGAATATTCCAAAAAGGCAAGGCGTTTTCGCTGGCAAACCCACCACAAATTCTTTGGGGCCCTACGGCCCCAAAACTCAACTTCAATGATTAAGGGGGAAAACAAATCGATGAAAAATTTGTAAGAATAAGAAAAGTGAGGGTTTTTATACGCTTCGAAGAGCAAGAAATGCAGGAGCTATGTTTTGCCGGCCCGATCATCATCTTTGGCAAATACAAGAAATCATCGCTCTTCACAGAATATCTTTGGTTTGAAAACACATATTATCTTCGTTTAAGCATTATTATATCAAAATTTTGAAATTTTGTCGTAGGTAATGACTTAAAATCAGCAGTTAAAAGCTTTAAAATTTGTCTGTTGCATTCTTATGCTATATATATATATATATAATTTTTATTTTTTATTTTTGAGGAAAAATTATTAAATTGAGGATTATGGATTTCTTTTTTGAATGGTTTCCTAACAGTAGAATCATCCACTTTGTAAGTACACGATTCACAGAGAGCAAATCTCTCTCCATGGTCTTACTATAATTTTAATCTACAAGATAAGGTTTCCAAGCGATATGAAATTTATATGAGGTGGACCTGGATTTTCCCTTTATTTATTATTATGCACTAAATTGATTGAACATCAGTGATCAATTAATCATTCATAATGACAATTAATTAAATTATCTTTTCAGAATTTTTGAAAGTGGGCTTAACACGGTACATCATTTTGAACTGTACATTATGTACTTAATTACAAATAGGACGGGGCTATTCGCATCAGCAAGGTGATTGGGAAAAAATGTTTCTAAAAGCGCGGGTGTTCATTAGGATCACAGTTACAGCTTGTTTTGGACCTTTGCTTCTTTCCTACGTCATGACAAGCCATTTTGCTAATAATTGATTAAACGTCCAACTAAAAATCAAAGGCTAAATCATTGTACGGCCGGAAGGGATGCATAGATCGCCGTCCGAGGAGAGGCCATACATACAGCAGCCACACAAAAAAACTCAATGGACAACGACTACTTTATTTTTCCCTGTTCTTGTTTTGTGTTTTTCTTGGACTGAACCGGCAAATGATTCTGTACGAGTAATGATACCGATGAGAATGCCACCCCAGGGAGCCGGTCCGTGGACAAGGATCCTTGTATGGATCACGGTGTCAAATTTACTGTCGCTTCAAAGGTCACTGTGGTACTACCCACGAGCAGGACCGCTCACGCCCCGAGGGCCCTCGCTTTCCCTTCATGTGCTGGTGGTGCCCGACTGGTGGGTAAATTCCATCTATTAATAAATAAAAATAGATCGAGTATAAAATTATATTATTTAATTATAATTATTAATTATTATTAATAATCATAAATATACATCTATAGATGTCTGTCCATCCACATTTATTCATCTATATCCTTCCTTATTTTGTTCAAATACTTTGCTAAGAGTGAGTTAATTTAGAGAGATTTTTAATTTAATTTTTTTAAAAAATAAATTGAGATAACTCAATGTTATATATATTATAAAAAATTAAAAATTAAAATAAGACTAACTAAAAATTAAAAAAATATATATGTATATATAATTCAAAATAAAAAAAATTATTATACTTAACTAAATAAATAAAGAAATATAACAAATAACCTAATTTAAACAACCTTGGCGCCACCAACGCCAAGCTGCACTTCCCCCCGACTCAGACAACGCAACATTTGCCCCAAGCACCCCCAACCTCCCATAGCATATCCGTGCGTGTGTGGGTGTGTGGTTTCTAGTAGCATTTTGTTCTTGGAACTTGGTATCTGTTTGTTCAACTTTTCGCTGGCACAGTGTTAGCTGGGGCCCTGTCTTGTTCTCTACTTCAATTTTCTTCGTTTGGCCTCCATTTCCTAGTTCCTACGTAGCTTTTTGCCATATCCCCTCCGCAAAGAAGTTTAATTTTTAATTTTCTTATAGTAAATGGTAAAAATATGTCTTTGACACTTATCTTCCATTATTGTAGTCCTTGGCTTAGTATCTATTAACTTTTGGGAAGCCTCTTCTACTTGTGCGTACTAAGATTAGATCCTCCCTCTCTCCGCCCCATTCCTTTTTCTGATTCCCGAAAATCTACTCTTCTAGGCATTCCTGTCTCCGCCATGGAAGAAGTAATAATCTCACCATCTTCATCTTCTTCCTTGGTTTCTTTATGTCGAGAGACCCCTCTAACGCTCCAGCAAAGGCTGCAATTCATGGTCCAAAGTCAACCAGACTGGTGGGCTTATGCCATTTTCTGGCAAGCATCTACAGATGACAATGGCTGTCGGTTCTTATCTTGGGGAGATGGCCATTTTCAGGGCACCAAAGAGACGTCCCTAAAACGAAGCACCCTGAACAATCTCCGTCATTGTCATCACCGCATGCCAGCACTGAACCCAGATAGAAAAAGGGTTGTGAAAGGAATCCAAGCCCTTGTAAGCGAGAACCACGAAATGGATGTGTCCATGGTGGATAGCAGCGATATCACCGACGCCGAGTGGTTCTATGTGATGTCCCTGACCCGATCCTTTTTAGCTGGAGACGGTATTCCCGGGAAAGTGCTTAGCACCGGCTCTTTGGTGTGGTTAACTGGTGGCCTTGAACTTCAGTTCTGTAACTGTGAGAGAGCCAAAGATGCTCAAATGCACGGCATTGAAACTCTGGTTTACATACCTACCTATAGTGGGGTTCTTGAATTAGGATCGTTTGATTTCATCAGAGAAAAATCTGGTCTTGTCCAACAAGCCAAGTCCCTTTTTGGGTCAGATCTCATTGGTTTGGTGCCAGAACATGCCAACCCATCAAGGGCAGCACCAATTCAGTTTCTGGACAGCAACATTTCTTTTGCTGATATGGGCATAATTGCAGGAATACAAGAAGAAGATGCGACGAATGGAGAGAAACCGCTGCAGAAAGAATCAAAGAAAGACAGTACTGCTCTCAAAGCATGCCGATCCTATTTGGATTCAGAGGAATCAGACTCAGATTGTCCTGTACTTCCTTTGAACATAAAGAAGAGAACCCCCCAAAAAAGAGGGAGGAAACCAGCGCTTGGCCGTGCCACTCCACTGGACCACGTGGAAGCCGAGAGGCAGCGGCGAGAGAAGCTGAACCACCGGTTCTACGCGCTGCGAGCCGTGGTTCCAAACGTTTCCAAGATGGACAAAGCATCACTTCTCTCGGATGCCGTGGCCTACATCAACGAGCTAAAGGGCAAGATCGACGAATTGGAGTCTCGGGTACAAAGAGAGTCCAAAAAGGCAAGACTGGATGTGACAGATAACACTGATAATCAGAGCACCACCACATCGGTGGACCAAGCCAGTCTTAACCTTAATTCCAGTGGCACTGCTTTTGCACTCCAAGTTGAGGTTAAGATCGTGGGTAACGATGCAATGATCAGGGTTCAATCTGAAAATGTGAATTACCCAGCTGCCAGATTGTTGGGTGCCCTGCGTGACCTGGAATTTCAAGTGCGCCATGCTAGCATGACCAGAGTTAACGAGCTCGTGCTTCAAGATGTGGTCGTCAAGGTTCCTGAAGAATTGAGAACTGAAGAGGGATTGAAATCTGCCATTCTCACCAGCTTTGATCAGTAATTAATTGTTACGGTTGCTATCAATATTAATTATTAATCGTCTAAATAATCTAATTATGTACCGTTCGTTAATTTTCTCTCTTTGTTCTTCATTTTTGGTTGCTTTAGCTATTTTCCGGTCTTCTGTTTCCACCCCAACCACTTATTATGTGGCTAAGCTCTGGACTCTTATCTCGATGTTTCCCCATGTTTATGGCACCCCATACGACTTGAGAAGAAACCAGAAGTAAATCAGCAATGATTGCGTTAAAAATAAAAAAAATCAGCCATGGTTGATGTAGATAATATTCAACCGGGTTTACATGTGTGGAGCATGTTTAATTTACAGCGCGACCCATGGACTCCTTATGAAGTGGACATTTGCCTATACCTTCATGTATATGTATGATGCATCCTGTGTTACGCAAAGCCATAAATAAAGGCCGTTTTACTTGTCTGGCCTAAAATATCAGTTTTTGTCGCTTCTTTTGGGGACGATATAAATGCATTATTAAATTTTAAATTTAATATACAGTATTAGAGTGAGAAAGAATTTTATTGAAAATTATTAATATTTAAATTATAAATTTTTACTGTAAAAAAATTAAATCGAATTCGTAATTTTTAATTTAGGAGTGCACCAATAATAATTAATATTTTTATTACACTCTTTATTTTTACTTTTACTGTAAGTAAAAAGTTAAAAAAAAAAAAAAAAACCCAACAAGGACGATACCAACCGTCTCTGAAGGACGGAGCCCCAGTCAAAAGCAACACATAAGAAGAAATCAAGAAAAACCTAGATGGAAAAGTTACGAGGAGACAGTCAGTTGAATACGTCTTAATTATGAATCTAACATTATATTATCATTATAATTGATTGCATATTTTTAATAATTTAATATATGATTACAAATAATAATAATATCACAAATAAACATCGAACAATTATGCTAGGATTATTTAAACTCAAATTTATGATATCCAGTCCTAAATTACTTAACCTAAAACTTTTAACCTTTCTTTTCTTTCTAATTATGTCTTTTCCTCTCTGCATCGTCTTCACCTCTTAATAATAATTCTTGACGGGAGAAAGAAAGCAGCAGAGTATAAATAATTTAGAAAATTTTTTCCACTTACTTTAATATATAATAAAAATGACAATGTAAACAAAATTAAGAAAAAAAATACATTAATTTTACCCAAAAATCCTTTTAAATCAATAAAAAAATTATAAAATATTTTGAGTTATTAATCAGCCCTACTATAATTAAATAAATATAATAAAAATATATAATTTTAATTATATTAAATAATTTAAATTAAATAAGAAATTAATGAATTATACAGTAAAAATCAAATATGTGTTGTAAATTACAATTAAATAAGTAGACTTTAAATTAATAATTCAATCATTCAAAATAAATTCTCAAATGTTCTTTACCAATTATTCAAAGTTCAATATAATTGAATCACAAATCAATAATCATTCATATAATTTATTAAGTTTGTCACAAATAAAAGAGTAAGAAGTTATTAAAATTAAAAAATTTCGATTCAAATGAAAAATCTATCATTGTAATTCACAAAAACTCTATTCAATTATTCACAAAGTAAATATATATGTTCTCTAATTAACCAAAAATTAACTTAATTAAATTATAAATAATCTTTTAATTACATAATTAATTAAAAAAATTATCTACAGTATAAATTTATAAAAATTAAAAAAATAAAATTTACTATACTCAAAATTTAATTTCTATTATTTAAAAATAAAAATTAAATATCTTTTATTAATTATTTAAATTTCAACTTAATATTCTTTCTAAACATAAAATTAAAAAATATTAATTTTTACTTACTTTCTTTCTACATCTCCCTCATTTTTCCTCTATTTCACATTTTTTTTTTTTACTTTTTTTTTCTTTACGAGTACAAACTCTTCTAAATTTTTAATAAGAAAAGATTTATATTCACTTTAATTATTTGAAATTATAGTAAAAAAATAATTAAACACATAACATAAAAAGAAATTAATTAACCCAACAGTTCTGACCCCAATTCTAGTTCTGATTTGAACTCAGAAGTACACCAGAATCGATTCCGCACTAAATCAAATCGGAACCGAAATTGGGAGAGAGGCATTCTGGCTACTATTTGCCCCTCTTGCAAGACTCTCCTCGTTGTCCAGTCAATTAAAGGCCAGCATGTTTTAGTAATATGCGATAGAGCCCGTGCATGTCAGGCTAAAATAAAATTGATGTGGTCTAAGTTACGTAACTTAAGCTTAACTTGGAGTAATTACGAGGCAAATCATGTCATCAAATACACATTCATTATTCCCCGATAGATATTATATATCTATTTACTCGACATTTCTTTTAACAGTTTAAGCCTATAATGAACACATAAATAGACACATCGAAAGATACCGGTATAAAAAATAATTAAATTGTAATTAAATGGGCGGACACATCAATTTAAGTATCAGTTTAATTTAATTTTATAATTATTTTTTATATCTGAATTCATGAATGTGTTAATCTCCTCTACCCGTCGAACTTTTTCCTTGATTTAATCTGGGATTTTCCCCCTAAGTTCTGCGTCACGAATGACGTTAGGTTAGGCCAGACAAAACGCAGTCGTTGGGATTGAGTACAAATTTTGGAGGCCCAAAACTAATAAACTTCCTTGTCATTAGTCTCGCATCCTAATTGCAAAGGAAGAGGAAGTTAATATCAGTACGTGGCACGGACCCTCAGCGATTTGTTGGTTATGTAGCAAATTAGATACTGATTGACTTGTGCGTGATTGAAGTAATAAAGACAATGCAAGGATTGCTGAACTTCCCGTGGGCCCTCCAAACCATAATGACTAAACACAAAGAAAAAGGGTTAAAAGGGTAAGAAGGGACTACATCGATCAACCGAAAGAGACCAAGGAGCAATAGTTCCCGTGCGTGGCAATGGTTAAATGCAACCAGTTTAACCTATAGATCCTCCAGATTCAGGTTTTTTTCTTTTTTTTTTTTTTTGGTTATCAGCAAAAATTCATTTATAAAACAGCATCCAAAAATACAAGGCAGTTTAAACTCTCAGCAACTATGCCAGAATTTTTTTTTAAACCTCGAAAAGATGCCGAGGTAAAAGATGCATATGGCTTTAGGAGTCATATTCGTAGTGTAATTAAAAAATTGAAACTGCTCTCATTTGCATTTATTACCTATTTCTTCGAATTGCCCATTGCAATAAAACTTCATGGATAATGGAGATCACCGAAGAAGAAACCAAAACGTCAAATGTAATCGTGTTAATTATGCAATATCAAGAGCACCACATTTTTGAAATTAGAAGTCGTTGATAAAATCCCAAAATCCCACGTGAATAATGTCAAACAATTATAAAAATATCTTATAATTTTATTAATTTAATAAAATTTTACATTTTAATCTAAATTAATAATAAATATATATTTAATTTTAATTTAGTAATACTCTCAATTTATCTATTTTAAAAGGGATTCTATCATAAATTTTGTATTATCAAGAGTAAGATTTGGACCCGGCACATATTTTGCCCTTGAGTTGAAACTAAAAGATAAAAAGGATGAAGCCACAAGGTCCGTGTTAATGGAAACAGAATTTCAAGCACATGTATGTCGTGGCCTAACAATTTGTATGGCGATCGACAAATGATGATGCAACAGGGAGATTTCCTTTACGGATTGAATAATCTTGTCCAATCCTAAATAAAAACGTGAGGAAATAGGATAAACACCTTTTCAGTCATAAATTTTTATGAATTTATATAATTAGGTCAGATTTTTTTATATTTTTATTTAAATTATATTCTTTCAAAATCTTTTACAGATTCATCCTTTCGCGGACATAAATTGTTCAAATTGTTAAAAATATATTTTAATTAAATAAAAATTATTAAAAAAAAACAGATATAAAGGAAAATCATTGAAAAAAAAAAAAAGCCAATTACCCCTCCTCCTTCTCCTCCTCTCCTTTTTCATGAGATGTAGCTTCCTTTTTTTTTTTTTTGGGATAGTTTTTGTTTATAAAAATTATTTTTTTATTTTAAAAGAAGAAATACTTTGTATATGCATATTCATATATATTTTTTATATTTTTTTATCAATATACAATTTTTAACTGCTTGAATAATTTTTATTAACAAAAATATTAATTTATAAATAATTTTAAAAATGTAAAACTCAAATAAAAAATAAAAATAAAAATTTAAGACAAAAACAAGTGTGTATTCCGTGAAGAGAAGAAATAGAGGTACGGTAGAATTAGCATTCGAGAACGGCAAGCGAGCCGACGCAGGGTCTTTAACCACGTGCACATTGCCACGTAGGTCTGTGGGGGCTTGGACGGCAACACGAAAAGATGAAACATCCAGATCAGATTTAGATCCAAGGGGATGGGGAGAGTGGTCTGCACGCCAATTAAGGGAGCATTTGGGCCAGTTGCTTTGGACCTACTCCGAGTGGATCAAGAAGTCTGGCCACCCGGCCGGGGTCGCAAGAGTAGTAGTTTAAGAAGGGACGCCCACAATAGAATCGCACAGCCCTCGTTGATGAGGTTCAAATATGTGAATTTGTCGTTTGACTTTCAGGCAGCCTCGGTTAAGCCCCGAGTCCTCAGTGTCCAAAAAGTGTACGGACTCTGCCCAAATCTAGGCTTTTGTCGTGTTGTAATTTAGTAATTACCTGTTCGAATCATAAATTTTTTTATTTTTTTTATTTTTTTGTGTGGACAAAATTAAAGGTAAAATTGTGTATACGTGGTGTTTTCTGAGACTCATAAATATTGGAAACTCACATCCTAGGATCCCCATTGTTCTCATAATAAGGCTGGAATTTGACTAGACCCTCCTCCCTAGCAAAACGCTTTTTTGTTCAGGGACTTAAACCGAGTCCCTGAGGCGGAATGACGATTGCGTTTAGATCCATTACCACCATGCCCCATAGACTTTTTTTTTTTTTTTTTTTTATGACTTTCTTATGTATAATGAACAAAAATACGCCGTCGTTTTGAAGGTATTAACCCACCCCGCCGAACTATTTTGGTATTAATCCCCGTCGGAATCGCATTTCACTAGTATTAATCATAAATGGCTCGTTTAGAGGTGGGATTCCTCCGAAATGTTGATTCGATCCCGCATTACAGTCTACATTCCGACGTTTGAAGTGAAAGAAGATGAAAATTTCTCGCAATCTCATTTCGTTAAATGTTGCAATCTTACAGCAGAAAATGTCCCCTGATCCCATGTTGTGGCCCAGCGGGAAGCGGAAATAAAATTTTAGGACAACCTTTGCTATCAAAATAGTTATAGATTCTTTAACGAGCTTTTCCTCGGATCCTTGGGGCTCTGCTTCCCCCAGCATTTCTGCTACATTGCAACTGCATGCCAGTAATGTCATTGCGGAAGTTGGAATTTTTCAAATTGAAAATTTCTCCTACCATTACCATCGAGGATCAGGATGGAAAAGCAGAGTCATATAGCCGAGTGTCTATTATGGTCGTGCAACTCCATCCTCCGGAGGGCTCACCCTCGAAAGCGAAGGGCGAGGCCAGCAGTAGGTAAAAGAACGAAAATTCCAACCTTCCATGTGATCCATGCCACACCCCTCCCCACAAAATGACATTCTCAACATGATGCATATTTAAACAGGGCCCCTGGTTGCCCTCCCCGCAAGGACAAGAAAACAATGGATTTACAGACACTAATCACCGATAATCAAGGCTGACTAGCGAGACTAAATCTCTAGAATAACTTGACTGACAATAAAAAGACAACAAAGGGGCAACTTAAGCCATTTCAAGATACAAAGTCCAATACAACTAGAGAGTGCAGGTTTCCAACTCTTCCTCCTACAAACTACAACCAGCCATCTCACCACCAATTCACTTTTGATTTGATTTGGACACCAAAACTAAAAACTACCTAATCTATTGAACCTAAATTAAACAAGAAGAGCCCAATTCTTTGTTCAATATGTCAATCACAGAGGTACCTACTATCAATAGCCAAAGATATTTTGTAAGGGAATCACTCACAAGACCTACATCATTTTGCGTCCTCAGAGCCATTGCCGCCACTGTGCCCAGCACCTGAGGTGCCCTGGCCATCAGCACCAGTCGCCCCAGCCTGAGAGGCTTCTTGCTTGCTTCCCCCACGAGCATCATTTGAACCTGCTGTTGCCGAGGTGATCGTGCTTCCAAGAGCCGTCTCAGTATGCATGGGATGCATGCCATTGTTGGGCCCCATGGGTCTCATGCCCATTTGCCCTTGGATGGCTGCCTGGTGCAGCTGCTGAGGATCTGGTATTTGATGAGGATTATTGAACTGTAATGGCATCTTTGGCAGGAAAATACCTGATTGCTGAGCCATTGCTGCTACCTGAGGATGTTGCATATAATATGCTCCTTGTTGCAATGCAGGATGTGGGGCCATCTGAAAGTTATGGTACAGATAAGCAAAGTTACTAGAGCCAATGAATTCACAAAGATCAGTCATGCTTACTACCCACCTGTGGGGGCATTGTGGGTGCCTGTGGCTGAGCATCAGCAATTGCAGCCAAATACATCAAATTCTTCTGTAGTTGGGCTTGATACCTAGATCATCAAAATATTATTTTTACACATCATAAATGTCAGATAAGCAAAGCATAAACCCCCCAAAAAAGTTTGTGTGCTTCTACAACAGTTAAAGAATAAAATAAAAACACGATAGAGATCTGTTTCATATAGCTGAACATAAAAATTATATGCAAAATGACCTCTGTTCTGGCAATTAATATTCAAAATCCCAATCTGAACTTGATAATGAACCCTTATCCATTTCACCTGGACCACCAGATATCAACATGTTTGTTGCATGATCAGGAACCAACTTAGCATACTAGCATGAAAGTGCATAGCTATGAATTGAATTCTAAGATATCCATGGAGGAGTATTATTCCAATCATAGAGAATCAAAAGGTAAGAATAATTGACATCCACTGCTCCTAGGAAAGCAGAATCCAAATGTCTATAGCTTCAACTCAGATATCGTGATATGTGTAGTAACCCAAAAACAATAAGACAGATGACACTTGATGATATGAAGCAACTTAAGAACACAGTAATCGCCATATTAATGTCATGGCACATAACAAACAAGGAGCAAAAAGCCAAATGACTTCCACAGCTCCACTATCAATACCAGTCATCCAAAGATCATCAAAAGTCACAACTTCCTGTAGAAGTCCAAACTTCAGTCCCATTAACACTAAAAACACAATTCAATGGCCCAAACTTGACAGTCAAACAGCAAGCATACATTGCAATTGTGAAATCTCTCTTGCACCAGAGGATTCTATAATGACTGTGGTCTCTAACTTCCAACTCTATATAATGATACAACAATTTCACAACCATTCAAAATGCTAATGGGATGCCTTAGACAGAGAATGCCTGTGCATCCTTATTCTGAATGACTCAAACAATAACTAGTGACACTGCTTGCCATAGTTAGCCTGTCTTTTCTTCATGCAAGCACTAATCATCATTATGGCTGTCCAGATTTTTGAAATAGTCAATACATGAAAATAGGCAAGTCCAAGAAACTTAACACAGAAGCAAGAAAATGGAATTGTAGATCACTTACTGTGCATACAAAGACAATAGATCACTTACTGTGCACATTCAGTTAGTTTTCCAAGGTTTTGATTGTCCAATATTGCCAGAATAAGCTTTTTGTTTTCATCAAGGTACTGCAGCAGGTGTTAGAAGAGTTCACATAGACAACAAATATCCACATCAGTGTCTGATATATTTTCAGTTTCTAATATCAAAAGGTGAAAAATAAGTCAAGGTAAAGACCAAACATAACATTAGCATCAATGAATTGACTCTATAATTGCACATGAGTGTCAAAATAGTAAGCAGGAACATTAGAATACTGTGATTATTAGCCCAGCAGACTATTTGCAATATTATCAGACGCTTTGATTGCAGGTGAACCACAATTAAGCATTGTCAATTGTATGAAGCACTTAACAATTGGTCTAACTAGAAGCCATGTCATTGAAAGATGCTACCAAATGCAGGATTTATTATTTACTTAACCTTCATTACAGGAACTAAGGCTCATGGAAATCATGTGAATGTCCACTCACTACAACAGAAAAAATTATTAAAAGGCTCTTTTGTAGTATTGTACCAAGTCACATGATAAAATAACCATTGCCTTTGGGTTGATAAAATAATCATTGACTTTGGGTTCACATATTTATACAAAATCTATGTTAACATGAATCAAATGAGAACCAGTGTAATGCAAGATTAATCAACCTCGGTATAATAGAGCCATAATGGCACTCATATCATTGCATGAATGGAGAATAGTTAAATAAACGTTCAAGGATTCATCGAAAGGGTTCAAGAGATGCACCATGCATCCATGTCAAACGCTTAGGCTCAGTGACAGAATATTCAATTAATCAGCCTTAACAAATTATGAAAATTCGTCACATAATGAGTTCCTTATAAATTAAACTTCCAGCCTCAAAGTTCTGTCTAGTATACTGTCTAAACGCTGATTTATGAAGTTGACATATCATACCAGCAGTTCACAAACGTTCTGTTTTTACTTACTCACGGAATGGACAGAAAGGGAAACAAAGCTAAAATGTGAAGGCTGAAAATCTCTAACAGCCAAACCAACATAAAAGAAACTGCAGCACCATCCTTAATCAGAGTTAAGACTTGCCATCTGTAATCGCAGTTATTTGTCACTAAAACCCTGAATCCTGATAACCAACCGATTCTGTAAAGTCCACCGACAACAGAGGAGAAAAAAATGACAAACCTTAATAATAGACGTCGCCAAAAACATATTAATACTGGTTTGCGCATAGAACGAAAACCAGTCTCTCAAATTGGAGAGAAACTGAGAACCCATAATCAATTAACCATTGGATGCCACTTCCATTTGCATTTGGCATTACCTTAATCGATTAAAATAGCTTGCCCAGAAAAGAAAAAGGGTAAAACTAGTTAAACCCATATCCGACACAACTCTGGCAAGAACCCAACATTGACGAGACTGCTTCCTTAAAGAGCAATCACCAAACAGCTTCAAGTCTTTATAACATTTAATAAAGGACCAAAAAAGACACCAAAAAAACAAAAAAAAAAAAAACAAACCTTTTGGATCTGCTCGGTGGTGATGTTAGTGGGTGGAAGTGAAGCCATCATGGGAATCATCGGCTGTGGCTGCTGCATTTTGTTGTATATGCTCTGTGCTTGGCCTCCGCAAAGCCCTAATCCCTATCCCCCCCAAAAAAAAACAAAAAACCCAAATCGATAAACCCCAGACCAAATATAAGGAATGAAAGAGGTATACGATGGGAACAAACAGAGAGAGAGAGAGAGAGAGTCAGAGGCTTCTGCAGCTATGCACAGACAAAGCCGTTGGGAGTGTTTTGAAGAGAGTCGAATGATGAGAGAGAGACTTATGTCGACGAGGTTTCTAGAATTTAAGGCAAGACAAAGCCGATTTAAAAATGTTTTTTTTTCTTTTTTTTTTTTACAGGATTTTATAAGGAAAGAGAAAAAGGAAGCGGGGAGGTGGCAACCCATTCGGTCTGTCGTTTTAAGACCAGTTTTTTTGCTTCGGAAACTCTTACATTATATCTTGCTTAAAATTTTAAAATATAAGATTATGAGATTTTTTTTATTTATATATTGTCTAATTTTTTCTTCTCTTTTTTTGAATGTAAACTGTTAGTTTCAACTCAACACCTATTTCAAGTGTTTTTTTTTTTTTTAAATGTAAATCTTTCCCGTTAGATTTTTTTATTCTCTTTAAATGACTTGGGAGGTATTATCTCTTGTCTCGACAAAAGACGAGAGAACACAAAGTTAACTTCCTTGGCATATGATCCTTATATTGGAACTCTCTCCCTCTTTTTTTTTTTTTAAATATATTATAAATATATTAATTATAGAATAATAATTTAATTTTTAACGTAAAAACTTATTATTTGTGTTAATTTTGAAAGAATTTTTTTTTTGATATTAAACTATAAAATATCAAATTTAAAAATGAACATATTTTAATTATAAATTCCTTTAATCTTTTAAAAATTAAAAAATAAAAAAAGAAATTAAATTATTATTAAATTTTTGTGTTAAGTGGTCTTATAATTGAATATTGGACAATAAAAGAACAAGTATACTCATTTCTCAATCAAATTATTTTTTAAATCAAATTAATATAATGTTGAAATTAAAATTTTTTAAAAATATTATGAAATATAAAAATCACGTAAATGTTAATAGTATATATAAAATATCTATAATTCTCAAGGAATATTTAGTTTTTCATTAATATTGTGTAAGGTTAAATACAAGAATAGATTAAAAATTTTACAAATTTCGTCAAATTAAATTATGAATTTTTAATTCACTTTGTAAAATTTATCTATTCTTTAATCATGAAAAAAAAAAAAAAAGAGATTGTTCTCTCGTATTCTACCCTTATGTAATGAGGGTTGTTTACGTGGAAAAATGACAAACACCAGGAAGAAATTTTTGACAAATTATCCATTTCATATTTTTTACCTCTCTTCTCCAACACTGCGCGAAGTAACTAGAAAGGCAGGCAGGCAGGTTGATGCTTTAGAGGCTTTTATTAAGAAAAATGGTAGGAAAGTTTTGATTTACCAAAAAACATGCCTGAAATTCAGACCAAAGATAGCCCTCAAGAGACCGGCAGAAAATGGAAACCACTTACTGAGGCGGGTAATGTTATGGGGGTGAAGAAGCTGCTCGTCTCTTTCTTATATCAGCTCCTAGACTATTGTCCACCAAATTTGTCTGGTTTCTTTCTTGGAGCTGTATACTTTTAGCATACAATAATGGATATTAGTATTACTCTAGCGCTGCTGCCTAGTTTTTTCGACATTTTAACACGGCGAGGAATCACTCTTCCTCTCTTCACAATCTAGCAGTCACTTATATGGTTTTCTGTAAAACTTATCAACCTGTTGGAATTATTTTGACTTGCTTTGCTACATCATTTCTTATCGTTCCTCGGTATCTCATAGTTTGTGTACCTTGATGAAAATTCATGCCCATCCCTCCAACTAGACGTCAATGTTCTTCATCCTCATAGTGTAGCTCTATTTTTCTAGAGAAGATCTGGAAAATGTACCTGCATTTCGGACTATACTTTCCGACATTCTTTGATGTTGAAATTTGATATTCGGTGAATTCCCAATTCCTCCAAGTTGTGTCTCTTGGTGGTTATAGGGATGTATCATGGCATATTCTTTTTCAATGATTCATGAAATATATTTTTCTAATTTTTTGTGTTTTTTTTTTTCCCTCTTTTTCACAGCAGGACGCTTGAGACTTAGGCCAATAAATATGTTTGCTTGTACAACAGGAATTAGTTCGAGTCTATTTCAAGCCTCTTAGAGCAGCGGCCACGGGTCACACTCTGTCTTGGCATTGGAAGCCAGCAGAGCTCATTTAACAATTGCTTAAGTGGTCGGCTAGATCATTGAACATGTGTTCCTTTGCACGACCTTCAATGGGTCAGAAGCTCTTGCAAAACCTGATCAGATCTTCGGTGTAAATTATTTAGAGTTCAAATTTTAAGATCAGACTATGAGAAAGTGATATATATTAAAAATTCTTTGGTTCTGACTTGAGTGACCTATTTTTTCATCAGAATGAGTGAGTGGGCTTTCCTCTATTTTTTATAGGGAAAATTTCACTTTGGTACTGCGTAGTTTGACAAAGTATCATTTAGGGGCGGGGCTTGTGTATCGTTTGGTACCTTGAGGTTCCAACGTTAATCAATTAGAAGCTTATCGATAAAAGCCCATCAAAGATCAATACATTACACGTGTCACAATTTGGCAAACCCCATTTTACTGAAAAAAGGGAAAAAAAATTTTCGCTCAATTATGCTTGATGATTAAGCACACTAATTAATAGGAACTGTCTGCATTACGGGGTAATATTAGAATGTGGGATGTGAGTAGGTACTTGTGTATGCCGTTGATAGATTTGGGAGGAAAAGATTTTCGCTTTTTTAAGTAAATTTTGGTTTGCCACTTGTGTATTATGAGTTCGTCTATGGGTGAATCTTTGATCGAACAACATAAAAATGCTTTCAAAAGAATGTCCTTTCATGGAACTGCAATGCCATTTATCGAACATTTCCTCAATATTATTATAATATATAGTCACAAGGACACAATTAAATTCTCAATTTGCATAGACGTAATGAACTCGTTTAACCTAAACAGTTCATATCGCTTGGAATCCGCAATTGCGCAAACCTTAAACGTAGAAGAACAAATTCAAAGCAGGCGTACATCCAGGAAAAGAAAACAATAAATCCCAATTCAGACAATCCAATCATCAGTTAAAACTACAAAAAAATAAAATAAAAAGAAGGCGGCGAGAGAGCAAACCTTCTTTTGAGATCTTGACCAGACCAATTAGGCATGGCAAAGTGTTGGCCCGTAAGACAATTTAAAAGATGATGAATTGAGTTTGTTTAATTTGATCACTCAATTCATACTTAATTTCAATTTTAAAGAATAATAATAAGATAATTAATCATAAATAATAAATTAAAAAATATAATTAATAAAAAATAAAGAGGTAAGATAAAAAAATGTAAAATTTTATAATAATTAATTTAAAATAAAAATTTATATCTACTTTTTAAAATTTGATTCTTTAAAATTCAACTCTATTATTAACTTATTTTTCTTTTATAAAATAGAAATAATTTTTTTATTAGGTTACTTTGATTTTAATTATAACAAAAATTTCATAAAATTTTTACAAAAATATAATAATTCTTACACACTTAAAAACTTATATTCTATCATTTTTCATTAAAGTTTTATTATTTATTTTTGTAATCTCAACTTTTTACTTTTAGAGTTTTTATTTTTAATTTCTTGCTTTGGATAACTTTTTCTTTTTGATATCCAATTACACTTAAAACAATATTTTTACGTTAAACAAAGGTTAAGAAACTATATGTTGAACTTTAATATTTTTTTCATAAAGAAAATTAATTTCAAAAATAGAAAACATTAACTTTAAAATATTGGTCAATTGTAGCACTTAGACCTATTGACCAATTCAAAATTTTTGTAATTTTTTAAAATTTTATTATTTTAATTATTTAGTCTTATTAGGTTATCACAGCAACTGATTAAGTTGACTAACCTAAGTTCTATATAACTTTTGCAATATTAAAATTTTTAACTTTTTAACTACTTTTAAGTAAACTTCTTCCTTTATAGCTTCTTTGATGTTCGGTTAATTATAGGTATCGGTTTAGATGACTAACTTAAATTGTCAATTTCTTTTTTGTTTCTCTATTTTTTATTCAATATTTAATCAATTGATACCATAAATTGATTAATCTAAACTTTTTGTCTTTTTTTCCTATTTATTTTTTCTTTTTCTCAAATTATCTGGTAGATAACATATGTTGATCAATTCTAATTTTTTGTCAATTATGACTGTTCATGATTCTTTCTATTTTTCTCTTAAATCACTTAAGATTTTACTTAATAATTTTCTATAAATAAAATTTGATAGAAAATAATGTCTTTACATAATTATTAAATCAATTTAAATTTAAAAATTACAAATCTTTTCAAAATATATAAAATCACATAAAAACTATCAAAATAGTGATAATCTCATCTATTAAGTAATTATATCAATCAAATATGAGATATACATCAAAATATAAAATAATAATAAGTAACATATAATTTCACTAAATTTAATAATCTCTTAATTGATCACAATAATTTCAATACAAAGAATTTTAAAGTATCATTTCTCATTGAAAAAAGTTTAAGGATAAAAATTTTCATATGAAATTTACTATTAAATGTAAAATACCTTAATAAAGTTCATTTCATAATTTAGAATTTTAAAGTTGAATTATTAGTTTTTACAAAATCATAGACAATGAGTGGTTAGAGTAAGATTGCATTAGAAATTGTTCTTCTCCCGTAACTTAAATAGCGTAAGATGTGAGAATTAATTAACTTGTCATAGGCGTATACTTAAACTCATAAACCACGATACATAGACACACAAAGAAAAAAAGGGTATTCATTAATGGGGGCTTCCAAAGATATTACAACAATATCATAATAATGATAATTGTGTAGGAAAATAGTTATAGTGCACTAGAATTGCCCTAATTGAGCGAGTCCTAGTAAGATAAAGGAGCAGACTTGAAACCATAATGAAATTACATCAAATTAAAGGGTACCAAAGTAAATTTTTTATATTTTTTAATAAAAGATTGAAGGAGTAAATTTGTCATGCTTGCCGAATTACTAAAATTTAGGTGGTTAATAACCTTGGGGCACGTTGAGTTACTCAGTCTGCTTTGCATATAATTTACATTTAAGAGCCTAAACCAGTTGTAATTTGTTTCAACTAAATGATGTTTGTTATCATATTTTATAGTTGTTGAATAGATAATAAAGCAACAAAAGTGAATGATGAGATCTATATTGGCTCATCCTATTATTTTTTTTACTGTGAAATTGTTAACTTAGGTTACTTCTGAAGTGAATACAAAGGAATTCGATTAAGTCTTACTAGTTTTAACATTAGCTTGTAATGGAGTTGTTTTCTCTAAGAGAGGCTATTTGTTAATCTTTTTTCCTCCAAAGTCTTAGTCAACAAGGCAATTTTTCTTTTTTTAATTTAGTCATCTTGTCTTCCTTATTGGTTATATTTGTCATCATAATTACAATTACACTAGCATTAGCAGATGATGCTTTATAGAAGGCCAAGCTAAAAGGTTTTCCTGCCTCTTTATCATTAGTTCCTATGGAGCAAAATGGTATTTGATGCTATGTAGCGATTGGCAAATTATCCCCTATCTCAATACTAATTGATGTAAGGTGTTAACTTCTTTATACTATAAGAGAGTCTTATGAGAGATCTTATTCTTGTATGGTTTTCAAGTTTTTTCTTTTAGCATTTTGTTATGCTACAAATGTGAGGAATTACATTTGTCTATAAGTTTTTAGGTCAATGTAACCAGATATGATTGTTAACACTAACAATGGAGTAATAACCTTTTTACTAGTAGAGGTGGCTATACTCTTTTTTGGCACTATGATTGCATCAGTGATTTCTTTTTCTTTTTTTTTTTTTTTTTTACAAAGGAGAAAACGATGAGAAATAGAAAGATCTCACTAAGTATGCCAAAAATTTGTAATTCACAAATCTCGCATCTTTGAATTATTGGATACAAACAAACACAACTTACAAATTACAATGTGAAATTTATAATTTGTGAATTATAATGTCAATTTGTGAATTACATGTAAAATTTAAAAAATTTTTGTGAGGTTGATCTCTATGTAGATCCTTTAATTAATTATCTTTCGTAATTTTACTGAAGGAAATGTGAGCTTAATCTTGAGTGAATGATTTAAGTTTACTAAGGGCTCTTAAGGTTTGATCCAAGACAAATGGCTTAACTCTAAAAAGGGTCGTAAGGGCTTTATATCAAGTATGTGACTTGACTCTGTTAAAGGTCATTAAGATTTGATCTTGGTTATAAGGAAACTTATAAAATTTAAGGGAACTTCGGTGATGGGTGTAGAGTCTTGATCTTAAACAGATGATTTGGTTTTGATAAAGGCTGTTAAGACTTGATCTCAGTCAAAGGGGGAAGTTTTTGAATTTTGAGAGAATTCCAATAATAATTATGGAGGCTTATCCTTAATTGGAGTGGATTTAACTTTGGTATAAGTTGTAAAGGCTTAATTTTAGGCAAAGGGTTTTGAATATCATAAAAATGTAGCTTGATAGATCTATAATTAGGCTCTTAGTAGTTTTCATCCTTACTTTGATAGGTTACAAGTAGGAGTTATAAAATTAAGTGAGAGTTTTCACAAGTTTTATGTAAAAGCCATGGGCTTCACAAATTACCCCTACTTCATCTCTCCTAACTTAAAAAGTATGAGTCAAGTTCCAAGACTATCATGAATGTGTGCAAACACGATTTAGATGAATATGAAATTTATATAACAAACCAAGATCAATGAAATAAACAAATAAAGTGTTAAATAAGAAAGTAAATTGCTGAAATGTGGAGTATGAGAAAAGATTTAATATACTAAGGGTCAAGAGGTCTGATCTTGAATTGGGAACTCACTTTAGTGAGAGCCAAGAGTTATGATCTTGCATTAAAATTTGAATTGAGAGAGAACTAGAAAGTTTGATCTCATGTAGATTTAAATTTAGTAGCAAGGGCTATGAAGCCTTGATCCCATGGAAGGATTTTAGTTTAGTAAGGGCTAATGGGACTTGATCTCATATAAAAATTTTAATTTAGTAGAAATAAAACGAAATTTGATATCAGATAAATTTAAATTTAATAAAAATTATAAATAGTTTGATCTTGTATAAAAAAATTTATTTAAAAATTTATTTTATATTTATTTATAAATTTAATACTTAAAATTTATAATTTAAAAGATCCATTATAATGATATCTGAAAAGTATAATTCCCTATTTACTAAATATATAGGTATAGGAGGGGAGAGAGAAGGAGAGAGTGAGCTCGCTTTTGCTTTCTTCTCCTTGGGATGGTCTTGAAAGGGTGGGAGGATCTGCAATTTTTAGGGAATTTAGACGTTACTCTGCACGAAAACCGCCGTAATTAGTGATGGCCGTTTACACTGCAATTCAATGAATTGCATTTCTTGACTTTTCTAGCTTCTTATTTTTCCATTTGGGCTGCTATCGTTTTATGTTTCCGGCAGCCAAAATTTGAATTTAATAGATTGCTCATATGACCCATCGACGCCGACCAAATCCTTCACGTTGACATGTTGCATGATTGGCTTTTTTTGGAAACCAACTTGGCCCCTTTTCCTCCTCGTGCAATAGCATATTCATGTGGGCCTCATTTCTCCTTTTTTTTTAATTATTTTTTTTGTTTGTTTACAGTGGCACTTAACAATTAAGCCAAAATTAAATTCTCAGCATAAATCTCGCTTCAAATGGGATGTAGGAAGGCCATCACACGTGGTTGATGAAATAGAGAGATGTGATATTGAAACTTGCAAGAACCTTTGAAAAAGACTAATGAGCCAAATTAATTACACACATGAACGCTTGCCTCGGAGTTTCTCTCAACATCATTAACCGAGTAATCTACGCAGAATTAACAACGGGTTGCCCCTTTGTCTGAACGTTGTTTGCCACAGAATTGCAAGTGTCCGACACGAATACGGCAAGCCAAATGAAGATCGGAGTAACCAGGAGAATGAGACCAAAGGGCACCATCCATTGCTGACTGTGTGTGGGGTGATACTCATATTCCCACCAGCCAATTATTAGCCCACCTGCCATGCTCAGAGCCAATGACAAGAAGCAATCTGCCCATGTCTTCGCAATCTTCTTTGGTTGTTCTTGGTTTCCCTCACTCCTCTCTTTCTTATATGATCCCATCAACCAAAAATTTTTTTTCAAAAAAAAAAAAAACTCTTGGGTTTGTCTTCTAAATCTTCAAGAACACAGGAAAGAGCAACCGTGTGGTAACATCTCTATAACATCTAATATAAGAAGAAAAATCATATGTAAGTGCCAAAATTAATGTAATTGTACAGAAAAACACATACCTTGTTCCTTGGACTTGAAAGAATAGTTGGAGACATATAGAAAGCTCGGTAGACGCTTGATTAAAAATGCTGGAGGATGGATGTGGAAGAGGAGGACAGACAAAGAGCGGAAATTGTACAGGGGAGTGTCTGCGTGGGCAGCTACCAAGGCGAGAGGGGCACAAATAAGGGATTAAATTATTCTTGTAGGAGGCTCACTGATTGAAACACGCATGTAGTACACGTTCTAACTTGTTATAAATTAATATATACGGGTTAATAATTAATATATACGTGTTAATGTTAATTTATATTAAAAAATTATTTAAATTATAATAAAAATTAAATTAATTGAATTTTATTTATATTTTATTATTTGAATATATATATATATATATATATATATATATAGAAAGAGAGAGAAATAATTTATATAGTATTTTATTAAATTAATAAAAAAAATTATATAATTGAATACTACTGTCATGGAAAAACTACCGCGCGTGCTGCTAAAGTTGCCGTCTACCTTGCCCAAAACTACCCCACATCGCCAAACACCATTGACCTCAAATCAGTCATCCGCATGCCCAAAATGTCACTAGAACGCCGCCGATTAGAAGAAATTTGAGGTTTAGTCGTCGTCTTTCTAACATCCGATGTGCCTGTTCTGGTCGTCACCATAGTACTAGACCGCCGTCGTTCAACTCTGCAACCGCCGATCTACCTCCTCCACCCAATGAAGCACATGCATATCAATGGTTGTTATCGAAGACAACACCAGCGGTAAAAAGGAGACGAAAGAAAATTAGGGTTATAATTACAAACAACAGAAGTTTGGGCTCATAATTATAAATAACAACGTTTGGGTCTGAATTAGAAAACAAGCATCGTCAGGGGAACAAACAAAAATAAGAAAAGTTTGAGGACTAAATCAAAAATAAGAAAAGTTATAAGACCCGATCGCAAATACAAAAAGTCTAAAGATCAGATTAGAAAAGGTATGAAAGTTGGGTATTGATCTGTAAATCATGAATTTTAATATGAACAACACAATTCTAATTTCAGTTCTTATTTTGAATGAAAAAAATTATAATTAATGACGTATATAGATGAAAATATTATTTAATTATAATAAATTACAAAATATTGTAAAAAATAGAGTTACAATACTTACAATGAATGCAAAAGAAATACAGAGAATTGCTTATTAAGAGTTGCAAAAGAGAGATAAAAAGGCATTTTATTTCATTTATCAAGTAGTAAAAGATGATAATTTTGAAAAAAATTACAAAAACAACCTCATTAATGTAGGCATAGAATACCTTAATGATGATGTTAGTTTGAGTTTTTGTAGATGAAGTTTTAAAGACTATTTTAGCTTACATTAATAGAGTTTTTTCTTTAACAAATCAAATAAAAATATATGGAGAGCAATTGAATGATTAAGTGGAAGTTGAAAACATTTTGTAGACATATACATTACGATATAAGTATATCATGGTTGCAATAAAAAAAGTACATGATTTATCTTAAATATCAGTTAATAAACTAACAAGCACATTACAAACTCATAAACAATGCATAAACGATAAGCATATTGAGAAGCAAATAGAGTAAACACTTTTATGTTAAACTCTTACTAAAAGTGAGTAGAGTGATCAATCAAAATAAAAGTAAAATTCTTTTCATAGTAAAGGACAAGGACATAGATGTGGTGGTAACTATTACAATAATCAAGGTTGAGGAGGTCATTACAATAATTATGAAGATAGAGATAATCAATACAATGCTCAAAGGAAATTAGACCAAACATACAAAAGTTAAGTTCAAGGAAAAGGTTTTGGAAGAGGAAGTATGACAAATTCAATGTTGAGTGTTCCTTATGTTATAAGTGTGAACATTATATTAGTGAGTGCAAGTTTAAGGAAAATAATCAAACAACTCATTATACATAAGAGGGAGATAGAAATGATGGAAATCAAGCCCTCAAAATGATTACTATAGCTACTAAAATGTCAAATTGCAACATATGGTTCCTTAATACTAAATGTACCAATCATATGTATAAAAAAAAAAAAAAAAGAGCTCTTTATTGATTTTGATGAGTCAATCCATTCTATAGTCAAATCTATTGATGATCATAATTACATCTTAAATGTGTTTTATATACCAGAGATCATTAAGTTAAAGAACAAGGCAAAAAAGGTATAAATTCTCATTAAGTTGAAAAAAAAATTATAATTACATCTCATATGTATTTTATATACCAAACACGAAAAGTGACTTAGTTAACTTAGGCTAATTACTTAAAAAAAGGTATAACATACAGTTACATGATAACTATCTCTTAATTATTGATATGAGAGGTACATTTATTCTTAAATTTCTTTTAATGAAAAATAAAATGTTTTTAATCGATATTGTTATTAATATTTACACTTATCATAGTATTATTGTAAAAAAAGATTCTTGGTTATTGCATTTTCATTTTAGTCATCTGAATTTTCATAATTTGAAGCTACTTGCACAAGGAAACATGGTGATAAATTTGCCCATAATACATCATCTTATGGAAAATATAGCAAATAGTCTTTTGAGGCAACAAATTGGCATGCAAGACAACTGCTCCAATTAATCCACTTTGATATTTATGATTTGATGAGTATCCATTAAATGGCAAAAATAGGTATTTTCTTACCTTTATTAATGATTTTACAAGGAAGACATGACTTTATTACATACAAAGGAAATCTAAGGTATTTGACTATTTTAAAAAGTTTAAAATCTATGTTGAAAGGTAATATAGGTATTATATTAAAATTCTTCAAACTGATGGAAGTGATAAGTATATTTTTAATAAGTTTGAGTATTATGAAGTATAGAAAATCAAGTATGAAGTGATAATTTCTTACACTTTACAGTATAATCAAGTTACTAGAAGGAAAAATAAATTAATCATGAATTTGGTGAGAAGTTTGTTAAAAGTCAAAGTAATACTCAATCCCTTTTAGGCAGAAACTGTTTTGTGTTCTATTTACTTATTAAACATATTTCCAACAAAAAGTATTTATAATGTCACTCTTAAAAAAGTAACCTTTTGTGACAAGAAATTAGCGTACAAGGCAACCACTCTAAAGACAAAGCTAAATGATCGTAAAATGAAAACTATCTATCTTGGTTATATCAAAAAGGATATAAGTTGTTCAATTATATAACAAAAAAAAAAGTAATTATAAGTAGAGATGCGTTTTTTTCTGAAAATCAAGTTTGAAATTCTAATATTAAGAAGGATAATAACTCTCAAAGATGTCCAATTGCTATTCCAAAAGAAGGGGAAACTAAAGTTATAATCCTTAATACGAAGAAGGATATCTCACCAATCATTATATTAAATCTTATACCATAACCTTCAAATAATGAAAGGCCAAGGAGAAATTATCAACAATCAATTAGATTGTAAGATTATAAAGTAATCCCTAATAATACCTTTCATAATGATGAAGATTTGGTGTATTTTGTCATATTTGTAGATTGTGAACCTATGTCATTCAGTAAGGCAATTCAAGATACAAAGTAGATGAATATTATGAATAAAGAAATCAAGGCTATTGAGAAAAATAAAACATGAAAGCTTACTAATATTCAATAAGGTCAAAAAGTTATTGATAAGAAATAGATTTTCAAAACAAAAAATAAGTCAAATGGAGAAATAAAGAAATATAATGCAAGATTGGTTACAAAAGAATTTGAATAATAACCTAGTTATGATTATTATAAGATATTCTCTTTTATTCCTTGAATAGAGATTGTTAAATTTATAATTATTTTGACCGTGTAAGATCGTTGGAAATTTCATCAAATGGATGTGATGTTAACTTTCCTTAATGGTCCTTTTAAAGAGAAAGTGTTTGTCAAGCAGCCACCAAGTTTGTGAAGAAAGAAAGTGAATAAACTATGTATAAGTTGAAGAAAGCACTACATAACTTGAAATAAGTACCTAAAGTATAAAACAAGTGCATTAATTCTTTTTTTTATGAGACTAACTTTCAAAAGTATCCTCCTAAGCCTATTTTATACATAAAAGTTAATGATTCTGATGATATTTTATTAATGTGTCTTTATGTTGATGACTTGATCTTTATAAATAATAATCTCAAAATGATTAAAAATTTTAAACAATCTAAAATACATGAATCTAAGATGACAAATTTATACCTTATGTTTTGTTTTCTTAGCAATGAGGTGATTCGTGGTGATGATAAAATCTTTATCTATCAAAATAAGTATGTTATTAATCTTTTAAAAAAGTTTCAGATCCATGATTATAATCCTATGAGAATTCCTGTTAAAGTTGACACTAAATTGTTTGAAAAAACAATGAAGTGTTTATTAATTTTACACGTTTTAAGTAAATTATTAGGAGTTTGAGATATCTGAAACGCATAAGATCCAATATATCTTATGAAGTTAGTTTGATTAGCAAATTTATAAATTCTTCTCACTACCCTTATTGCAAATTGTTAATAAGATTATATATCACATAATCTTATTAACAATAAGATTATGTGATATATAAAAGGGACATATATTCATGACTTACTTTATTTTTCATCTAAAAAGTGTGTTATTATCAGTTATTCTAAAAGTGATTATATTGAAAATGTTGATAATCGTAGAAGTACTTATGGTTACTATTTCAACTTTGAAATTATTATTTATTCGTAACCATTCAAGAAACAATTTATTGTAGTATTTTCAACCTATAAAGCAAAGTATGTAGTTGATACTTCATATGCTTGTTAAGCTATTTGATTGTGTAATCTGTTAAGTGAGATTTATATTCTAATTGAAGGTCTTGTGAAAATATTTATTGATAATATTTTTAAAATTAATTTGACTAAAAATCTAATAACACATAAAATAAATAAATATATTAATACTTATTTTTATTTTCTGAGAAATTATGTTGATAAAAAAAAAGATTGAATTGATATATTATAAATTTAAAAATCAAATAATAAATATTTTTATAAAAGTATTAAAATATGACATATTTGTTAAATTAAAATAAATATTGAAATTGAAAGTATTACCTAGTCAAGATTAAAAGAAATGTTAATATTAATTTAAATTAGAAATTATTACAGTTATAATAAAAATTAAATTAGTTGATTTATATTTAAATTTTATTATTTGAATGTGTTAACCCTTATATATAAAGACAATGTGTGTGTATTTTATCAAATTAATAAAAAAAATTAACTTATAATTAAGTGCTAACAATGCAAACTAAGAAACAAAAAGATTACATTTAAGTTTTTTGCACCAGTGACATGGATGGATTATGGATATAGCTATTCGGGGTAGATTCGATTTTTAAAATAAAAAAAAAAAATTGGTTATATTGTTTTTGTTTCAACGGGAGGCTATTTGTCCGTCGGACGTATACAGTTGGTTCTGGCTCGAATACTTTTGAAAGAAAACTCGCAGCGGAATCTCATATGCTAGCATCACCACGTGGCAATGCCTGACTGAACCATTTTGGGTCCAAAATGGAAATGTTAAAAATTTGACTTAGATCTAAACATTTCAATTTAAAAGAAAAAATAAAATAAAAAAGTTTCAAGTGATTTTCCCTATGATTCGATCATTTTTAGACCGACAAAAAAAAAAAAAAGTCGTGAAGGGGCGAAATGATATACTACAAAATTCTGAATCCAATGATACTTATATATTGCATACATATCAACAAAAAGTTTTTTTTCTTTTCGATGAAGGTGCTGCACTATTCTAAAATTGTGCAATTTGTCGTTCAAATTGTGCTACATAATTTTGAAAACTATACTATTATTTGAATAAAATTTTTTCGTCCAAACATATACAATATACGTATCATTGGACTCAAAATTCGACCTCTCATCTTCTAGGTTTCACGCCAAAAAAATTAACTGAATTACAGTCATAATCGTCATAAATGTGTTATTCAAATTACGATGCAGTAGTTTCAACAAAATTTTTTCGTTCAAATATATGTACCATTGAACTCGTAATTGTATTTATCATTCGGTAGTCTTTAGACACCCGGAAAATGATTGTTACAGCCAAAATCACTATAAACATTTTTATTGTTTTCATATTCTAATTTTCAAAATTTTACGCTCAAAATTTTTAAAAGTTCTAATTTGCACTATTTGTGACACAACCAAAATATGATTAGATCAAGTCCCTTTCAAATACTAAATGGAGGTTCCGGAAAAAACAAAAAAAAAAAAGAAAAGAAAGACGTACAAGCCAATTTTCCAGCCCAACCATTGCATTGGCTAGCTGGCATTGTCTTCTAATTAAAAAGCTTGCTTGCAATTGTTCATGTTAATATGTATCTGGGCAAACGACGTTTCCGATATGGGTTTCGGAAAACAACAATTATCAGTCCCTCGCTTCGAAAAATCATCTGGTACAGCGGCATTTTTGTGATATCTCAATGTCACATGTGCTGTATTGGAGAAGTCTGAAACTCCAACAAGCAATAGAATATAATGCTGCATCTGTGTCTTGGGGGAAGGGATTGGTACTGAATAAAAAACATGATAAATTTACGGGTTGGTGATTAACTATTTGATTTACTAATACTATAATAGTATAAAATTTATACTTTTATCCTCGAGATGTTAGATTTTAATAATAAAAAGAGAATATAAAATTTATGTAATAAAAAAATTACTAATGTATAGCTCACGATACCTTTTAATGAAAAAGCTAAAAAGGACGTAGAGTTTAAGGTTTAAGGTGAGACAATCGTCACTTAATCTCTCCAACATGCAACGGGGACCCACTGATGTGCCTTTTTTGCCTGAATCCGTTCTCTCTTCTCTGTTTATCCGACTGATACCGGGAAAGAGAAACTAAGGCCTACGTAATTGCCAAAAAGCTTCTTTCTCTGTTCTTCCTCGTTCTTGTTCTTCTCGTGGCTCTTCTATGGGTGCTGCTTTTTCCTCTTTTCTTTCTTTTTGGCTGAAAATATTTTCTTTTTAGGTCTTTCACAACATTCGGTCTCATGTTTACCAGACAATGAAGTTTGAGTGAAGCTTACCAAACAATAAACTCTAAAGTTTGAGCAAATTTGAGTATAATAATAATACTAACAATATTATTATTATTATTATTATTATTATTATTATTTTCAATGAGTGCTAAATCCATTCGGTAAACGACATCTTAACCAATTTACTTCAAAACAAAAATGGCGTCTTTCCAGATACGCAAAAACAAACAAGTTCTTTTCAAATAACAATTGGTTTAAAACTATTGTCGATGAGATTGATAGTTTCCCTAGGATCACCGTCCGCCGGCACGAGCAAAGATCCGAGTTCTTTCTTGCCTGGGGGAGCACTAATCCAGTTTCACCAAATGCATGCCCCTCGAAACAGCAGGACTCATAAAATTGGTAGCATCATAGAATCTGCAAGTCGTTCACACTCTAATTACATTTTAGGGCAAGCCTTTATTGTAATAGGGAAGCTAATGATGGGCAATATAGATAATGGTTAGTTTAATTGGTCAACTTTTTGAGACTATTTCTGAAATTTGAACTTGGTATATACTTGGGATAAATAGGAATCATTCATACCGAGCAAAGTTCCAAATTTAAGTATCCATCAAAGTAAACTAAATATACTTGTTGATGCATATAATTGTAAAAGTAACCAAACTCTTTACTTGACAGCATAGAGTATAATGTAAAGACACAATCATATTTTGTGAAATTGGGAAATTACTACCAATGTTTTCTCATTTTCTCTGAGAAAAAAATTTATAAAAAAAAATAAAGCCCATTGAGTGTGCGGACTTTTTTGAAATTCCTAGCAATTCCGAGATAGGCTGCATCTTGAACAGTAACATCTAGGGATGCTTCTGTACTATTTTAAGCAAAGCCTCGAAACCGAATTTAGAGTAGGGTGCCAACAGTTATCCCCTAGACTTCACATTTTCCAGATTCAACTCGCTTCTGTTTATCAGTCACAAACTAATGCCTTTTCTGACGGGTGGTTGGTGGAAAACCTGTAGGACGCGATAAAATTCTGCTGGATGACAATTTTAACTGACCTAGCCCCCCACCCCCATAGCTGTCTAATGAACCTTATTGATTGTTCTTCTGCACTCTCTAGGAACAATCACCACCTGCAGATGATAGCCATGATGTTCGAACAACTCAATTCTGTTTTGTTACATTTTTTTGTTCTTGATAGACTGTTTTCGTTGCATAAATTATAGCTCAATTGGGCATTTTTCATTCAAAGAGTCCTCTCTCTCTTTTTTTTTTTTTTTTTTGGTTTTATAAAACATTCATTTTTTTAATTCATTGGAATGTTGATTGAAGCTAATTACCATATAGTATATAACATAATCCGAAGATCAATTTAGTCCCGAACTTTTAAATTGAATTATTACGCCTTGCGTACCGGTGCGGTGGTCACTACTACATTCTCATTTAAGCGCACCATAGGGAGAAAGTTGAAAGTTTGACCCTCACTTCACATTCAATAATACCAATTGGACGATCTATTACTGCAGATTATACGCTGAAGTGAAACTGTGAAAAGCTAAGAACTCGGATAAAATGTACATGTGACTGCTATACCTTTTAAGAAGAAAAAACCAGGGTTCTTGTGCCAGAAGTCTATGTATTTTAATTTTTTTAATTTATTTTTTATTATAAATTATATAATAAAAATAATCTTTTATTTGTATATTTTAAATCTCTTTTAAAAACAATTAAACCCACTTAGTAATTTAAAAAAAAAATAAAATTTCAATTTAAATAAGCCCAAAATAGGCTGGCATGAATCTGCCCCTTCGGTCTTTAAACTAAATGAAACTCTCTATTGCTGACTGATTTTCTCCGTTTGTTTGAAATGTATGCTCCAGGATCTTGTATATCGAGAAACCCATTTTGCTTCTCAAAGTCCTGGAAATGAAATTGTGTCTAAAATTGAGGAAGCTGCAAAGCCTCTGGATTTTGAAGTTGTCAAGCAGAACTTATTTTTCCTGTTTCTCTTACAGTTGTTGATTTTCTTTATTTTTACTATGCCATCTTTTATTCTTGGCAGAGCTTATTTGTCCAGAAAAATGGCAGTGCTAATAGATGAAGGCCCCACTTCAATTTGAAGTAATTTCAATTGATTGTAGATGAAACTGAAAGGTGACAAAACTGGGAGGATGGGCCAGCTCTGTGGCTACGGAGGTAATGGGTTAACAAACATTGTACCTTGTCTTCCGGCATTATAAAGTGAAAAACAGTATTCGAGACATAAAGAATTGTACCTTCTGCCTGCTTTTTGGTTGGTTATTCCAACCTGTCTTTACATGCGTGATACTGGGTCATTTCCCATGTCTAACAGTCATATGGTATGCAGTTAGAGTTTGCTACTCATGTTCCAAAAGTTATCACTCCATCTCTTTCAACCACCAGGTGTTCCAATTAGCTCCCGCCTTGCGTAATGAGGAGTTCCGGAAGGGAGATGGTGATACACTTTTTCATAAGGCATGTCAAGATTCTAATTTTTCTTTTGTTTTGTTTTCTCAATTAATACAAAATTAACCTATTCTTACACAAAATTATCAGAAGCGCTGCTTCAGTCCCTTCCTGAATATTTTCGGACATCGGCTGTGATGTTGCAATTCTAACCTATTCTTAAACAAAGCGCTGCTTTGTTTTGGGTCAAATTGTTACTCTCGGGTGTTAAATGACTCTCAAGGGCTGTTTTCAGGGCTCACTTGTCCAATTCCTGTGAATCCTTTTATGCGCAATGCACAAGTATAAATCCAACAATTGTGCGGTGTAGAGAGTTGGTTGGCGTTGAGACAGCGGGTGACCCTTGACAATAATAGTGTTAGGAAGATACGAATCATTGCCCCCTTGGTTTATTATCATCCCCTGTCAGCCACATGCGTTCTTCTCTATTTTGAACCAAACCATGGGATCGTTACAACAATTTATGCAAGAATACCGCCTTCAAAGAAGGATATTTATGAATGATGCTAGTGATTCTTTAGAGGTGTCAGCTAAAACGTAATTCCTGGAAACTGGAAATTGGCAAGATCTCAAATTCTGAAGGTAGTCGGTGGAGAGATTAAGAAGCAGCGGATCAACATCCAAGTTTTGGAGACGATCGAAATAGCATCTTCATTTGTCTCTCGGCATGTTTGTTCACTTTGTGTTTTACAGTACATAAGTTGTCACGTAGGAACATTGGTACAACAAAGAATCTAGCATATGCAAGAGAGATTGTTTGTCATTGAGAATCCAAACTTCAAAAAAGAGAAGTTAAAATGCTAGTTGCCAATATCTTACGGGCAAAATGGTCATTCTATATTTCCTCGCTTGTGTCAGATTCTCATCTTTTTCTTTGAAGAAGCAACAGAGCACCCACAGGTTCTGTGGGCAATCGGGATGTGCTAGCTGCTTGCTGCTAGCTAGCAATTTCCTTCCGTTTGGGGTTTAGGTAAATGGACTTATTACAACAAATAGACCAGACGATTCTATTTTGCGATCGGCAGCGACACATATCTGCAAGTGTGGGCGACAGGCTGGAAGCGACTAAAGCTGATGTTTGCCGACTTGATCTTTATGATTTGGGTTAGTTTCCGGTTAGTAGCTTTCAATTCAGTGGAGCAGGTTGTCCCGGTTATTCCAACTGAATGCTGATGCTGTTGGAGAGGGGCTTTGCCTGCCCAGTGCTTTAGTATTAACTAATGATTAAAGACAGTTTCCCAACTGCCAATGGAATTTGCTGGGAGTTGAAGATTTTATTAATTGCAAAAGCCGAAAAGCCATCTCTTCCGATGGCCCAGGCCCGAACCTGGTCCTTGTCTTTAAAGTATGGGAATCACTCGCATGGTTGGACTCTTGCTCCAAATATAAAAATAAGGGACGATGGATTTACTCCAATCACTCATAAATGTTTTGAGACCGTGCAAAAATGTTTAAAATTGTATTTGCTAAATACTGGCAACAACTTTACACAAGATCAAGTGAAATAGCAGAGCTTCCATGGACATTAGCCATTACAGTTGGCGGTGCCATGGCATTATTTTTCCTTATTCTATTTTTATCTTTCATTTTAAGTTTAGTGGACTCCTTGGGAATGAATGGAACGGGCACGTCCTCTCCTCTGCCATTTTTTTGACTGGGATTTGAAAATGAAAACTTGCCAACTTCTCATGTTTTCTCCGAATTATGACAAAAAATACAACTCACACCAGTATCTCTCGTACCACATACCGGCGGTGCTAAAACCTTTATGCCCAATCATGAACCTTATGATTAATATGCTAAAAATTAACGAATTAGTACTGTAAAGAGTGACAGTAAATTATTAGCAAAACGAAAATATAAAAATACCAATATTCTAAGGTCACAAAAAAAAAAAAAAAAAGGATTGTCGATGATATATATATATATATATTCAAAATGATAATCTATATATTCTTCCTTCGTTGAGCTTCAAGCATATCAAAATATGTCCCCTTCTCAAGTATTAGCATCGAGTGCACCACAAAATAAATAACTAAAGCAGTTACGGAATACAAGGAAAATAAATTAAAGGTAAAGGATGAGAGAGAAATGAATAATGAATTAAATTTGCAACGATAATTTGAAATAAAGAAAACATTTTTTTGTTTGTGTGGATAATAAAATTCAACAACATTAAGAAAGAAAAAAAATAAAATGTTGAAGACAAAAAAGTAGAATTCATAGACAATTAATTGAGAAAACCAGCCACCTCAATAACATATACGGATCAAATTCATCGTTATATACATATATATTTTTTTAATCTGAAAAGAGGATCATATAGTTTATATGTATAAAAAGAAAAAAAAAAGAGAAGAATATATATATATATATATATATATATATATATACACACACAAAGCCGGCGTTGAAAATCAAAGTTTATATATATATATATTTGATTCATTAATACGGCATGCAAGGCGAATTAATAGACTTTGATTTTCAACGCCGGCTTTGTTATTGCCTGCACAAATACATACTTGGAATTTTGTCATGCTATTTGGTGAAAGAAAATCTTACTAAAATTCTTTAAGAACCTTAGACTTAATCATAAAAATAAAAGAAAAGGCCAAATCCAGAACCGAAAAGGGCATTGAGATATCACAGCTTAGTTAAGCTTAATTTATAGCTAAGTCCTCAGGTCTAATCACGTCGCTAGGTCCTAGCAGGCTAGCACCCAAAGCAGATTTGAAATGAAAAGAATCTTCAAGCCCATCACTATTTCGACACAAAACTCGACTACACAACCACACCCGATTAATAAAAATAATATACACACTCAATCAATTTAAGGCTGACTTTTGTTCTTTCTGTCGTAGAACTCTTCCGCATTCTATGGGAGTTCAGATGAATTTTCACTGGAGCAATTTAAAAAAGGATAGCGTGATTTGGAGTTAAAATATTTTATATATTTTTTAATGTAGTTCTATATTTTAAATCCATGTCGGTGTATGTCAACGCGGTTGCTAAACTTAATTTAATAGCATCAATCTAGCCAACATTTAGATTATCCTGTTATCCCTTCTGATTTCCAAAAGATCAACCAACACAAAAAGACAATTCCCTGACAAGCAAATAATACTACAAAAGGGATAAAACTCCATGACGAAAGGACTTAGGAAATTTATATTAAAGAGACTAGAAAAAATTTAAAAAAAATTAAACTTTTATTATTTAATATATATATATATATATATGCATACAATGTATATTGCTTTTCATGCTAATGTAAGAATTGAGTGATAGTTTTTTTTTTTTTCCCCCCGTTTATACATGTACAACGTTAATCAAAAAGACAAGTACTTATAGTTTTGTATTTGATAATTAGAAACTTTCTCTTTGCAACAATCTGGTTGGCTGGATTTCTTGTATCTGTTAATTTGACTAGGTTGTTCCCCCCACCCCCGCCCCCTTTTTTATTTTCCTAATCCCTCCTTCCTGGGATGGGTTTTTACTTCCATCAGGCGTGGCAAATGACCATTGCTAGAAGTGTCCAGTTTTTTGCAATGGGGTTTAGGCAGGTTAGCGTTTGCCTTCTTTGAACCTTCCAGTTACTGTTCTTTCAGGGCGGCTAGTCACCTAAGTCGACCAACCTTTTTATGTATTTCCTTACTTACCCCTCGAGTTCTCCTCCCCTTGTTTGAAGTTTGACATATCAATGAGACTCTTCGGTAGCGCATTTGGATACTCTACCTTCCTCCGCTAATACTAACGCTGCAAAAACTTTGTGAAACTCAAACTTAAACAGTATTTTTTTTAATTAATTTTTTTACACATAATTACACTGTTCATTGGAAATGATTTTTATATAGTTAAAAAATTAATAAATATATGACTTCTTTTTATTTATTTATTTTTTTTCTTCGTGGGGACTAATGTTTTTGAGCCAAGACTAAAAGTTTAGTGATTTCATTATCAGACCACATGGTTGATGGTCAAATAAGGTTTTCTATATCAACAGGTGCATGCATGATTATGCTTGTAGAGCACAGTTGCTTCCATGCAGATATTTTAACCCTTCCGCAGCAAAGTAAGTTTACGCGTCTAAATAGAACCCATTATCTGTCACTGTCGGCGGAGGCCAAGCTTGCTTGAACGAAACCTCAAGATCCCACATGGGCCAATTGGTCAGGTTACCCTCCACCTCCGTCAACAATTCAGCGGCTAAATTTATTTATTTTTATTTTTATTTTTATTTTTTTGGGTTCTTCCAAAATCAGGCAATGAAGAATTTGGCACTGAAGAAAATACTAAAATCCCACTAAAATATTGATCTCCATCCTTGTATTTTCGTGGTGGTTGAGCTATCAATCCTTTCTTGAAACTACTCATCATAAATTCAAGATTATCTGTATTCCAGCGCTTTCTTGTAGTTTGTAAAATACTATTTATATATAGTACACTAACTTTGTTGGGATATTAGCTAGTTCCTCATTCTTGAGTTTCCAATATTGGTTCCCTGTCTCTCTCTCACGCTAGCTATCTTATACCAACCAACTGTTTTTAGTTCAATCCAGCGCGCATTTGTTATTTTGTGGACGGTGATTTAGTTCAGCTCCTCGTAGACCCGCCTCTTTTATATATATTAACAATATCTCAACCCTTATTATATAACCAAACAACACTGAAGGAAGCCTCGTAAAGTAGCGATAGAATACAAGAAACATGCAGAGAAACAGAGAGGAAGAAAGAGACACAATGGAGAGTATACAGATGGACAAGGAGAGATTGATGGCGGAGATGGCGTTTAAGGACTCCTCCTCCGCGGTCATAAAGATCCGTCAACGCCTGCCTGACTTTCTACAATCTGTGAAGCTCAAGTACGTGAAGTTGGGCTTCGGCTACTCGTGCAAACTGGACACTTTACTCCCGTTTCTCATAATTCTGCTCCTTTTCACTGCCATACTGGTTCGATTCAAGGGTCTAGAACTGAACCGCTTCGGCGATTTATGGACAACCCGCTCGCTTCAATTCCAAGACCTCGACGACCCGACGAGGATGACCGGTTTAGTCGTATTACTCTGCCTTTTCGGGCTGTACCGGGCCAGGCGGTCCAGACCAGTCTACCTGGTCGACTTTGCTTGCTACAAACCGGAAGATGAACGTAAGATGTCCGTCGATTCGTTCTTGAGAATGACCGAAGAGAGCGGCACTTTCGAGGACGACAGTGTTCAATTTCAGAGGCGAATTTCGAGCCGTTCCGGTCTGGGCGACGAAACGTATCTTCCCCGAGGAATAACGTCCAGACCGCCAAATTTGAGCATGAAGGAAGCCCGAGCAGAGGCCGAGTCGGTCATGTTCGGCGCACTCGACGCCCTATTTGCCAAAACCGGAGTTAAACCGAGCGACGTCGGCATCCTTATCGTGAACTGCAGCTTGTTTAACCCCACCCCGTCGCTCTCCTCCATGATAGTGAATCACTACAAGCTTAGAACAAACATAAAGAGTTATAATCTTGGTGGCATGGGCTGCAGTGCTGGGCTTATCTCCGTCGGCCTGGCTAAAGATCTTCTCAGAGCGAACCCCAACACGTATGCCGTCGTAGTGAGCACCGAAAACATCACGCTTAACTGGTATTTTGGAAAAGATAAGTCAATGCTACTCTGCAATTGTATATTCCGGATGGGCGGTGCCGCCGTTCTTCTCTCCAACAAGGCTCGAGACAGTGCCCGGTCAAAGTACCAGCTGGTCCACACCGTTCGGACCCACAGAGGCTCCGATGACCAGAACTACGGGTGTGTTTACCAAAGGGAGGACGAAACGGGAAGAGTTGGGGTCTCGCTGGCTCGCGAGTTAATGGCGGTAGCCGGAGACGCCCTGAAAACGAACATCACTACGTTGGGTCCGCTGGTGTTGCCTTTCAGTGAGCAGTTCATGTTCTGTGTCACGCTTGTGAAAAGGAAGATCTTGAAAGCGAAAGTGAAGCCGTATATACCCGATTTCAAGCTTGCCTTTGAGCATTTCTGCATACACGCCGGTGGCAGAGCGGTTCTGGACGAGCTGCAGAAGAATATGCAGCTCAGCGATTGGCACATGGAACCGTCGAGGATGACTCTTCACAGATTCGGCAATACGTCCAGCAGCTCTCTCTGGTACGAACTGGCTTACACGGAGGCTAAGGGTCGGGTCTCGGGCGGGGATAGGGTCTGGCAGATTGCATTCGGGTCGGGTTTCAAGTGCAATAGTGCCGTTTGGAAAGCCCTCAGGGCGATTTCAGCGTGCGAGACGAAGGGCAACCCATGGGTCGACTCGATCCACAAGTATCCGGTCAGGGTTCCTGTTGCTTAGCCAGTTAGGCTGCTGACGTGGCAGTTCTTTCGAGCGACGGGGGTGGCCTCCTCCAGTTGTAATTTTCATTTTTACTACTTGTAAGTGTGTAAAACCTCTTTTCTTTCGTGGGAGACGCTGGCACATATTTCTGGGAAATTTAATGTAGTTGATGCCAAATTTCAAATTAATTAATGCCGCTTCGCATTGCAAAGGGAAAAGGGATCCTTGAAAATAGATTTTTGAACTTAGTATTGTGTTAACTGTTCTATAGTTGGCCACTTAGGACGCAGAAAAGGACTTAATATTCAAATGCATAATGGAAGCTCGAGGTTTAAGCGTCGGAACGTGATGCAAAGTGGTGAATGCCTCAGCCCGGAGGCTCGGGGAAGTTGTGGACCAGACAACGTGGCGGTGCTTTTCCCCGTACGTGTCTTCGTTACACTCGAGGGCCAAACGGGAGAGGGAAAGAAAAAGCGAGGCCAACGAAGGGAGAAAAAGTGAAAAATATAGCGCTATATATATATATATATATATAGAAAAGTATAGCTATAGATAGATTGTTCGAATCTATATTACGGTTAATATACATAGTTTGATTTGAAAAAAAAAAACAAACGGACATTATAATTACGGTTGTCATTATTACTATGTTTTTAAGTTAAGAATTATTATGAGTATTTTAACTTAATATACTTTATATAAAATAAAAAAAAACTCTTAATATGAATAATAACAATTTATAATATATTTATTTTATATATTTAATTACAATAATTTTTAAAATTAAAATTTAATAATGTAGTTTTATAATGAAATCTTACTTAATGAAAAATATAAATATCAATTAAGGGCATTAATATTATATAAAATAACTATTAAATTCTTACATCAAGTATAAAAATTCTAAGAGTTAGATTATTTTTCAATAATAGGAAAGCAAATAAATAGTGAAAAATAATTGATTTCAACGACAAGAGCTTATACAGGTTATATTTCTGCGCTGAGAAAATACTGGTTATATTTCAAGAAACTATTTTCCCAAGAAAAATATGCCATCGGCTTTTTTATCGACGAGGACAATACAAGTGCATTGCCTTTCTTCTATAGGACCAGGCTGTCAGTCATGGAGGAGCGCTTGCAGATTGAGCACTCAAGTTATAGTATTCAGAGAAAAACAAAAAAAGGGTGGTAACAAATCGGCAAAAATAATTTCCAGTCGGCGGCACCCACCTTCCTTGGGTCAGTTTAAGATCAATACGGAGGCGGCTCTTAGGCCTGGAAGAGGCGGTTCGATACCAAAATGGGCATGCAATCCTTGCCATGTCAAAGGGAATCGGTGGGGAATTCTCAGTTGAGGTGGTATAACTCCTGGCCATTCGAATAGCTCTGCAAAAAGCCAGAGACCTCCAGCTATCACAAATTTGCGTGGACTCGGATGGCCAGATAGCAATCGAAGCCATCCAACAACAACACTACGGTGCCACCGTGATTGGTCGGCAGACGCGCAGATCCTCTCCACTTCTCTTACAAGTCTTGCCACACAACGTGTTCGCAGAGAACGCAATATATTGGCTCAGACACTACTGGCTCGTGAGGCGTTGCTGAGGGTAGTTGAAATAATGTTGCTTTTGTTTTTTTTTTTTTTTTTCCCGTTATTCCGTCTGATGTACGCAATATTTCGGAATGAATGAAGTTTCCATCTATTTACTCAAAGAAAAAAAAAAAAAAAGGGACACCAGACTGTCGGGCGGTCATGACTCACGAGACAAGGACAGTTTTTTCCTCGGCAACTGGTTGAGCTTTCTTAACGTGTAGCTTTTGTTTTCTTAGTCTTCTGTCCAAATCTACCTAGCACTGGACAGATCTTCATCGTTGGTTCTTCCTCTGCGGGACCTTTTTTTTATTCGTTTTCACTAATTTTTCTTCCAGGATTATCTAACCTTTCGTTTCATAGGTATGGATTGTAAAACCAACCATCATCTGTTGATGACAGAGACATTCAACGTGTAATTGTTAAAAGCATGCATTATCATGTTCCCAACAATCGAATTATGTTGACATGATCGTTAACACTAAAATACTTTTTTGATAGTCATAAAAATTAATTAATTTTATGTTAATCTTTAAGAAATTTTAAAAAACATATATTTATCTATTATTTAATTAAATTTTCATCAAATATTAAAAATGTGTATAAAATTTGTTATGTTCATCCATTATTATTATATATACTCATTAGCATTCCTCCTTTTTCTTTTTCTTTTTCTTTTTTTTTTTTCCCTATCGGCCTTAAACTTATGCAGTAGCTTAACCGATTCTCCATTGGGCCGAAAAGGATCTCAGCCCAGGCCCACATGCGACATCTTAAAGTCTCGAAACGAGAAGCCTCAACGCTCATGCAAAGTCGTAATTTCGAAATACCCAAAAACTATGTGGGCTGCGTATGCTGTGCTGCCACCGCCACGACGCTTCTTCCCCGTCAGGACCACCTGCAACGACGCAACACCACCATTTCTGCTTAACGTCTCAGCCCAATCCCGGCAGCCCCCTCGCGGCAGCCCTTCCTCCATTCCCCACAACGAGAAGCAACAGCAGATAAAGAAACAAGAACAGGGAGACCAAAAGCGCAAACAACAAACGGCGGGGCTAAGTGGATTAGATGTGCTTTGGGCTATGCAAAGGGCAGCTGCCGAGAAAAGCAAAGGCAGCGGAGTCGGCGGTACCAAGAAGAATAAAAAAAGAAGGGAATTATCCTCTGCCGGCCCCCACAGGGAAGAGGATGCTGTGGACTATAGTAACGTCAGACGTTTGTGTATAAAGAGCGATTGGGGTGTCAGATTGGAGCAGTTGGAGAAGCGTCTCGAGGATCTTTCCGAGACAAAGTGAAGAGCTTTCTTTTTTATTGTTTTTATTTTTCCAATATCAGTTGGAGAAGCGTCTCAATTTAATTTTTGCTTTTCTATTGTTTTATATATATATATATATTATTTTTATTTTTATTTTTTTTAAGGGGTGCATACGCAAATTTTCGTTGATTTTGGATGAAGGAGTGGGATTGGCTTGCAATTTCTTGTCTGGAAAAATTGTATACTTTATGTTCCTTTCATTTCATATTTTATCCAACAAGGACGAAGTAAACAGAGTCAGTGTGAAGGTACTTGAATTCAAACCCGACATCAGAATTTTTGTTAGTATAAATATTTGGAAACAATGGGGGAGATCATTTTTGTGTTGTGATAATGTTGTGGTGATGTCTGGTTACCTATGTTGGTGCTTGGGTGAACAGCCAAAAGGGTTTGTTCATCAGGCACGGCTGCTCGTGTCCTACTTTGTGAATTGTTTAATCGGAACTTTAAAACATTTAAACGTGTTTCTTTGTATCTTGACTTGGAATTCAGTCGTCTGGTCCAATTATAAAAAGTTTTAGACTTTAGAGTCGCTCGGACGGTTCCCTCTCTTCCCCTCTCTGCACTATGATTTCTTCCCTCCCTTGGAGCTAGGCATTAACAATCCACTCGTTGCAATGCTGAATTGCCGCAGTTGTGGAGTTAAAAAAGACTTGACTTTCCACTTGCACTACTCTTCAGGTACTGCAGTGTTTGCCATGTTTTGAAAGATTGACCGCCAATTGGGATCCTATTAGTATCAGGTGATCCTTTGCCGATCGTGGAAAATGGGGCAAGGGAACCGCCCATTGCTACCCCAATGAAACATGCTTCTGTGCTAAAAACATTTTCCTCCCGACTGATTGAAAAATGGTCTGTGACGCATTGTGGTGTGGCGACTAGGGGCTTCCTTTCCTTTAGAAAACGTTTACGAAGCCAGGACAAACCCTCATCAAACCCATGTCCTCAAATGTGGACCCTGTGCCTCCTGTTAATGGCACCCTGAGCACCTAGTTTCAATTTTCGAAAGATGGACTACCAACCACATTTTGCAACAATAAAATGCCCCACCTGCTAATAGCCTCTAGTTCGTGCTCTAAAAATTTGGTGTTTGTTTTGCATCGGAAGGCGGAAATTAGTAATAGCCAGCTCTTAACCTAATTGAAATTAGGAATTTAACGAAATAGACAAAAGTTGCGGGCTGTTCACAAGTGGAACGTTGGCATGTACAGTAATAGAAAAAAGCTTTTGATTCCTGATGGGTGAAATAACACTTCCAATAAAAGAAACAGCGACATTTCCAAATTACTCAACTGCCGACCGAGTCCTAGAGCATAATATTCTTTAGCAACTTCACAGTCCTATTCCCAGCGTTCTTTTTTCAACTTCACACTCTGGTTTTTGGACACTGGGAGGCAACCAAAGGGAGGTGGATGAAAGCTTTGTTATTTGGCCCGACATAACAAGTCAATACCACTACAATGTCTTTTGATTTACTGAAGAACTACAACATGTCTCTACAACTCAAGAACTAATAAGGCCGGTATCTCCTGCCACGATGACCATCATCTCCGCTACTTCCAGCCCTCCCAGGGCCACTAGTACCATTGGTCCGGTCTACTCTCCTAGGGCGAGGCTGAGGTATCTGTACTCCAGGCTGCTGACTGCATAATTCCAAAAAAACACAACTGGTGAAAATCCACCCTACACAAGACTAATCATACTGAAGAAGTACGAGGGACTTACAGTACATAGCCAATCCGACCATCTGGAAGGACCATAGGCACCATATGCATCCCTGCTGGCATTGGACCCCTACCATATATTACTGGCTGTTCACACATGCAAGTTCACAGGATAAACTTAGACCATTAAAAACTGTATGTCAAACAAGCTAACAGATATCGATTAACATACCTGCTGAAAATTGGCAGCGACACCAAATCCAGTGCCCAATGTTCCATATGGATTCCCAGCAAAGCCACCATATGTAGGATAAGGAACATGGCTTGGATGAACCCCAGCACTGTAAGGATTAGCACCATCAGGTTTTTTATCTGCCTGAGGCTTGGCAAGAACAACTTCCAAGACTTGGCCTGCAATTACAATACATTATGCATGCCAACTGAGTAACAACATATTTGACATGCAACATAGCAGAAAAATGAAATTTCAAGTCAGTCGTCTGGCTGTGGACTGAACAGTTGATGCTCTTCATTGCTTCCTCCATCAAAGTCAATCAGAAAACACACAGTTTCAAGCATGGAAACATCATCATTATAGGTGAGTTCCAAACTAGAAAAATTAACAAGGAACCGTAGAGGCTAAATCTGCATGTGCAATGGGCTGGGATCTCCCATTTGTCAAGTGAAAATGGAGGCAGGAGGCACTTGATGAAAGCCCTGCCGAAAAGGTATAGACAAATGGTACAATCGACCTCTGAATGTCAAATCCATCTGATTTGTGCTAGCTATAGCATATCAAGTGATTATTAAATGGATTTGTACCCAATTATTCAAACCATACATAGAACTAAACCTCTAGGGAACAGGTGTGCCACCTTTTAACCCTCCAAACAATCAAAACTAATAGCCATTATCAAACCATGAAACAGAATTTATAACTTAAGAACAACTTCCATGGAGAAACTATGGCAGCAGCACATTTCTTGCATTAAAAAATTATGCCAGGTAGTGTTGCATCTACCAGCTATTTCTGGAATAATGGTATCCAAAGAAATCTTATAAATGTAAATTCTAACATGCTACACATCCTGATCCATATGCATTCATGTTGATCAATAGAAATTACCTTCAATTTCATATCTCTCGGTATCCTTAACTGCTCTCAATGCACTTGATCTTTCAGCATAATGGATAAACCCAAAATCCCGTTTTCCTGCTTTTCCAGGAGGCATAACAACTTTTGTCACCTCCCCATGGCGCTGGAATAGTTCCTTCAGTTTCTCGGTTGAAGTATTCTCAGGAATGTTTTTCACATACAAAGCCTTAACCTAGATATCCAACAGAATATGTACACTTTAAGTATGACTTATGACTAACAATTACTCTGCAGTCAAGGAAAACAAAAAAAACACAAGTCACATGTTTAGTCAACAAAAGAGGGAAAAGAATTAATTTAATTTCCTCCAATATGTGAACACTAATGTTTGATTCATCATTCAGTCTACAAGAAACATAATTGGCAGAAAAATGAATCACCAAATTCCAAGAAAATCATAAATCAGCAAACTGGAAAATTTCAAAATTCCATCCTAATGCTATAAAGTAGGACCTAATGCCTGATAGTTATGAGCAGAAGATAGATGAATCCCAGAGGCTCAACTAATAAGCTGTCAGACTGTTCGAAAACTCTTTCTTTTTAAAGGGTAGAATGATTATGGTACCAACAATAGCAGAGAAAAATTTAAGTAGATTTACAAAAAAGGAAAAAAAAAAAAAAAGTGCATAGTGAGAGAAGGAGCTATATAAATCATTTAGCTATCAGCATTTGACTGCAAACAGTTTCCTCCAAGAAAATATTGATAAATTTAACATAAGCCTCAGGCTTTTCAACTGCTTTTGCTACATACCTGGGCAGCAGCAGCAGACTGATCAGGAGTGCCCTTTGGGTCAGCCCAGCTGACAGTTGGGGTATTGCCATCCAACTTAAAGGTTGCACCTAGCATCTTTTGCCTTGAATAATCAGCACAGGCATAATTGTAATACAATATGAAAGCAAAGCCACGATTACGGCTTGGATTTTGCGGATCCTGCAATCCACAGAAGAAATATTGTCACAAGATAAATACCACTGGTTGTCCAGAATGGTAAGAAGAGTCACCATTGAGATCAAAATTTCACCTTTATGAGCTCAATGATTTCAACCCCAGGACCAACCTCCTCAATAACTTTTCTAAATTCATCCTCTGTCCAACTCTTTGGAACATTACCAATAAATAGCCTATTTTTAGTTTCGGACATTGAGCACCTTAAGGTTTTCCCCTGCAATAATGGTACAGGTATTTCAAATTCACATACAAAACCACAAATGTAATGGAATCATAAAACAAAGTCATTACTACCTTGAATTCTTTACTGTGAAGATCTTCAATGGCCTTTTGGGCGGCCTCCTTTGATTTGAATTGTACAAAGGCAAAGCCTTTGCTTTCACCAGTGTCCTTATCCTTCACCAACCTTATCTACGGAAAAATCTAACATTAAATAAATGCCCAAAAATAAGAGAAGGGGCTGCATTTCAAAAGTTCCAACAGACAGAGGCCACCTCAAAAATGTCGCCTATTGGTTCACAGAGATCCCTCAGATCATCTTCTGTTGCATCCTTTGGAAGTCCACCAATGAAAACTTCTGATCCATGGGGAGGAAGTGCAAGAAGTTGAGCATGCTTCTCTTGTTCCTCTTCATTGGCAGAACCAGAGGGGTCTTGTTCGTCTTCCACAGGTTCAGGTTCAGCATGATTTTGATCCATTTCTGGTGATTTATCATTGAGATTACTGCCTGCCTTTGGGTCGTTGTAGTCCTCTTCATCATTTTCTTCACCATGTGCATCGCCACCTTCATCTTCTCCATCCTCATCTAGTTGATCCTCAACATCTTCATCAATCTCTTCCATATAATTATCTTCCTCAAGATCCACCCGATCCTCAACTTCGGTGCCCTCTACCATTTTGATTCACGGCCCAGAACTTATCACAAAGTAACTGCAGTTGAAAGGCCCCTAAAGCAACTGCAAGCTTAATTAATCATCATGCAAAATGCACTGAACCTGCATCAATGTGCATTATGCAATAATTTGGACACATGTGGGTAGCACTGAGGAACACAAGGATAGGAGAACGGGCATAGTTGAGAGAGAGCTCTCCACATCCTAGGGAAAGTTATATGAGCGTGCTACTAAATAGACTAGCTATGTGATAAGCTCGTTTAAGCATTCCCAGGCAATGCGATATATACTCGAGCACAGACCAACTAGCATTCATGTTGCCCAAATTGGTTGACCAGGCCATTGAGAAGAAAAGAAGAGACTCAAAAGGCAGTAAGCTTTTACATTGTATCAGCTTCTCAGGAGAACAAAAGGGAGAAACTCCCAAGCAACTATATTGTACTGGTAGTCGGTACCATGGCAATCCTTAGCTAAACAGGACACAATTTGCAAATGTGTCTTCATTGTTTCTTTCAAAATAGAAGCGCAAATATGGAAGAGAGCCAGACTACCCAAAATATGGTAGGGTGGAAGGGGTGAAAAATACAGAAGAGACTCAAAAAAGATAGATTACCCAAAACCAACTTTTTTTGTTTCTGAACCAGCTAGAAAATCTTAACCCTCAATCCAGAATGGCAAAAATGGGAAAAATATACACACCCAGATTTAAACATTTACATGTCATGTATTAAATATTGTTTAGCAAAAACAGATAAGAAACCACCCAGCATTCCACCTCTAACAAGCTAATGGTTTCCAAATATTTTTGAAAGCAAAAAATGTCCAGTAGAGGACTCCCAATTTACCCACGATTAAAGAAAAAGTTAACCCCCCCCCAAAAAAAAAGAAAAAACAAGCCTGAAAACTCATTTCCAGTCATCTTTAAAATCTTGCTCACTCCCAAATCTGACACCGAAAAGTCCCACGGGGAACAGGGAAAGACGAAAAGGACAGCAAGAGTAACTGTAGCAATGGATCGGAAACCCTAGATGCAGAGAGAGAGAGAGAGAGAGAGAGAGAGAGAGTATAGCAGTAGCAGGTCTCTAATAAAAACCTAATTTGAGAATCGAATGATCAGATTCGAATTGAATGAGCCGATAATTGCTCCCCCCCCCCCGCCCTCCCCAATTCTTCCTCCGAAAAGAGTCCATCCAATTGGGGGACACCAGTGAAAGCGAAAAAGATTTAGAGCACCGAAAGCCAATTTACATGGGGAAATATCAGAAAATTAAAGGAGAAAAAAAAATATATATATATATCTATGTATCATAAAGTGAAAATTTAGCGTACCAGAGAGTGTATGTGTTTTTTTTAAGGTATTTTGTTGGTCTGAGATTTGCTCTCTGTGCGTGTGTTTTCTGTTGTTGTCTCTGGCTCTGTTATCCGACGCTCCTACTTAGCCACAAGGTTCCCTCAAAGAAAAAGACCCTAATCTGGGAAACGTGAAATGTTATCGTGCGTCAGACCCTACCCGTAGTTGCGCATCGTTGCACCGCCACGTTTGCATGATTTCCCCTAGGATGTCTAAACTACCCTCGGGACGACAATCCTTCACACATACCATGCAGCGATGGCAGTCTTGCTGGAGATTTTATTAGCTCTTCGGGTTACATTCTCGATAATTTAGCATAGATTGAAATATTTAGATTTTAATTGAGTACTTCGATTTCCAATTACTGATTATTCGATGGTACTTTTCCTTCCTTGATCCAGATCTGGAATTCAAAACGTAATTCCCCCATTTCCCGAATTTTGAAAAAAAAAAAAACTGAAAAAACAGAAGAGGGGGGTGGGAGAAAACATGGTCTCATTTTCTTTTTGAAAACACGGGCCATAGGTTCCAACGGTGATTATGAATTTTAGTTGAGGACAAGAGTCGATCGTCGCACATGGTCTCATTTTCTTTTCTTTTTTCATTTTTCTCTTTTTTTTTTTTTGGGCTCCGACACTTGGTCCCATTTTCAGGTTTGTGTTCAGTTGCACAATGGGCCTCCGGCATTTGGTCTAAGACAGATTTTTCGTGTCTGCTTGGGCCTTGAGTTCCCTATCACAATTGACTGCGGAATGGTTTGGGACAGAGCGGGAAGGGTGGAAAGAAAATGAACAGCATCTCCGTCGATTCAACGCATGATGCCTGAACACTTGGCGCAACTGAAGGGGTCCAAGAACCCCGCATCAGATTGTTGTTCATCAACAGAAACAGGCATTTGAGATAGAAATCTCTCACTCAACTGTCATCTTTGGTTCGTCATTCAAGCACCGACACGGGCAACTTCATCGATAAACATGTTTGGTCAAGGGCACTAGGAAGTGCAAGTATTTGCTAGTATAAGGAGAAGAAATCAAATGACATTTCATTTAGCACAGGGCGGAAACCGGATACTGGCTTTGAAATCTACATTAGACAGTAGTTATCAGATCGTTGTGTCTCGGTTGTAGAGAGAATCCGATGACATTCTCTCGGCCATAAAGTCCATGTTTTCCAACTTTCCAGTAAGTGGGCACGGTGGCTTTCCTTTCATTGCAATCTCCCTTCTGCATCACTCTTTTCCTGTTCCGTATTGTCTTTTTGGGCTTCGTTTGAGAAAGTAACGACAAGAAATTGAAACATATAACACGAGCATAGTTTTGTCGAGAGCGATTTAAGAACATGCGGGAAAGAAGAACAATTGCACCTCCAAGTGGTACTTTTGACTTCCCATCACCAACTGCTAAAATGCCCGAGTCTAAGTTGAATAAAAATTTCTACGGCGAATCCTTTCTAGGCCTCTTTTACCATTTTTACGCACTTTCTTTTCGATCCACCACACGAGTTGAGCTCAGCTGCGACACATTAATGACAGCCAACCAACCAACCTTAATTGCCACCTGAAACTCTTAGTTTCTTGTTTATGGACCCAATGCACAGCATTGGTTTCGACAAGTTTGATTCCACAATCCGTTATAAAATTATGATTTAAAAAAAAGAAAGAAAGAAAGAAAAATCCGTTACAGAATTGTAGGCGCCAAAAAGATGCGGTTTATGATTGTTGAGAGCATTTGACCGTTAGGTCTATTTAAAACACAAAAAAAAAAAAAAAAACAAAACAAAACAAAAAGAAGCTCGAGCCCTTAGACGAAACAACGCATCATTCTCCGGCTCTTTTCCCTCCAGAAATTGAAATAAAAAAAGGAATGGAAAATAGATATTATAAAATTAACGGACTAGAATTCCAAAATTCAAGCTGCCGCTGTTTGTGTTCGAAGCCCAGGAACTTGGTCACCATGTTCCTCCGGTGAAACGCCAGGCGACGATGGTGGTTCCATACGGATCTTCAAGATCCAGTGCTGTCCTTGTCACTTCCTCCACTAGCTTAAGATTATTCTAGCTTGAAACTATAGATAGAAAAATTAACATAAAAGATAAAAAACAGTGAATGGATATATAATAAATATTTTAAAATATCAACAGAAACTCCTCTAATTTTATTTGTTAGAGTACAAGGCAGGGGCAAAAAACTTTTGTATATATATATATATATAATATCATTAAATAATTACTTGTCAATACTATGTTTTTTTCTTTTTTTTTTGGACACTAGTAAATAATTTGTATTAACATTAAAAATACATATTTTTGGAATTTACTTAAGATTCAAACAAAAATATAAAAATAGCTTATTTTAGTTATTACTTAAGTAAATTTTAACATTATTCAATTTTAGTTTTCTTTTTACATAATATATGCAATTTAAGTAATAAATTATTCTAATTAAAAAAGTAAAATAAATTAGATTTAAATATAAAATATTTCATTTGAATAATTACTTATATAAATTTTAATGGTATTTAAATTTACAATTATTTTATATAAATTACATAATTTCAGTATTAAATTATTTAAAATTTAACCAAAAAAATCATAAAAAGATAGGTTTGAATAAAAAATATTTAATTTAAATAATTACTTAAATAAATCATATTGTTACTTAAATTTTAAGTATTTTTACATATATTTTTTTTAAATTAAGTAACAAGTTATTCAAAATTTAAGAAAAAAAAATACAAAGCAATTTTTCAATAAAAATATTTAATTTAGGTAATTACTTAAATAAATTATACTATTATTTAATTTTATATTTTTAAATAATTTACGCAATTAAAATTATAAATTACTCAAAATTATAAAAAAAGTATATATATATATTTGAATTCAAAATATCTAATTTTAGTAATTAATTAAATGAATACTGATATTATTTAAATTTAAAATTTTTAACGTAATTTCTACAATTTTAATATAAAGTTACTCTAAATTTAACAAAAAATAAAGTAAGTCATATTTATGTAAAAAAAATCATTAGAGTAACTAATTAAATTATTTTTATAGTTATTCTATTTTTTATTTTTTTCATAATTTATACAATTTAAATTACAAGTTATTCAAAATTTATGAAAAAGTAATAAAAAATACACATTTGAATATCAAAAACCTAATTTTTGTAACAATATAAATGAATTCTAATATTATTAAAATTAATATATTTTAATGTAATTTTTGTAATTCCAACTCCAAAATTAACAAAATGTAAAATATACCATATTTAGATAAACAATACTCAATTTGAGTAACTCCTTAAATTATTTTTTGAATATATAAATTAAAAGTATTTTAGTTTAGTTCAAAGAATTAAAAAATAATTTAAAAGAAAAAAATAGAAATTATTTTAAATAAGCATTTAAATAAAAACAAAAATCCTTTAAGTTTGCTATAAAATTTTATTATTAGAATTATTTAATTAAAAATTTTAATGTATTTAATAATAAATTTTCGTCAATTAATAATATATGTAAAATTTTAAATTTCTGTTTATATAAAAATTATTCAGCATAGTATCACAAAAAAATAAAAAAATGGAATTTGGACAGTTTATAATACTTAAATTTATTAAAATAATTTAATATGTATGCAAAATTTAAAAATAATAAATATATAATTATTTAAATCAATTTATTTATTAAATTAAAAAATATAGATAAATATATCAAAATTTTTGTATAATCACAAATTAAATCTAAAAAAAATTAGTTCACTTTAATAATTAATAATTTTACTACTAACTATGTTGTTTAGTAATAAAAATATTGAACCCTTAATTTGAATAATTAAAATTTAAATCTTAAAATTAATTAATACTAAAATAAAATTATTTTTAAATCATATTGATTTCAGTATTTTATATTAAAAATTAGAGTAAAAATAATTAAATTATAAACATATAGTATTATCAAATAATCAATCATTTTTAATATTAAACAATACATCACACTAATATTAGTTATATTTAAAAGTAAATTTAAATTCTTATTCTTGTAAAATATTTTATTTATGAACAGGTGATTAAATTTAAATAAATAGTAAAAGAAAAGGAAAATAAAGATTTTAGTTAATTTAAAAATTTTTAATTAAAAAAATTTAATATTCCAATCTATGGTTCGGCCGGATTTAGCTCGATAAATAACAAAGAGAAAAAGAATAAAAAAGTCTTAAGTTCCACCACCAGACGGTTATTTCCAAGCCCTCATCCCTCGTTTCCTCCGCTCCTCTCTACCCTCTTATACTGTTTATACACTCCGGCGAGTCCCTCATCTTCCCACGCCTTCCCCTTCCCGCATTCCCCCATTTTCTCGCATTTTCTCTCCCCCCAAGCACCCATTACCGGAGTGTTCATATTGTAAGGGAAGTAAGAGGGAAAGCTTAAAATGGCAACAGCTTTCTCTGCCGCCAAGTTCACCCAGCCTTTGCCTCTCAATAGGGCCACCACAGCCACCAGATCTCACGAAAGGCAGCCTCTTTTTGATCCTCTTAAAACTGCAACCTCTTTTGTTGGATCTACCCGCAAACTCCGCTTCAGTGGCATTCCCAAATTGGCTCGAGCCAATTCCCTCCGTCGATCTGCCGTCGTTGCTGTCTCCGATGTAGTGAAGAAAAAGAAGCCCAAATCCACCCCAAATCTGGTACACAAAATCTGCATCTTTTTATGCACTTTTGGGAATTGCCATGCTTTAAAATTGGTTTGTGGACGTTTCTTTTCCTTTTTTTTTTTTGTTTTTCATAATTTAATCGGTTTGTGGCTTTAACTATTCAAATGGGCGCCTGTGAGTTTTGTAATTAGGAAGCCTATTGAAAGGATACAAGAGGAACTGGCCAGAGACTTTCATTATGTTTCTTATTCTTATTTGGTTATTTCTGTATGTAGCTGATTACAAAAGAAGAAGGCTTGGAACTATACGAGGATATGGTGTTTGGCAGAGCATTCGAGGACATGTGCGCCCAGATGTATTACAGGGGGAAAATGTTTGGGTTTGTCCATCTTTACAATGGCCAAGAGGCCGTCTCAACTGGGTTCATCAAGCTTTTAACTAAGGAGGATTTTGTTGTCAGCACTTACCGTGATCACGTGCACGCTTTGAGTAAAGGAGTCTCAGCTCGTGCTGTGATGAGTGAGCTATTTGGCAAGATGACAGGGTGCTGCCGGGGCCAAGGTGGATCCATGCACATGTTCTCAAAAGAGCATAATGTGCTTGGCGGGTTTGCATTCATTGGTGAGGGAATTCCAGTGGCAACTGGTGCTGCATTTACCTCGAAGTACCGAAGGGAGGTTTTGAAGGAGCCAAATAGTGATCAGGTGACAGTAGCATTTTTTGGAGATGGAACCTGTAATAATGGACAATTCTTTGAGTGTCTGAACATGGCAGCATTGTGGAAATTGCCCATTATATTTGTTGTGGAGAATAATTTGTGGGCTATTGGGATGTCACACTTGAGGGCAACATCAGATCCAGAGATTTGGAAGAAGGGTCCAGCATTTGGGATGCCAGGTGTTCATGTTGATGGAATGGACGTTTTGAAGGTGAGGGAGGTGGCCAAGGAGGCAATTGGAAGGGCTAGGAGAGGAGAAGGGCCAACCTTGGTTGAATGTGAGACTTACAGGTTTAGAGGACACTCATTGGCCGATCCTGATGAGCTTCGTGATCCTGGTGAGGATTCATTCTTACCCCTATTAAATATAAATTTCGTCTTCTATTATTGTTTTTTGATTCATGTGGTACAAATTTGCACATTTGGCATTTTAATGGCTGATTTAATCATAACCACATGCCTTCTTGTGATTGTCAATGTTTTTATGTAATTTCAACTTTTTCTAGTGTGACTTTGGATGATATGAACGAAGGAATCCTCTCATTAAATGTAGGAAGGCTCATCATTGTCATTTTAATACTTTGTTTGCCATGTTTTGCACTTGTCAAAACTTAAAACCCCCACTATTTCTTTCTCAACTATAATGTTCATTGCACTTACATTCTCACGTCCATTAATTAAAGGATCAATGTAGGTTGTGGCACTGAGTTCACAAACATTTCACTTCCTTAATATTTCTGTTATTTTCTTGGCAGCTGAGAAGGCTTGCTATGCTGCTAGAGACCCCATCACAGCCTTAAAGAAGTACATAACTGAGAACAGCCTAGCTAGTGAGGCTGAGTTGAAGGCTATTGAGAAGAAGATAGACGAACTGGTCGAGGAAGCTGTTGAGTTTGCTGATAAGAGCCCTGTTCCGCCTCGCAGCCAGCTACTAGAGAATGTGTTTGCAGATCCAAAAGGCTTTGGAATTGGACCTGATGGCCGTTACAGATGCGAGGATCCCAAATTCACTGAAGGAACTGCTCATGTCTAGGTCTCTTTCCCAATTTGGAAGCTCATTCATTAACGCACGTTGGCTTATAGGTGGTGGTATGCTCGTTTCTAAGTTAGTTATTGGAAGCAATCACTCATGCCCTTATTTACATGAAATGCTTTTCTCAAGACGTGCTCTTAGATTGCTGTTGTATTTCAAATTTTGGTTTTGCTCCTATATTTATCTCTTTTATTTTGTATATTTTCTAAATGACAAACCATAAAAAGCTCGCTGTCCTTAGCACTGGAAAGTTCTCAATAGATAGTGGGTTGACATTTTTGCGTATCTTTAGTCCATATTTAAGTCTATTCGACTGCATTGTCCATTGAACTGCATTAGAATGCCTCAGGGCTTGCGCATCTTTATTTCCTGAAAGCTAGTTTATAGGGTGTGTCGAGATTGTTGCTTGCTAGCTACGGGAATTATGGCATCCAGCAGGGTGCCAAAAAGTTGACATCTTTCTCATCTCACAAGTCATCCGTGTGTCCATATAATTTGCCACTGCACTATATTTAGGTAGTTAGGGGACAAAGCAAGGCGACACCCATTAATGATGGACAATAAATGGACAGGTAAGGGGAACCATCAGGCTCACCGCTCACCTCAAGCGTCTTGAAGTTGAAGGGGCTCGGATGGGACAAAATAATAAAATCAATAAATCCGCGCATCAAAAAGCCAGTGGACAGGTAAGTGGATGATTCAACGGTACCCATTTGAAGTTTGGTTTGATGTGGCCTTGCAAACAATATAATCACAGACAAAAATATGACACTTAATGCGGGATTTTTTTCTTTTTCCCCTTTTTATTTCTCACTAACATTGCCGTCCGATCTGTGACTCCCATAAAAGTTCCTTTTGCTATCAACCTGAGCTTTGAGTTTTTATGGCTTGACATTCTTGCCCAATTAAGGAGCACTCAGGTGGCCTAACATGGGTTTCTTTACCTTTTTCTGGAAGAGAGAATAGGTAAATTGGCTGGAATTTTTTTTTTCTTTTTTTATTCATAGATATATCTATGCATTGGCCATGTGAGGGATGAAACTGCTGGAATTTATTATTGCATCAACATATTTACAAAAGGCAGCATATGTCAAGCAAATACATCCAGAAGGATTTAAAATTATATATATATATATATATGATCCGAAGAGAAGGATATATAGTCCTTTTTTTTTTTTCCCTCTTCCTATAGTTGTCAGTCGTCAAATAATCTAGCATGATTTTCAAGCTGCTTAAATTTGTATGCATAAAAATCGGGCAAACTCACAATGTAGCCTAGATGGGACAAAAAAAAAAAAAAAAAATCTCTCAGTCTGTGAAGAAGATATTAAAGGTAATGATCATGGCAAGTTGGAGGACTCAGAAAGCAGTCCGGAGTAGGAGAGGCCGGTGCCTTCTTACTTTGCAATTGAAAGAAAAAATGGAGATATAGGGGATAAGCCCCCTAGCAAGTCATAAATTTTCAATAATCTTTACCATTGAATTTTAAATTTTAAATTAATTTTAAACTTTCATTATATATGAATTCTTTTAATCAATTATTAGTAAAATTGTTAGATGTATAATTTAACTTAATAAAGATTTTATAAAAAAATAATCAAAATATATTTACATGTCTATTTTATTAAATTTTCTTTTTGTTTCTATTTATACAAGACAAAAATCTTCTTTTTTTTTCCCACTTTTTCCAAATTAATGGAAAAGAGTTTTGAACTTTTGAATTTTATGTATCAAAAAAAGAAAAAAAAATTAACTAAATAAGTACAAAACTTGATTTTGTATTTTTAAATATCTTTTAAAAAGGTATTCATTAACTCAAATTGCATGATTAATAATCTAACTAATTTTCATTTAAAAGAAAATTCATGGGAAATAAAAATTAAAAATTTAACACTTATTTAAAGAAATAAAGTAAATTATAAAATTCCAATAAGTTTCTGATAACTCTTCTAAGTTAAAGGGTGGTTGCCATTTGAGTGCGACGCGTAAATTTGTCCTTAACAGTACTTTGAGTCATGCTAGAGGAATGGATTATCAGAGCCCTAGCATCTATCTGGTAAAAAATAAGATATTTATGTGGTAGAAAATAGAATTTTGTCTATAATTTTAAATTATTTTAAAATTTTTTTATTATTTTTATTTTAAAGACTCATTCTTTATATTTGTTCCATCAATTGTTTATCTTTTTTTTTTTCCTATTAGTCTTTTGTTATAAATATTATATAGCAATTATGTTATTTAATTTTCCTAAATTAGATGTTATGTCAATAATTTTATATTAACATATTAATAAATTAATTTAAAAATTAAAAATTATAAACTAATTTTTAAAAGCATTAAAAAATCTTGAAAATTTAAAATTTAATTTTAAAGAGTCAGAAAAAATCTACATTAACTTTTAAAAATTAAAAAATATAAAGAATAGAAATTAATTTTTAAAAATTATAATTTAATTCGGAAAAAGAAATAAATGTTAAATTAATTTTTTAAAATAATAATAATAATAATAATAATGTGCTGACAGTGTTATCTCGGGCATTGTGGGAGAAGGAATAAAAAGTGTCTGCCAATTAAAATTTTCAAAAGTCGGTAATAATGGGTCAGACACCAAAATTTTTCAAAATTAAATTTTATCTGTCAAAATTTTTAAAAATTAATTTCTATTTTTCATAATTTTTCAGAATTAATTTAAATAGGATTTAAATTTTTTGTCCGATTAATCCGTTTTGGAGTGATTGACCCGATCACCCGGTACCCGTATCCGATGCCTTTCACCTTCCAACTTACAATTCGAGTGAGCCGAGCCTTTCGCTTCATCTGTTACCGTTAATGCCCCTTATTCAATGGCCACCATTCAGCTAGGGTTTTCCAACATTTTTTCTCCCGCCGGTTACAAATTCACGGCAATGGCAGCCACTGCGGTAAGATCAATCCCTTCGTTGTCTTTACGTCCGCCGCCGCACCAATTCCGATTCCCAAAATCTTGCTCTCGTAAAGCCCTTGTTTCTTCGTCTCTCCGCCGGCTCTCGAGCCCGCCTGTCCGGCGGGGTTACATGATTTCAGCGTACATCGATGCAGACCCAGTAGTCTCACAGGATACTAACGGCGACGGCAACGACGAGGAGGAGTTGGGCGGCGAAGTTGTGAAGCAGCCAGAACCTTGTGAGCTTTACGTGTGTAATCTTCCGAGGAGCTGTGAAATTTCTGATCTGGTAGAGCTGTTTGAGCCTTTTGGGACCGTTATTTCGGCTGAGGTAATAGCCAATTCCTCCTCTAATGATTCAGTCTGTAACTAGGGATTGACGAATTCGATTGGGTTTTTATTATCTCAACGTTCAACAGATTGAAAGAAAATCCATGTTGGAATCATATTCAATTTCCACTGCTTGGTGACTCAATTGCAGATTTCCCGGAAACCTGACACTGGCGTGAGTCGAGGATGTGGTTATGTGACATTGGGTTCAATGAGTTCGGCAAGACATGCGATTGCCACCTTGGACGGTTCTGTTGAGTGTGAAACTGGCCATCACTTTTTTCTCATTTCTTTGTGCACTCTCTTTTAGCTAGTTGGGTGAAATTTTGTTTACCATTTTGAAGGATATTGCGGGGCGGGAAATGAGAGTCAGATTTTCGGTCGATGTGAGTTCCAGGAGATTTAACTCTACGACATTGAATTCAGGGCCAGTGAAAGTTCTAATCTATGAAAGTCCCTACAAGTTATACGTTGGAAATCTTCGCTGGGACTCAACACCTGGGGATTTGAGGAATCATTTTAGCCATTTTGGGACTGTGGTTAGTGCAAGGCTGTTGTTTGACCGGAAAGCAGGAAAGTTCCGTGCTTATGGATTTCTTTCCTTTTTGTCAATGGCGGAGTGCAATGCGGCACTCTCTTTGGATGGATCAGTTAAGTTGATTACCATTTCTTTGTTAACTTCATTTGCATCTGTTTTCTTTCTCAGTTTTCCATGTTAACTTTAATTGCATTCTTGCAGGAACTTCGAGGTAGGGTGATAGTAGTTAGAAAGTGTTAAGAGAGATGGCGAAGCTTTTACTGCCATGCTACATACATGCAAACCAGAAAATTTTTTGCGGGTTTTTCATACTTGATAATTTGAAGAAGTGGAATTGTGTAGGCAGGGTACTATATCATCCTCATATAATTGCTGGTCCTGAAGCCCCTGATTTCTAACATGGATATGCGCTTGAAGTCAATTAATGACACCATTGGTGATGGGTCTTGGTCCGACCAATAATGGGCACCCCCAAACCAGCCTTATGTGTTGTATTTCTGTATTAGAGAGTGTCCGATCTTATGGTGAGGCATTAGCATTACAGCTAGATGAATCAGATTGTTTTCATGTTAAGATAACTGGTGGCAGATTTGTCACCCAACAGATGAATCATTTTATTGGAATGAGACACTGATCTGTGTAATATAGTGAAGTTTGCAACTTGGGGCAGTTAATGGTCGCAAGTTCATTTTATGGTTGACTGTCACTATTTATCCTCGCATAAAGACAAGAATGCAGATGCTTTGGACACTGTCTAAAGAAGTAAACAAACAAAAAAAAGGAAGAAAACAAAGAATGAAATAGTCCCGAAAATCTCCGAAGCCCCCTGTCTAAAGGTGTCAGCAAATTAGTCCAATTACAGAAACCACCTGTGTGAAAAAACAAGGATAGGGTTGTCTGCATAAGACTTTCTGTCGACCTTGCCGCAAGAGTCTAATGTACTAGAATGCCTTTTTCAAATATTGATATATAAATGGCATTCAAACTCCCCTTCTTCTAGGTTGTGTCTTCTTGATCAAATACTCCCCCAAACCAATGCCGGCTTCCACGATTCTGGTGTCCCCCCTTATTTCTACCCTCATAACCTTATCCAACATGTCCCCAAGTCTTTCCGAGTCGTCCACTTCACAAACTTTAGTAATCATAATCACCCAAGTATCCTCGTATGGAGTTTCTCCATGTTTCAGTAATGCTCCCATCACTCCACAAGCATCTTCATTCCTGCCAATGTCGCAAAACCCCTTCACCAAAGTATGAGAAATTGAAAAATGCGGAGAAAACCCCTTTGATAGCATCACCTCCAGATACATCTTTGCCTCATCAAACATCCGTTGATCACATAGCCCACCCACCAAAGTCCTATAAGAAACCAAGTTGGGCAAGCAGCCATTGGACTCCATATCCTCGAGAACTTTACGAGCATCCATTGCACGCCTTTCTCTACAAAACCCCAATATGACCGTATTGTAATGAATAATATCAGGATTGCAGCCCCTAACCTTCATTCTACAAAGAAGCTTATACGCCTCCCTAAGCTTCTTTTTCCTACACAAACTGTTCAACAGAGTCGTATAGCTCAAAGAATCCGGCACATACCCTTTATTCAACATATCCTCCAACAAATCCACTGCTCCATTAACCTGACTTTTCCTGCACAAACCCTGCATCAAAATCCGATACGACTCGACGTCCGGCACCACATCTCTCTTGAACATTTGATTGAACAGCTTGTACGCAATACTGAGTTTCCCATTAACACAGAAGGCACGCATCAAGATGTTGTAAGATAGAGTATTGGGCAGAACGCCATGCCTGTGAGCATCCCTGAAAAGATCAAATGCGGACCTGACGTAGTTCCGGTGAACAACGAGAACTTCGAGAATGCGGTTCAAGTGTTTGGGCAAAGGCTTGCAGTTAAACTCAAGCATCTTGTAAAAAGTTCTCAGAGCCTTGTCGGGCAAATTGGCCTCGCCATAGACTTTGATCATGTAAGAGAAAAGAGTAGGGGTTAGTGGGTAGCCCTTGGATCTTAGATCACTTACAAGATCGTCGATGAGAGAGAAGTACTTGGAGCGGCCGAGTTTGAGGACGAGGACAAGATAGGAAGAATAAGAGTGCTGAAAGTTGGGTTGACGAGATGCGTAGTCGAATATTTCTTTGGCAAGAAGAGGATCCGATTGCGAAGCTACAAGTTTCTGGACCCGAGCAGGCGACCCGATTGCGGATTTGATGTTGGCACCGGAATCCGATGATTCTTTCGTTCGTTCCTGTTTCGCTTGTTGCTGCCGCCGGTGAACTGACGACGAGAAGAGGAAGCCTGATTGAGGTTGTCGCCGGAGTATGGCCGAACCAACGAAGGTCACTACAGTTTTGGGTGATCGGAGAAATGGCAGATGCATCTCTTTGACAGGCAATCTACGCGAGACGGCTCACTGGACTAATTGGGATGTATTCTGTGCTCGTGGGCTGAGATTGGGCCCAGGCTTACCTTGCCTCTTCTTAAGATAATTACTGAGGTCGTGAACAATTTTTCTTTTCTTTTTTCTTTCTTTCTTTTTTTTTCGGTTAATTGATTGTATTTACAATTTAAATTCGATACTTTTAACCCCGAAGACGACTCTAACAATAAGCTGCAGTTGATGGTATGACACGATTGTTCCTTTTTGTGCCTTTTCATTGCCAATGCCCTGATCGGATAGCAAATAAAAAGAAAATTTGGAAACAAAATGCGAACCAGAAACTCTCTGAAGTTCCCTTTGACTTGCCATTGCTTGCCATATACTTTTGGAGGGAAACCAAGCACGGTGTTAGATGTTAGCAGCACACGGCTGCCCCCCGCCAATCATGCGACCAAATAATAAAATTATTTATATATATATATATATATAAATCAAATAGCAGACGAATGTTAGTAATGGGATGCTATGGTAACATGTTCTATGGCCGTAATCATTCTTTGATGGGCATTCACTGAGTTTCAACCATGACATAGATTCAGTAGAAATGATTTAAATATGTGTCGATTTGTCAACAATATTACGCCATGTTCCCCGACCAAGCCACCGTCCATTTTTATTTCGAGAGAGGGGTGCTGGATTTTGAATTCAATATGCAGGAGTTGAAAGTTCATTCCACTAATCCGGTGTTGATTCGATAACCCACTGTGCAGAGCAAAATTTTGCATCACATATTTAAATAAATAAAAAAAATTCTAAGCGGATTGGATCCTGCTCACATGCCAACAGTTACACAATTTTGGTCTAGTTAAATTAAGAGAAACAAAAAAACTATAATTAATAGTAAAAATTCAAAACTCGTATTATATTTACAAATTTCTATTTTTTAAAAAAATTACTATTAAATTATTGTTAAGTTTAAGTGACTTTCTCTCACATCTAATTGACTTTCTTTTACATCTAATTTTATTATTAATATTATATTTTAATATAAATTTATATCAATAAAAAAAATAAACTCAGGTTAATATAAAATATAATATTTCGAATTACCAAATAAATTACTATTTCAAATGATGGTAATTTCATATTTTGAACTACTTAATTTATTAAATTGTATATTTTTCTTACTTAAATAGAGGTTATTTAATGAAAAATTGAAAAATAAAAAAATATTATTAATGACAATAGATTTTATAAGTTATTAGAAGAAAATTATTTTTAATAGATGAGGTAAATTATTAAAATTGTAAATATTAAATTTAATGATAATTAAAATCAATATACATAAAATAAAGAGAAATTAAAAAGTATAAAATATGAATTTGATATTAATATTTTAATACTTAAGTTAGTAAAAGGAACCAAAGAAAACGAGGAGATAAGCAAACGATACGTAGATGATATGTGCTTTTGAAAAATTTATGTGTGACTTACCGAGTAAAAAAAAAAGGTAAGCATCCTTCGATCTATCTAGAAAGAACCTAAAAAGGTGGCTAATGATGTGAATTTTACTGTTATCGGATGCTTAACGTAAGAACTAAGAGACCTATGAAAAACGATAGCGAGTAAAAGATTTTGAAATAAATTGATATAATAATAGACACGAAGAGGACTAACGGAGCGAATCCAGAACCGAGAACCTAGAAAAGTGACGGATGAAGCGAACTCTGTCGCTATCAGATGCTAATGCAGGAACTAAGAGGCCTATAAAGTGAACCTAATGAAGTGAATTTCGGATATTAAATAAGAATTGAGAGACTCATAAGACAATTACAGTGTGCATCAAACTTGAAATAATTTTATATAATAATAATAATAATCATCGTAATAGACCAGAAGGGGACGAGATTCTAAAGTCCATCTAGGCCAATTTAATATCGTTTAATACTTTGTTATTAGATACACCAATGACCACGAAACGCAACTCTTAAGCAAGAATTCATTTTGTTTTTTGTTTTTTTTTTTTTTTCCAAAGAAAAATGGTCCAAAAAATCTACACCAACGAAAAGGCCAATTGTATTAATATCATTAGCGGTGCACATAATTGATCGTTTCGCAATCACCTTTGTCCAATATTTGACTCAACAACTTGGTGGAGAATAATAAACGCGACAATTTGGTTCCCCCCCCCCCAAAAAAAACAAAAAAACAAAAAAAAACAAAAAAAACACAGCAAGTAAGGAAAGGCACAATGCCATACCCTCCAAATATCTTAAAATATTATCACTCTGACAAATACGCAGAGCAGGCGACTAACTAAAAAGTCTTGCTAAAACGAGCTCCTCCTAACCACATATCGACGAGTCTCTTAGTAGTCCACGTGTCACGTTTCTCACCATGCGATGTCGGGCCGCGGTTTCGCGATGCTTACGTGGCAGACCCCTCGAAGAAAAAATCTTCTCCAGCAATGCAATGATCTTCCAACACGCGTCCGGTCAATGGACCCCACCGGCGCGGACGATCATCAACACGTCGTATTCATTCCCCCTCCCCCCCACGAAAGAAATCAATAACAGTGGCTCATGTTGCGCCACGTCATGCCTGATAAGAAGAGACCAATGGCGGACCACCTTCTGATCGCCCCCAGATCGGCGAGAGAAGGCCCCTTCCCTCTCTCTCTCTCTCTCTCTCTCTCTCTGTGGAAAGAAGATATTTTTCGCGGTTTTCGCGGTCGTGGGCCGAAATTGGATATCAATTTTGAGGCGGTTTTCGATCTCTCTCTCTCTCTCTCTTCCTGTCTCTCTCTCAGACGAAAATTCAGCGGACTTTGAGATATTTTTCTCGTGGAGGATGAGGTTAATTTCACTGTTATTTTATTTAGCACACCGATCTCTCTTTGCTTCTCATACCTCTGCTGCTAGTGTTTTGATCCGCTTATTTTTCTGTCTTGTTTCTTTTCCTTTGGGTTTATTTTTTATTTTCTGGAAATATATATATTATAGCGTGTTTGAGAATGGGTGAGGTGGTGGTGAACAGCGAAGAACGGATTCTGGCGGTGGAGGAGGAGGAGGAGACGGAGGTTGTTAGGTGGGAGAAGCTCTTTCCGAGCATGGTACTTCGCGTCCTGTTGGTCGAGGCCGATGATTCCACGCGCCAAATTATCGCGGCGCTGCTGCGGAAATGCAGTTACAGAGGTACGGTCTCCTCTTTTTTTTTTTTTTTTTTTTTTGTGTATTCATTTTCTGGACTACGGTGTCGTTCAATTTCTGCTTCTTTTATGTCTTTTATTTGGATTCATTTCTTGTTCTTGCCAGCTTTAATTATTTTAGACTAACAGGATGGCCGTTTTGTTTTTCCTTTTTAATTTTCTCGTTCCTTTTTGTTTTTTTTTTTTTTTTTGGTTGAGCTAAAATGGCAGTTTAGATTGGTCGTTTGGATTATTTTTCTTAATTTGGTTCTGTCTCATAATTAATTAATTAATTAATTAATTAATAATAATTATTATTATTTTTCAAGAACGGGTGGTGTTGGATAGTTTATTACCCTAATTTTGACAATAGAATTACGCCTATAATTAATGGAACGATTGTTATTTCTTTATTTGATAGTAAATTTTATTAATATAATTATCAATCTTTACGAGAGAATCGGTACTCTTTATAGTAAAGGAAAGAAAATATGTTTATTCGAAGTGCGTATTTAGAGTCTAGCTTATTTTGTATAGATAATTTGACCCAATCAGCAGCTGCATGGCTCTGAAGCAGCAATTTCTGCTTTGAAAGAAAATTGTTTATTCGGAAGATGCATCTACGGTGCCTAATGTATGGATGGTAGCTGCCATTTAAAAATTGTTTATTTATTTATTTATTTTTTACCACTTTTTTAGGGAGGAAATTTGAATTGAATCCGTAACCACCCGCAAACTGAACAGGCGTAGAACCATAAGGCTAGACCTCTTATATTATAGCAGCATCTCTCGTTATTAGATCCTTGGTCATATACAAAAAATGCAAATAAAAAGACCTGTAATGGTGGGATCTCCGTTTCAGTGTTGCTGTGCCTCATTTCCCGGCAAAAATGATTCCAGAGCAAATCTCTCTTGGTTGTCCCGGGGCAGGTCGAGGGTTCATACCCCAACTCCCTCTAAATCCCACAAAATGTGGGCTCTACTTCTGATGGGCCAAAGGGACAATAATCCTTCATTTTTTCTGTACATATGATTATTTGGGTAAAGGAAATCACGATCCACTTGTGTAGCATGTTACCAATTTATATCTTCTGTTCCTAATCTAATCTAGTTAGGATATTGTCACTTCTTAATGGTTGTTGGGAGAATGATTGAGAGAGTTAATTATTCTAAATCACTTTCAAGCTGATTGAGCGCCATTATCTGTGTCATATGTACCCTCTGGATTTCCAATTTCCATACAGGCACCAAGCTCTGTGACTTCTTTTTTTTTTTTTTTCTGTAATTTGAGGTATTTGGACATTTAACTTTATTTATGCTGTATAATACTGCCAATTTTTTTCTGTTCTGTTCTTGTCTGAACATCTACTTCCTTGATATTTTTTCTCCAATCAGTTACTGCTGTTCCTGATGGACTAATGGCATGGGAGACCCTGAAGGGCAGACCTCATAATATAGATCTCATATTAACAGAAGTGGAATTGCCATCAATTTCAGGATATGCTCTTCTTACATTGGTCGTGGAACATGACATTTGCAAAAATATTCCAGTCATAAGTATGTCCTTCAGTGAAATCTTTCTTGTTACCTGTAGTCCTGATCTTCATTTTTGTACAGAACTAAAAAGTGCCTCTGTTCTCTTTCTCTTGTCATTATCATTCAGTGATGTCTTCAGATGATTCTCTTAGCATGGTTTTGAAGTGCATGCTGAAAGGTGCTGCAGACTTTCTCATTAAGCCTGTTAGGAGAAATGAATTGAGGAACATATGGCAGCATGTCTGGAGAAGGCAAACTGTATGTTTCCCTCTACTGATTCTCTTTAATGTGAACTTGGTTTCTTAACATCTCTTTGTGCAGCAGCATAGTGCTTAAACGCAATTTTTTCCCCCTCCTCTTCTTTTGTCCCATGTAATTCTTTATCAGCCAGCTGCTGGACGTATTCCACCAAACCCATACAATGCACAACATAAAATTGAAGCCACTGCTCAAAACAATGCAGCAAGTGATCAATCAAGCGATTGTGCAACTTTGACACAGAAGAACAAGGAATATAGTGAAAAGGAGAGTGATGATCAAGTAAGTTGAGCGCATGATATTGTTGAGGATGTAAATTCCATGCCTATGAGGTTACCGTGATCACTAATGAATGTAATTCTCCCAAATATCAGCTCATCGGGACATGACATTAATAGCAATGAAATAATTGATGACCCTTTTTGGCCCATTGATTACTCACTCTGTAGTTCTAGACGTGTCCAGGATTTGTTAGAAATTCATGTGGCTCCGCACTAGTAGAGTCAGGAAAACCTGCATTTCCTAATTATGTTTGCTCCATGATGTTTCATGTGAAAACTGCATTTTTCCCCCAATTACATGTGCAGTTGGATCCTTACTAGGAGCTGAGACAGTGCTCACATGTGCAGGGATTTTCTCAGTTGAAGGGTAGAAGTGCTTCAAATGTGGGCAATACTGAAAGAGAGAAGTATGAAATGCATGTAAAATTGGATAGGGAATCAGTTGATTCTGAGTGTAAAGCTGGTGGTATGTCATCACATGTTTTCTTTTATGTTTTCTTCTCTCCTTCATCAAGACTGAATGGAAGTTTTGTTCTCCTTCATTGCTTATTGATGAAATCTGATACTGTGTTGGCTGCAGAAAGGTCAAACAAATTGGGAGCACCCTGCAATAAAGCTTACTGCACAACTGCATCAGAACTGGGAGAGGAACTTGGTTTTGCTCAAACAGTAACATGGGTGGAAAGGTTGAGAACAGAAAGAGAAAGGGAAAATACTCATATCCCTCACTGCAATGAAAGTGAACCATTTGAGCCTTCTGCTAGTGCAATCGACTTGATTAGCACATTTGATAATAGCTCAAAGTGCACTTATGGACACTCTGGTTTGAACGTTGGCAGAGACAAGTTTGAATGCAGTCCCCAACTGGAACTTTCACTCAGAAGGTTTTATCCCATTAGCTCAAATGGAAAGGGGGTTGATGAGAAGTATTCATTAAACCATTCTAATGCCTCGGCCTTTTCATGGTGAGTTGCCGTAGCCTTATAATTCTATTGCAAGAACAACCTACCTTTTCAGTTCTTTCACTTGTATAGAGTTCTTATTAACATAACCATCTCCAACATGATTGGATGCAAGTTTCTCTATGTCCTCCCATTTAATTGGGGGATCATATCCAATTCACCATGTTTGTTGGGGGATATAAAGGAGGGTAGCTTTGTGCTAATCTTCCCCATATTTCTGATCAATTATTGCAGGTATAATAGCAAGACATTGCAACCCTTTTTTCCAATGTCAGCTGGCAATAATTTGGGACTCAATAAAGATGCCAGTGTATCTCCAGAGCTGTCTTCTGGTAACCTCTCTCAAAATGGCAGTGGTGTTTCTCAGTCGTGTGGTGCCTCTTCGAGTGGCAATCAAGACATTATGACCACCCTGGTCATTGGTCAATCTGGGCAAGGTGAAATAATGTATCCAAGCCCTCAGCTAGGGCTTATACCTGTCCCAGTCCCAGGATCAAGGCTCAAGAATATTCCTACTGGATATGGTCATGTTTTCCCTTCCATGTATTATACACAATCAGGTTTACCTGCATCATGGGGTCCTCAACTGGCTGGCGAGCGAGAACAGTCTCCATGTCCTACAAATACCTCAATTCATTCTAATGAGGAAATTCTTGACTTGGAGCATAATCACAGGCAGTCTGCTGAGACTGTAAACGATACTGTTGACCAGAATGAACTTCACCAAAATAACGAGGAACATGCCAAGGAATGCGAGAATGGTTCACCTGCTGCTGGTCAGAGTGCTAGTAGTAGCTTATGTAATGGCATTGAAAATCATAATAGCAGCAGTACGCCTGGAAGCCTATGCAGTAGAAATGATGGAAATGCCACTTTTGCTGCAGCAGCTGAGAGGACAGATGCTCTGGAGAGCTTGAATGATGGATGTCCCTTTATCTACGATGGATTCAAAGGCATGGATTCTCATCGCTTTAGCCAGAGGGAAGCAGCTTTGACAAAATTCCGATTGAAGCGGAAAGATCGATGCTATGAGAAAAAGGTATAATGTAATAGATGCAAAACCTGTGATACGGGACCATGCATTACATATAGATTATAGTGTGCCCTATGTCCCTAAACGTGGGGTGAGGACTATCATTAGGTTCTTCTTCAGCCATTGACGTTGCTGTTGCTAATCGAAATTAGCGCAGATTGTTGTCTGTAGCCACCATTCTCTCAGCCTCGGTCCCATTTTCTTCCTTCTGGTTGCCCATCATGACAATTCTGAGCTAAATTTTTTTATTTGTAGGTTCGATACCAGAGCCGGAAAAGACTGGCAGAGCAGCGTCCTCGAGTGAAAGGACAGTTTGTTCGTCAAGTACAACCTGATGCCTTGGTGGCTAATGCTAATAGTTGACTCTGAGATTAATCAGTTCCCATCTGGTTGTCAACATCCGGTGCCCGAAGCTTCTGGAACTGATGGTCTGATACACGATTAGAGATCAGAAGGTGTCTGCAAGCTTTTAGAGTCTATATGGGTATATAGACGTTCGATCTTCTGCAAAGGGCACCCTTTTTTATTTATTTGCTTGGTCAGGTGATGAATGACAGTAACTAGGATGGTTCCATGGTAGGGTGATTTGCATCGGTAGTTTTAAAGCAAGTTTGTTTTCGGTTTGGCCTGAATAGTCTTTATTCTAGATGATTACTCTGTCCAGCCTCTCTTTCCAGACTCTGGACATGAAATGTGCTAACTTGTGTTTTGACGCTCCTCTTGTACATAGATCTACTTAAGGTGGAAATGTTCTCGTGTAGGAAAAACTCTGTTCAAAAGGCAACCTCACCGGTTTGGAATGGTTATTATTTCATCTCCTTCGTTACCATTATAATATTTGAGATTTCACGTTAGTTACTGTGCGTCTCGTGCATCTCTATCTGAAGTGCTTGTTTCCTGTGTCAAATGTTTTACTTGTCATGGGTGTTTTTCTTTTGCCATTGGATAAAGGACAGCGTGTGCCATCAGTAACATCAAGTATCAATCGGTTAGAATCTCTTTGTGGTGTGTAAAGTGGAACCAAAGACGGCAGATTTCGGCCACCCAAAAATTAATCGAAGCTTCCAAGACGTCCAAGTGCAGTTAATTAATCTAAACCAGAGTAGGGCCTAGCTTTGCGTGCACTTACTGGAGCCGACGAGGCAGCGCCTGGAAAAGAAGCAACTTGTGGCGGCTTTGCGTATTCAAGAAAACCTATCGCTCAGGGTGCGATGGTTTCATGTTTTGGGGCCCATTCTGCAGCAAGAAGAACAGACCCAAATTTAGGCATTTATCCTAATATAAGCTCTCTCTAATGGAGTCTTAAAAGTGCGTGGTGTCTGTCCAGTACTTTTATCGTGATTAATTAAAATAATTTTTATTAAAATCTCTTAATTTTACGTTTGAGTCCTAATAATTCTGTTTTTTTTTTTATTTTATCCTTTCAACCTCTTTTGTAAAAAGAAAAAAAGAAAAAGAGTGTAGTCTCTCCCAAAGTTTTGATGCACACACTAGCTAGTCTTTTACCTATTTTTCGTCCGGTTGTTTTTTTCCCTTGCTTATCTATATGTAAATATACATTATTAAAATTTTAAAAAATTAATAAAATATTTATATAAGGATATTTGTTTAATATTATAAATATTTAATTCAAATTTTAAAAAATTTTAATTTGTTTATAGATTCCGATAATTTATAATTTTTTACATATATCTAAAACAAACAGAAAAGAAAAAAAAATAATTATAAATTATTATTTTTTTAATTTTTTAGAGAGTAATATAATATTTTTAAATTTAATTTTTTAAAAAAAATATTCATAATTGATTTTTTTTTATTTTTTCCTTTTTACTCTCTTAAAAAGCTATTCTTAAATTTATTAAAAAATTTCTTATAATTTAAGTTTTTTTAATCTTTTTATTTAAATAAAATATAAATAAAAATATACATATAATAAATTTACGTATTATATACTAATGCAATACTAAATATTATGTATAATTTATTGCAGATTTGGCCAGGCGGGTAGTTCACGATTTTCTATTGCATTTCTCTTTTCTCGTCTCCTTTTTTTTTTTATCTGAAATTTCTAATTTAATATTTTTAAAAGATGAGTTATATTAATTTGATATTATATATGAAAAATAAAAATTTAAAATAAAATCCAGCTTATATAGACAAATATATAATTTAAAATTATATATACACACACACAAAGGAAGAATAAACGTAGTAAGTACTTTTTCTACCTTTCGGCAATGCCGTCCCACTTCTATGCTAAAAATTGCAAAGAGAAAAAAAAAGAGAGAGAAGATGAGAAGAAGGTTACTTTAGTTCAAAGTGACCCAACTATCCATACTTTTTAACCGCCCTCAGCTCCACAGATTCTCTCTCTCTCTCTCTCTATGTTTGGGCATAAGCATAAAAAGACTGGAATATTATATAGTAATGTGGATTCCCATTGAAGAAGGTCCATCTCATCCTCACCCGGAGACCGAAATGAAAGAAGAGCAGCAACTACTGATCGCAAGTATCGCAAAGGCAAACGCATGGCATCACCATCCAAAGTCGAGGGACGTCGTGTTTTATTCACAATCACGACCATCTTTCTTCTTTTGGCAGGTCTGGCTACTCTCATAGTCTGGTTGATTTACCGACCGCACAAACCCCAGTTTACTGTAGTCGGCGCTGCAATTTATGACCTGAACACCACGTCTCTGCCCTTCATCTCCACCTCCATGCAATTCACTATCGTCACCAGAAACCCCAACAAAAGGGTCTCCATCTTGTACGACCAACTGACGGCTTATGTTTCGTACAAGGACCAAGAGATAACACCTTTGGTGGTGTTGCCGCCGCTTTACCACAAGGCCAAGAGCACGGTGGCGTTGTCGCCGGTGCTGGGTGGGAGTGGGGTGCCTGTGGGGCTGGAGGTGGCGAATGGGCTGGCGATGGATGAGGCGTATGGGGTGGTGGCAATAAGGGTGGTGCTGAAGGGAAGGTTGAGGTGGAAGGCTGGGGCTATAAAGACTGGGAGGTATGGGGTTTATGTCGAGTGCGATATTTGGGTAGGTTTGAAGAAGGGTTTTGTAGGGCAGGTGCCTTTGCTCGGCTCTCCATCGTGTCACGTTGATCTATGAAAGTGATTAAATCCCTAGACACAGGCTTAAATTAAGCAGCCGAATATGCCAGCAAGCTTTCCCTAGATTTTCTCTCGTCAGGTTCTTTCTTTCTTTCTTTTTTTCCTTTTTGTTTCATGGAATTATTTGTAAGTGCGAATGGCAGATTAAAGGAAAGTGTAGGGTTGATGATACATATGTTCTGCTCCGCTGCGTAAGATGAATCTGTTAATAACAGTAACAGTGGGAAAGGATTAACGAAGAAGACCTCTTCTTCTTTCCTCCTTTGCTCCCGCGTCTTTTCCTGGCAAGCCTCCTTTTTTTTGTTTTTTTTGGGTTTTCTATCTTTGTTCTTCTTTTTTTATTTTTAGTTACTGTTTTTCCATCCGTTCACTTGGGGAGAGCCAGTTGGTTTACGACAATATTAACCCTCCAGACGTCTTTACAAACGAGAGATCCATGAAACGCACTCATCCATTATCGAGTTCTTCACTTTAGCGGGAAAGTAAAAGAAGCATGAACTATAATAATTTAATAATTCAAAAATTAGAAAGTTGAGGTTAAATGATAAAAAAAAAATGAAAAAAAGGTTGTATGTTGAATTCCACGTCAAGGCTTTCAGTACATTTAAAACTTATTTTCACAAAATTTATCATTCTAAAAGAGTTACAAAGATCAATAAAATGAAAATAAAACAAAGATTGACTTATAGTTATTTATAATTGATTATATTTATTTTGCATATTTTTTAATAAATATTTTTTAAAATAATTTTTGAGTTCCAAGGCACTGCTTACTTGGGAAGTCGGGAAAAGTTGCTTCCATTAAATTTAAAAAATAAAAAAAAACACCAAAACCAAAATCTTGTGAAGTTCTTAAGTTTCAAACGTTCTGATTTAATCTTCAATTCAACACACATATAACGTTTTCAAAAGATCATGAGCCAAACCGAGCCTTGCTTCGGTTAAGAACTAAAAGAAACAATAATAATTTTTATAAAAAAAAAAACAGAAAATATGGAAAAAGAATATTTTTTAAATTAAATTTTTATTGTACAAATAGAAAAATATGCATGTTATGTTAGGTGATGAAATTCACATAAAATAATTTAAAAAAAAAACATTCACTGGACTACATCAATTTTTTTTTTATTAATTCGCTTTAACTAAAATTTAATTTCAAAATTTTTAAGTTTAAAAATAATTATACTACCAATGGCTTGTAGCTTATTGGTATCAAATTTAGTATAGAAGTCTAAGTATCGCAATCATTTTTCATAAAATTTTATGTATCTAATTAAACTCATATATTTTAAATAAATAGACTTGATCAGCCAGCTCAAAATGTGTTTTAATATATTTATTTGATCCAAATATTCCCATTTAAACTGGTCTAAACAAAGGTGTTTTTTTTTTTTTTTGAGATTAAGGATGAACTTAAATTTAAAGTCAAAATTTTAAGTAATTTAACTACTTAAATCTTGTGGCTAATGATTTTTTTTTTTAAAAAAAAAGTTTTTAGGCGCAATAAATGAAGTAGTGTTGCAATAACAATAATCACAGAAAGAAAAAAGGAACAAAAAAAATTAAAGGGGGAAAAAGGCAACTTTATTGTCGCGTGAGGATTTATCCAAATGAAAAATGAAATATTTGCTTACTATGATTCTTGGGTCGGGCCCCCACCCGCACCCGCATCGATCGTTTTGGGAGTGGAACCAAACTTTAGCTAGCTAACTTCTTTATCCTTTTCATAACTGGTCGGACACAGCAAGCAACCCAACCATGTCCTGTAATACCGTAATAAAATATTTTTTAAAAGATATTTTAATGATTAAAAATTTAAATTTTAAAGTATCAAATTTTAAGTTACAAGGTATAGAATTTATAAAAATAGCAAAGAACAACTTAATAAATTTTTTAATACATCGGTTGTCTGATTGATCCGAGTCTATAAACAATGCGATAGACTCAACCGGGCTCCTTTGCGTGTAGGGGACGAGATTCTGTGGCGATTCTCGGAGATGAGATTCTCGGTTTCCTCAAATGGCGTGCGAGGCATCAGATTCATTCCTTTTCACTGAAAAAATCATTCTACCACTCATTTTAGATTATAACAAAGGTAACCACAAAAAAAAAAAATAAATAAATAAAATAAAATAAAAAGGTTGACGATGAAGAAATGCCCCGGGAATCCACAGTCGGACTTGTAAATCAACCCTGCTCATCTATGGAACCCATGGTCGTCGTAGAACTTCGAAAACCCACCACGCACCGAGGGGGGGAATTCTGGAAAGACGGCATCGAAGAAAAGGGTGCACAGATGGTGGGGGCACTAGTCACCAATAATCAACCAGAGAATATTCTCCTTTAAACGAATATTCTTCATGCAATCCGACATCGTCTTAAGATATAATGTAATGTAACATCAGTCGAGTGACGCGGATCAGTCCATGTCCCTCCCATTAAATCTCTATTCTGAAAACCAAAATGGAGACTGTGATTGTCCCACGACCGTCCTTCGAACGGGGCTCGCTCTCCATTTTCTCGCTCCCCGATCAACAGTAAATGACAACCCCTGGGGCCGAGCCACGTGTTTCTGAAGTCGAACGTGCGAACTTATACTTCAGAGACGCCAGTCGCACAACACCACGTAATCTCTTTTGATGGCCCCACAAAAATTGATTATTGGTACGCATACCTGACTTTTCTTAATATACTACAATTCAAAATCATTATATAAAAACCCTCAAAATTTTGTTAATACAAAAACAACCCAAATTAATCATTAAAAAAACACACGCATATAAATAACATATATATGAAATCATACTCATCGATTATATTATAAATATACATATATATATATATATATATACACACATTTTTAATATAATATTAAAATTATAAAAAAATCAACTTAATTATTTAAATTCTTCTTAAATATTAATTTTTAATATATAATAAATTTAAATTAATTTTAATATTTCTTTAATTATAATTTGCATTTCCAATCATTTATAATATCTCTTCAATCCTAAAAAATTTTCATATTTCAATGATTTGTTTTTCTTAAAAAAAATTATATTTTGACTCCATTGTCTTCAACAAAAAATATATATATATATCACTTTTATATAAAAATTGTGTAGCTCATCTAGAACCTTAATTCTTCTTTTCACTAATTCACAATTTGTAAAGATAATAAATTTTGGAATCATCCTTAATAAAATTACTAGAAGCTTTCTCGACAATGTCTCTTGATTAACTTTCACCGATTTCTTCTTAGTTTTTAAAGTTTTAAAAGGACTTATGCATATAACTTCAAATAATGAGATTTGAATTTTCTCTTTTCTTTATAACACTTTATAACATATAATATTTGTAAAATATTATTATATAAATATTCTATTTATTTATTTTTCATCATGCATAAAAATTGAATTAATTTACTTTTAACTTTTAATTGAATAAATTTTTTTAATTCTGAACTTCTTTTAACTTTTAACATAAATTTTTTAGATTTAAATTTTATAAATTTTGCTAATCAACATAATTTTTATATATTTCATTAATTCAAAGATTTTTATATTAAATATTTAAATCTAAACTATTTATATTAATTAAACTACTTATAATTTTAGATGTCAATTTAACTTTTAAATTTTTTAAGCTTAAATTTTTTATTTTTTCTTGACTCTCTTACTGATATCTTATGTAAATTAAATTTTTTGACTTTAATATTACTATTACAATTCAATTAGTTATGAAATTATTGTAAAAACTCTCAAATTTGTATTAATATAAAAATGTCACACAATAATATAAATAGTTAAAAAATATACACATATGAATAATATAAATATAAAATCATATTTATTAGTTATAAAATAAAATATTTAAATTTTTATATATTAGATTATATGTATTTTTAATTTAATATTAAAATTATAATAAATATAATTTAATTATTTAAGATTTATTTAAACACTTGATTTTAATTTATAATTTAGATGGATCAATTGCTTTGTGGAATTGGCAACTTTTCTTTGCACTGGACCTGTAAAGCAACACAAATTATTGTGGGAGTGACGAGAGATATTCTTTCTCCCGTGTTCTTAATAAGACGTCAGGCTTCTTTTTCTTTATTATATACTTTATTTATTTATTTATCTACCATTTTGATGGGGTTGTCTATGTTTTTTTTTTTTTGCCATTTTAGTATGCATATTGCCTTTTTATTTCTTAATTTAAATTTAAGATTATTTAATTTTAAAAATTATTTCAGTATTTATAGACTTCAAATTCGTGGATTGTACGTTGCTTTCTGTCCAATCACTTCAGACTCCCTTGTGCTGCCTCTTGACGAGACAGGCTCCATTGTTGTACAATAATAATAATAATAATCATAATCCTTGTTTTGACCGCGCTGTCTTTATCTATATACGGAATATTCGGCCAACCATGGCACTTAACGATTTCAGTAACGACGTCAATTCCGAACCCTCCACTTCAATTTCTTTTCGGTCCATACTTCAAAATTTACTACAAGAAGGGTATCCAACGGCAGGAGAGTCAATGGAGCTGGATTATACCAAACTCGATTTGTTGCCGTCAAAATTTTTGGACTGTTATATATAAATCTGGACGGGACTATGTTGTGTTATAAAAATCAAACCTCAATTTTTTCTGACCTGTCCTTTATCTCGGTAAATTCAAGTAGAATGACAACTCATTCAATTTATAAATACATTTTGTTGTTCTGATTATATATATATATATATATATATATAAAACTTGTCATTTTCATATAAGTAAATATAGATAGAATCAAGCCCCCCCCCCCAGTCTAGTGCCCAATTATAAATTGTGGACCGACTTGAACGCAGAGTATAAAATTTAATGCGAGCTTAATTTGGAACAGAGTTTTATAAATTTAGATTGAATTTTACGCGAGGGAGCAATTTTAGGGAATCAAATCAAAAGCCTGGGATCTTAAATGAATACAATTAAACTCACTTCTTAAATTATTATAATGAAAAGAGAGGGGGAGTTCGACGACTAGACCTTAGAATTAAGGTGAACTCAAAACGGGACGATATGCACGATAGTTGAGTAGGCAGAAAACCTTAGCTCCGGCGGATAAGAGAGCTCTAGTCTTTGATAACATTCGGGTCGTTCTCAAAGAACGCGCAGTGTACACTCCACTCGTCATTGAGAGTAACGGATTCGTTCTGCCTCTCCACGCCATTGAAGCGGACGTCGAGCGCTCATCACTTCCAACACTTGTTGCGTTTGTATGACTTTCTGGCCGCCCCAAATCTCTATAACCAAGTTTCCTTTTTGTTTTTTTTTTTTTTTCTTTTTAACCTGAAAATCATAAGGTGGCGTTAGAGACTTGCCGAGGACAGGCGCGTGGGTTTGTTGGTTCAAAAAGTCGCTACAAGTTAAAATATGAGAACACATTGGCACTACCATAGAATCTTAGGAATCACGCGCAGCACACTTTTTATTTCGTTTCCGTCCCTTTGCTCCTATTGGGTGCTTACAAATTTTTTAAAAAAATTAAAAAAAAAATAAAAAAAATAAAAAAATAAAATAAGTGTTATTTATATTAATTGTGTCTGTGTACATAACGCTGTGCGACGGGTCAAAGATAGGGATAGTATGGTCATTTTAAATATTAATCCGGATCATTTAATGCCCTTGACCTATATAAGATCAAGATTGAGACCAGGCGGCGGACGTATCCGTGAAAAAGAAAAAAAGAAAAAAAAAAAAAGGGAGAGAGAGAGGGATACCGATAGAAAGGAGCGGCGCAAGTGGAGAAGCACTGCAAAGAAAAAGGCTGGTCTGGTGCCTGTCGTTGGAACCAATATTAGTTTATTCCCGTTTCCATTTATTTGTTTTTTGGGTATTCTTTCAGTTTCCCACTTCTTTCTGGAGTTTTATTAATCCATGATGTTGTTTTTTAAATAAAAAAAACAATTAATTTAATTTTTTGTGTTGTTATTATTATTATTATTTTTTTTTTTGAAGAGGGGTTTGATTGGTTCTGCTGACGCATTCTGGGTTTTTAGTGTTTGGACTTTTGGGACATGATTGGATGCTAGATAATCTCTAAGGTGAGATTGGAAAAACGATTGAAAACAGCGTATGGCTCTCTACTTTCTTTGGTTTTGCGCTTTGCCGGTCGTAGCATATCCAGCTTGATCCTTTTCTTTCCCATCAAATGGGAATTGAATAAAGAGATTTATATATACATATATAGATAAATAAATGCTTGAGTATTATGTAATGCAATCACTCTACTCCCTCGTAAGACCACCTCAAGGCTACAGAGGTATGGATTTCTTGTTGTTGATCTTGCGGTGGTTGATTTGTTGGGTTATATTTGGCCCGTGAGCTGATTTGTTTATAAAGAAATTTCCTTTTCAGTGTGATATTTGCCGATTGTGCACATTTTTGTCTGCCGGGATCCCATGGCCAATTTGAGTTCAACTTCCTTGAAAGATGACCTTTTTCTTTTTATCTCATCTCCATTCTTTAATTGCATGTCCGAGTACTATCTTGGAATATCCCTGTCGTCGGGATCCCCTCGTTGTTGATCTTATGCGTGTATTTTTTGCTGCAATGACTCTGACATCTGATGTTGATTTGCATTTTTTTTTTGTTTAATAATTCGTATTTTTGGAATCATACTCAATTGGAATTTGAGGGGGATGGTGGGAAACTATTTCGTTTGACGAATATTTCTCATCAGTGAATCTTTTTGCATCAGGCAGAGGCGATACGGTCATTTAATTAGAGGGAAAAGACCTGCAGACTTTTATCAGATCTACCTGTAAGTGGGGTGACATTTTATGCCCTTTGTCTGCTAATGTTGTCTCTTAAGCTTTCTGCTAGATGATTCACTACATGGATGCTTCAGTCCACCTTTTTCTGTGTTTACGGTGGCAATCTACTGTTATTATGGGCGTTTGCTTCATGCGGTGCGTTGGGGGGTCATGATTTTCTTGCTTAGTGGATTTAAGTAAACATGTTGGAAGTTGTCATCATATTATTCCACTCTCCACGGGTGGGGAACTGCAGATTTATGGTCAGAAAGCAACTACTGCTTGCCACTCAGTTTTATGGTCAACCGCCTTTGGAGAGTTTCCGTGGATCAAGGAAGTTTTTGTTGTCTTTTCCTTTCATTCAAGTGAACTTAGTTCCTATGTTGGTTAATAGAACTGCAGATTGTTTGTTCTGATCAAGATTACTCCATGGAAGATAGAACGGACGATTCACTAGTTTTAAATTGCAGTGTTGCTTTCTGAGTTTTGTCAAAATTGACGATCATTTTGGTTTTGTTTTTCTTCTGTTATCTCGGTGTAACTCCTCTTTATATCCTCAGAATGGTCCACTAAAGTTTTTCCTTTTTCTTTCTTTTTTTATTTTTTAATTTTTTTGTGCATAAAGAAAAAGGACATTGATGTCCGCGTAGTACCAAGCATTGATGTTGTGCAGCACTATGTGCAGACAGATACTTTATAATTTACTTAATATTCATGGTGTCGTTGCTATGAATTTCCAGATGGAATCGCAAAGTTCTCAACATGGGCAGATTATTGAGATAAATGTTGATCTTCCTGAAGGGGAAAGGGCCGCTGGCGTAAGCAAAATATGCGGTGAAGCACCATGTGGGTTCTCGGATGCTGGAACTCTTTCCAAGGATGCGAAAGAACGAGCAACTTCTATGCGCAAGCTCTTGATTGCTGTGGTTCTTTGTGCAATCTTTATGGGTGTTGAAGTGGCTGGTGGAATTAAGGCCAACAGCCTAGCAATATTGACTGACGCGGCACATTTGCTCTCAGATGTTGCTGCATTTGCTATTTCCTTGTTCTCTTTGTGGGCTGCTGGCTGGGAAGCCACACCCCGCCAGTCATATGGGTTTTTCCGGGTTGAAATTCTCGGTGCCTTGGTTTCCATACAACTCATATGGTTGCTTGCAGGGATTTTAGTATATGAAGCTATTGCTAGGCTCATTGATGGTACGAGCACGGTGAACGGTTTCCTAATGTTTATAGTTGCTGCATTTGGTCTGGTTGTGAATGTCATCATGGCGCTTTTGTTGGGTCATGATCATGGGCATGACCATCATCATCACAATGATGGGAATGGCCACAACCATGGAATGAAAATCGATGCTCATCATCATGATCATCACGGACACGGGGAGCAACACTCAGGAGATGAGCACCATCACCATGAGGAACACTCAAGTGATGAGCACGGGCATCCCCACAAAGAACATTCTAAGCCATTGCTGGATAAGGACAAGAATGGGCGCAAAAAAAAGCGTGGAAACATAAATGTGCAAGGAGCATATCTCCATGTTCTTGGAGATTCCATTCAGAGTATTGGGGTCATGATTGGAGGGGCTGTCATATGGTATAAGCCAGAGTGGAAGATAGTTGATCTGATTTGCACCCTAATTTTTTCAGTGATAGTCTTGGGTACAACGATCAAGATGCTGCGAAGCATACTTGAAGTCTTGATGGAGAGCACTCCAAGGGAAATAGATGCAAGAAAGCTCGAAACGGGGCTGTTGGAGGTGGACGAAGTAGTTGCCATTCATGAGCTACACATATGGGCCATTACGGTGGGGAAGGTCCTCTTGGCTTGCCATGTCAAAATCAGGCCAGAAGCAAATGCAGACATGGTGCTGGATAATGTGATAAACTACATCAGAAGGGAGTACAACATTAGCCATGTCACTATCCAGATAGAGCGCTAGTGGAGTGCAAGGCTTGCTTCTAGAATTTTTGATTGTTAATGTATGCCATCTTTGCAGCTGTAGCTTTTAAATTTTGAGCTTAAGATCTAATAAGAGGGCAGAACAGAGATGATGTTATCTTGAATATGCACATCATTGCTCCTTTTTATTGCCTATGCGACTTAAAATTTTCATGTTTTCATGGTCTCAAGTTTATGAATCATTCACGTTGCGTCGTTTACCATGTAAACGTCAACTGTGCAAACAGTTTTGTCAGATTGAGGAAGGCAATTACATCTCCTACCACCGCAGGTATGCATCAACTGGGTCGTGAGTTGGGGTATGCACCATCTAAAATACTAGCGAGCAATTACCGGACTGAGGTGCTTCTCCACCTTTTTAGATGGGACCATTCAGCCAGGAGACTAAGTTGGAAATTTTGCAGTTTTCTTGAGAATGAAAATGTCTCTGATTGTGTGGCCAAAAGTTGTGCACTAGTTTGGTAGGAGGAAAATGAATGCCACAGTTCCAACGGATAATGTTCATAGAAATGACCAACTTTTAAAAAAAAAAAAAAAAAAGGGTTTGCCTTCCTTGAATCTGTTGTTACTCTCGTGTGCTGTGTGAAGCACCAAAGGATATGAAGCAATCGCGTGTGAGAAGACAATCAAGAAAGATTTTTGAGGAAATGGCTGACCGTGACATGGAAGAACTGAGTGCAATCTCAGGGATAATTTACATGGGGTACCCTTCTGTGGGGTTGTCTTTGTTAGGCTTGGCAAAACTGAGCGACATGGCACCTTGATTGTCAGGACCCAACCCGTCCATTTGAAAAGATTTGTAAATCTGTAAAGGCCGCTTAATCGCTTATGAATTTCCCATGTTCCTTTGTCTTTCTCTCTTCCCTTATTTTTATTTTTATTATTTTTTTCTTTTTGTGAGAGGAATGTAACTCACATTTCAACTTCATGAGATAACGGTAGTAAAGCTCAAATTACTTTGCAGTAATTATCCCTTTTGTAAGTCTAAAATTTGAAAAAATAAAATAAAATAAGGAGGTAGATTTCTAACTTAAAAACTAAGTTAATTTATTTTTATATGAAAAAAATAAATAAAATTACAAATAATAAATTTATTATATTAAAAAATAACAAATAATGATGATAGTAACATGGATTTCAATGTATAATAACGAAGTATTAAAATTTTAAAATTATAAATTGTGATTTGTGTATTTTTTATTAATTATATATAATATATCCAATAAAAAAAAATGTATTCATACAATTACCCGTATTGATAGGATAGGAGGGACTTCAAATACGTACCATCCAGCCAGCGCAAATAGGACAGTCTACGCTCGGCTCTGGGGTGGAGACAGATTCCCTCCCGAGGCACGTTGATGCACCGCAGCTAAAGGCGCGTGGCCCAAAGAGAATAAATAAATAAATATTCAATTATTGAGAATGAAAAACAACTCCAACGCCCGACATCGACACATCCAAGGACACCCGAAGAGATTGCCAAAGCTTAGTGTGACTTCCGAGGATCCGATGCTTCCACATTATATATATTATGAACGCGTCTCACTTTTAATCATCCAAACGGGACTTTGACAGACTTTCGGGATCTAGCGAAGAGCGCGCAAATACCCCGAAACAAAGGGAGCCGTAAACCCGTAATCGTACGATGCCGCAATTCACTGGGTATGCTAATTAGGTGGGAAAATTAATTATTACTTCTTTATTTTTTTTAGATAATAAATCAATTATTAGTGGGCTACCAAAATATTTGGCATAATTCTTCTTCCTTCTTTTTTTTTTTTTTTATTGCTCACGTACATATTCTAGCCGGTTAGTGAAACTAATATTTTGAAAACTGAATCGGCTCGACTAGTCAGATTAATCTAATTATAAATTGGTTAAGTTACCAATTGGATTCAATCCTAAAAATTGGACAAAATATACACCACCTAAACTTGGAAAAATCCGTCAAAACTTGTTAAAAAATTAGTTCAATTTTTTATCACACGAATTTTCTCTTTATATATTGAAAATTATAATTTAATTTTAAAACTTTATTTAAATTCTAATTGAATCTTAAATACAATTCAAATTTATAGTTAAATTATAAATTTTATTTAAATATCTAATTTAATCATTAAAATAAAAAAAATCAATATACAATCCAATTTTTTAAATATTTTTTTGTGAAATACATTTAAATTTACAATTAAAAATAAAATTTAGTAAAAATATATTATGTATAATTATTATTATTTTAATTATTTTTATAAAAATATATTTATTATTAAATACTAATTCAATTGGTTCAAAATCTGATTAAACTGATTAAATTAATAAAATTTTCAAATTTTAACTTTTTTAATTCTATAATTAGCATTGAAAAATAAAGTTATGACAAAAAAATATAAAAGAAGAAGAATAAGAAAATAATTATTGTACATATCAAATTGCAGAAAACTACACCAATTTATATAAGAAAAAATGTACAAAATAAAAAAAAAGTATTAGAAAAAATTAATGAAATATTCATTAAATCATATCAAGATAAATTAATGCATATTCTTGATATAATTGAAAAATATTTGTATAATGAATTTAGACTCAAAATAGTATATTAGAATCAAATAATATTATACCGAATATATTCATTAAATCATATAGAGAGAGATTCATGCATAAGGAGGACTCTATATAAGGCAATATATTAGAATAAAATAAAATTGTACTGAAATCTATATAATTTTAACAAAAATTTACAAAATTCTAACATTTCCTCTTTAACTCGAGATGACAATGTGGCCGTGTTAAGTTTAAAAACCAAATCAAAAAACTATTTGGATGGATGAAATTTTATAAAAATATCAATAGTCTGATTAGTATAAATAATAGAAACTAAACAAATAGTATTTTGCACAATGAGTTAATGAAGAAAATAACAACCATTCTTAATACGTTTACTTCACTCACGAAAGACATCATCATAAACAATCCAAATGACATTACAATTGTCATGATAAATAGGTTTAGTAGAGGAATGTGTCATTGGAGCTATAATAATTTAGATGTAGTGTTTGTTAGAACCTAATATTCAGCTTTAGTACTAGATAAAGCACTAACTGCTTGTTTTATAATATGCCAAGAAATAAGTGAAATCCTTAAGAAGAAAAACTATCTCATTATAGAACATTTGTTTATAGGATCCACTGCCTAATCAATATTTGAATAGGCTTGCAACTTAAGTGATAATTAAGGTAAAGAAATAGAGTCCATGAAACATTGTTCACTTAATATAGTAAAGAATATGAAAAAAATATTATTTAATAGTATCAGAAGAAACTTCTATTCTTAGAAAATAATTAAGTAAGTTAAAATCTTTCATCTCAAAATGTTGATTGAGATATTTCTTAAATCATTAATACTTTATAAATCATCACCTGTGATAATAATATAATCAACATAAAGTAAAAGTAAAATAATTCCTTTAACACTTTTATGAACAAACAAAGTAGTATCATAAGGACTTAAAGAAAAACTAAACTAGTGCACAATAGTACTAAATTTGGCAAACCATGTTTGGGGTACATGTTTAAAACCATAAAATGCTTGATAAAAACAAGAGACTTTATTAGGTAAATGGTCATATCTAAGTAAAAGGTACATGTAAATCTCTTCAGTGAAATTACTATTAAGAAATGCATTCTTAACATCTATCTGAAATCATTTCTAGTGTTAAACTGTAACAACTATCAATAAACTCTTAACTAAAGTAATTTGAGTCATAGGTGCAAAAGCCTCTTATAATCAATCACATACTCTTGAGTAAAACCTTTAGCTACCAATCGAACTTTGTACTATTTAATAGATCGATTTGAATTCATTTCAATCTTGTAAATCCACTTACACCCAATGATAGATTTGCTAATAAGTAACTCAACCAAATCCCAAGTGTGCATTTTTTATAAGACATGTAATTCTTCTACCATTACTTGTTGCTAAAAAAGATAAGTATTAACTTATTAATAAGTTTAAGATTCATATAAAAAAGTAATGGTTGAGTAAACAACAAAATCATGAAAGTAAGAGAGTAATTTACTTACCTGAGAAGAATGACAAACATATGAAGATTTAAAGGGAGACTAAAAAAGAGACATTGGATTTATGAACGAGGAAGATACTTTAAGATTAAGTGAGGGTACTCTTATCAAACTTATGTCCAAGCTAGAATTTATAAGAGGATATTATAATGAAACTTTAGAATTCATAATGTCTAATATTAATTCAATAAAAGGATTAATGAAGAAAGATTGTGAGGAAGTGGTTAACTAAAAGGAGGAAAGGGAAGAAAATATTTTAAATTTCCAAAAAATGACATGACGAGAAATTTAGAGATATTTAGATACAAGATCCCAACACTAATAACCTTTGTGTTTAATTCTATAACCAAGAAAGTAACACAAACACGTACGTAGGTCTAACTTAGTTCGTTCATAAGATTGTAAAAGAACAAACCAAGCATAACCAAAAAGTTAAAGATATTGATATATAGGTGGTGTATCATATAGTTGCTTAGGAGGAGATATATTTTTGATGATATGGAATGAAATATGATTGATGATATATATAGTAGTAAAAGTAGCTTTTCCCCAAATATGCTTAAGATCAAAAATTAAAAATAAGGAAGACTCAAATTGTATCTAGAATGTGGCGATATTTTTGTTTAACCTACCTATTTTGTTGTGAAGTATTAAGATATCAACATTAAAGAATAGTATTAGTAAGGGAAAAAAGCTATATAAATTTTGAATTTCTGTATTTCATAACACTATTAATGCGAAAAAATTTTATTGCTTGAGAAAATTGAGTTTTGACCATAACAATAAATTAAGAATAAATATCAAATAACTCAAAATGATTGTTCATAAGATAAAATCATGTATAATATAAGTAATCATTTATAAATATTACAAACTATCGTGATCTACCCATAATATCAATAAAAAAGATCTAAATGTCAGAACAAATCAATTCAAAAGGTGTAAAGAAAATAAAATCACTTTTATTAAAAGATAAAGCATGATATTTGACAAGTTAACATGAAACATAATCAATTTCAACATTTTTAATAGAACCTAAATTACCATTAGAAATTAAAAAAATTAATTTAGAGTGAGAAATATGGCCAAGATGAGAATATTATAGTGTAGATGAAGTTGACGCAATATAATTAATAACTAATCAATTATGAAGTTTTAAGGAGATCAGTTTAAACAAACATCAAATTTTACTACTAGTTCCAAGTATCTAATTTATCTATAAATCTTATACATGATAACCAACAAAAAAAAAAGTGTAAATTAAGACTAAAATTACATAATTAACCCACAAAAATAAGATTTAAGGTAAATTTGAAAATGAAAAAGATATCAAATATAGTCAAGTTAGAAGTAAAAATTAACTAATGTGACCAATATGCATTTGAAAATTATCAACAGTATGAATAACTTGTGCAAAAAAAGTTATATGTTTCGATTGAAAAGGTGTGTAATCAAAGGTCTTATAGTTACAACATTTAAAGTTAAGGAACTAAAATTTAAATTTAATGAAAACCTCTAACAAGGTAGATGAGGAAGTATTAGATTTAATGAAAACTTTTTTAAAGGAGTTAAAGTCAATTTGACTTAGGAAAACCTCAAGGTTAATCGATGAATTCTTAGTATCAATAATGATAATAACAATCTTATAAAACTTATCTTAAAAATTAGTTTATTGATTAAGACCAAATGGTTTAAACTGTTGTTTATCAAAGTTAGATTGTTGCTTAGCCTATAATTTACAATATTATGAGATATAATGGTTTAATTTATAATAGTATTGACAATTTACCTTGTGTTGCACAAAAGGAGAAGAGGTGTATAAGATAGTATCAATGGGTGTTAAAAGGCAATAAGCTCTTATAGTGGTCAAACAAGTTTTCTGAGAAAGTAATTTAACAACTACACTTTTTAATGATGACAATTCGTCGTGATGAAGTAAAGAAGTTTATATAAGTTCATAATCACCATTAAGAGTTATAAGAAATTGTATAATCCTTATTTTATCTTTATAATGTGAGAACTTAACAATATTAAAAGAATAATCACATGCAGGTTTAGAAAGTGTCAATTAATCCTATATAAGATACATTTAAGAAAGAAAAGTATTAATGGATTGACCTAATTGGTATTTTAAATGATAAAGATCACCAAGAAGCTAATATTAATGTGCAATATCACAAATAGAATATCATGAAGCCAATATATCTCATACCTCCTTTGTTATGCTAAGTTAGCCAAACTGAAGTTTGATAATTAGAATACAAGTATTGTGAGACTAAGTAAGAATCTTGTGATTATTGTTTTGCCACTCATCAATCTATTTAACTAATTTTTAAGATGATTCTTCTTTTAATACAATTGGTTTTGGAATTTCTCCACTAATATAATGCCCAAAGTTTGTAACTCATAAGAAAACCATATATATCTTGGAATCAAAAAATATAATTTTTCTCATTTAAAATAGTGTTTATAGATGAGACAACTTCATATTTCTTTATATTAATAACAAGTATGATGTCAAATCATGATTTAAAAAATAAAGTTAGGTATAAGATGTACCAAAATAGGTCTTATGAATTGATTTGACTTGGTCAAAGATTGGTTCAATAATGGTTAAGTTAGATAGTAAAAAGAAACTGATAATGATAATAGAAATAGATTCTAAAGACCAAAGATCAATAATATTACTAAAAAACAAATAATGTAATAAATAAAATTTAATAACAAATTATTTCAATTTCTTAAAAAAAAAAAAACTTCTCTTTAATTAAAAAGGCAAAATTAAACTCTAATACTATAAAAAATAGTTATAATCAAAGTTATGAAAAAGGAATAATGAGAATATAATTTATTTATATATTGAATTGTAAAAGACTACATATATTTATATAAAAAAAAAAGAATGTACAAAATGAAGAAAAAGTGTTAGAAAGAATTAATAAAATATTTATTAAATTATATATATATTCTTAATATAAGTTAAAAATATCTTGTTCAATAAATCAAAATTTTATATAAAATAATATATAAGAATTAAATAATATTGTACTAAATATGGTCACCAAATTATATCAAAAAAAATCATGCATATTTTTAATATAATTAAAATATATTTGTATAATAAATAAAATTTTTTTACAAAATAATATATTATAATTAAGTAATATTATATTAAAATTTACAGGATTTTAACAAATACGATTTTCAAAATATTAGGTAAAACAAGCAAATCCAAATGTGGTGTGTCATTTTAAAAGGTGAAAGAGAATTAAGTTACAAAAATTCAATTTAAAAGCATGTAGGCCACCTTATTATTCATTTGACGGGAAATATCATGTTCATGGTATCCACGTATATTCGAAAGTAAGTGTGAAGCTTGCACGCTCATCCAGATGCAAGTTCATAGCATTGCCATTCAGATAGAAAATATGAGATAGGTGAGTCAGCATCCTAAGCTTGCACGCTCATCACGATGCAAGCTTATAGCATTGCTATTCATATAAAAATATGAGATAGGGTGAGTCAACATCCTGAGCTTGCGCGCTCATCACGATGCATGTTTATGGCATTGCTATTGATATCGAAGTATGAGATCCTAATGTCTATAATCGTCACTATATCCTTGTTTGCTTGCACATACGTCTAGAGTATTCTGGCCAGAATTCTCTTTTTATTTTGCACATGAAAGAAAAAAAATGCAGTCATTGTACGTTGACACATCATTAATTTAAACTATCGGTAGGACTTGAATTCAAGATCATCTGGGAATTTCTAAATCTTCATCAATCCCTCAACAATTTAATAACGTAACATGTGGTTGATAATTAATATAATTATTAATGTTAATTAACACTTTGTTTTAACGAGAAAGTAGAAGAGAGAAGAATGAGAAGAAGGAAAGTTGGAGGAATGAAAATTAAAAAACAATAAAATTTTCTATTCTCACAATATTTGAAAAAAGGCGACGTGAGAAAAAAAAATTAAAAACTCTTTGTTTAGGAAAGATTGAAGAATAATAGAAAAAAATATTTGTTATAGGTTTAATTTTATCTTTATATTAAAATTGATGAATATTAATTAAAAAAATTAATATAGATAAATTAGTTATTTTATGAATCATGTAGAGGAATAAATTATTATTTTAGCAAAATTAAGAAGAATAAATTCGGTTGACCAAGCAAAAAAAGAGGAATTAATAATTTTTATGTTCGAACATTTTCCAAATACAAACATACTTTTTATCTTTTTATAATTTCCTTTCCCCTCCTTCCCTTTTCCTCTTTTAAACACAATGTAAAAGGCATAAACTTGCAAATTAAAAATTTCAACTTTAAGTCGATTAAATGGTTTAGTGAAAATTTACAAGATATGCAAAAGAGACAAGAGCATGATTATGAAAACGCAAGTTTTGGATGTAAAATTGAATATAAATTTAAATTACTTAATCATAATTATTAATTATATATTTATTATTATTATTATTGTTAGTATATTTGTTATTAATTTATTTTGATTACAATTTAAATTCAAAATTATTTTGTATATGCAAAAATTGTAATATTAATAAATTATAACTAATTAACTATAATTTTTATTTATTAATTGTAATTATGCAGTGCATTAAACGGTCCTAAATGTGGATAGGTGGGCTAGTAGAGAGATAATCAGTCGATCCAGTGAAAATATTGAAAAAAAGGAAAGCGAAGAATACACAGAACATGGAAGAAGAACAATAAAGAGAAAATGTGAGTGGGGCTGAGTTTTTAGGGAAATAGGAAATACCCATCATTAGACGGGGGTGACACAGTACCTAGAGTCACTTTCCAAAGCCTTCTGCAGTCGTTTATGGTGGACTCTCTGAGCAGTCCCCACCAACTCTCTGTCCCCGCTGCTGGACAAAACTGCCACCGCCAACAAATAATGCTTTGGGAGGAGGGGACCTCTGGCATTGTGTATTGCATACCGGCCCAACTCTCTCACCACCAACTCTCCCCAAAAGGTTCCCTGCAAACTTACATCAGTACTCGCTCTGTCTCTCTTACCAGAATCCCCCCGCCTTTCTCCTGATTTCATTTTCTCGAACGCTTGTGAATTCTGTTTTTACCCATCTCTCTCCGTGTTTCTTTTCTGGTTCGTGCACTTCTTCGAGGCTTTTAATATTACACCGTTTCATTCAAGAGTTTCTATCATCGGCATCAGAAACAAGGGAATTTGTATGTAGCTTGGTATAGGGTCTCTCCTTCTGCTCCTTGGATGTTGCATTTATTAATAGAGAGTTGGTATCATGTATGGCAAAGTGCTGTTGAGAGAATTTAAGGCTCTCTTGCAATTACGGGTGGGCTCTAATGGAGAGGCTTCAAGGACACATTAATTCTTCTGTATGTTAGCTCGTTTAAGTAACGCCCACTTCCTTTACCACCCTCTCCTTCCTGGAATTCCTTTTCTAGAATCAAGAAATGGAGTGCATTTAATTGCATTCAATGCATTGTGTTGCTTTTCTGCAAATACTTAAATCTGCTCTATGTTTCTTTTCCTCTTCAAATTCCATCCTGATTCTACTTTTGTCCTCTGTTTACAACTGTTGAGACTGAAATTACTGACCCACCCACTCCAACCCATGAAGGCATTTTTTCCTCGTTTCATTTTCCAAATTTCTTTTGCTGAGTGTTTGTTTTTATTGCAGTTCTTTGGGGAGCATTTGGACGGGGAGCGTTTTGAACAAGGGTTTGTGAACCCAAGTTTGAGAATTGAAGACGAAGAAGACTCTCAGTGTTCAACAGCAAGCCTAGAAGACACAATGTCTTTTCTTCAGCTGCTTCAAAGTGCAGAAACCCCATCATTTTTCCACTTCAAAGAGCCGAACTTTCAGGCACTCTTGAAATTTCAACACCTTAAAAAGCCATGGGATATGAACACTTGCATGCCTGAAACAGAAACCCAAGTTCAAGCTCTTGAGCTTGAAAGTTGTGTTACCCACGACATCGTTGATATCTATTCACCAACTAGATCTGAAACTAAAGGCCTTCGAAACCCACATTCAAATTATTCTTCCTGCCTTGTAGGCGCGAGTTCTGAGCCTAAAAAAGAACCACCGAACTCTGCTGAAATTGAATTACCTAGTTGCAGAGAAGGCAACTCAGATTCTTCAATTCCATGCACTTATGCACAAACAATGCTTAATAAAGAGATCCATTTGCTTAAGACTTCCCCAACAGTCGTAAGAGAACGAAGGAAGCGAAAACGGACGAGGCCAGGCAAGAACAAGGAAGAAGCAGAGAGCCAGCGGATGACCCACATTGCTGTTGAGCGCAACCGCCGCCGCCAAATGAATGACTATCTCAACTCCCTCCGCTCTCTCACGCCCCCCTCCTACGTCCGGAGGGTAAGTTACCATTTTCATTTTCTAATATAATTCATGGCCCACACCTTCTCCAAGAACTTCAATTTTTTTTTTTTTTTGGGTGCTGTACAAATACAGTTCCCATTCTTCTCTTGAACTCAATCTTTGTCCCTTACAATTTTTCAAAATGGTGTTTGCTAAAGTTCTTTCTTTGTTTTTTGGGGGGTGTCGAGAAGGGTGACCAAGCTTCCGTCATAGGAGGAGCAATAGACTTCGTGAAGGAACTAGAGCAGCTTCTACAGTCTCTTGAAGCACAGAAGAGGACGAGAAAAGCTGAGGACGTCGGGGGCGCGGAGGGAATCTTGTCGGAAGAGATTTTTCCGTCTCCGTCGCCGCTATGTGAAATGCAAAGGGAGGATGGCGGAGATTGTGAAGAAGAGCAAAAATTGGCGGCGGCGGAGATAGAGGTGACTGCCATACAGAACCATGTAAATTTGAAGGTTCGGTGTGAAAGGGGGCCCGGCCAGCTGTTGAGGGCCATCGTTGCACTGGAGGAACTTAGGCTTACTGTCTTGCACCTTAATATTACCTCTTCTCACACAACAGTTCTTTACTCTTTCAATCTCAAGGTACTGCCTCTGCCCCCTCCATTTTTCCTCTTTTTTTTTTATTTTTATTTTTGACTATTTGGTCAACCATCTTGACTTTCTTCTTTGGTTTCAAGTTTCAACTTTTTTCAATTAATTCCCCTAACCCCATTGTTACAATAAATAGATTTCTGATTATCTTTGTGTGATTGGTGGATACAATTTGGTGTGGCAACGGCAGATAGAAGATGATTGTAAGGTTGGATCAGCGGATGAGGTAGCGGAAGCTGTTCATAAAATATTCAACATCATAGCGGTAGCTGATCGCCCGGTGGCCTACGATATACGGTGCAGCAACTGACTTTTATACCCTCTTAAAAACGAGAAGAGAAAAATATAAATGGGCTACTGAGAATTGTGGGGGGAGGACAGTGGCAGCACCGCTATTGTCTCCATTCTGAAAGCTCTTTTGAAGCCACAGAGGTTGCTGCGGAGGCACAGAGGCACGTGCAGTTGATGTTCACACTTGGCTAGAGAGTGTTTCAACTTGAAAATAGATCCCCAAGCCCAACCCGTCGTTTGGATGTCATGCTAATGTACTGTGGATGTAAATTTTGGATCTTTGGGGGAAGTTGTGGCGTCGAGTGGGTGCCGGATGGTGGTGTCTAACGTGTAACATTTCATGATAACGAATGTCAATGACGCCTCTCTTTTTGAATTTTTTCGGTCCATATAAAATTTATTTACATTTTGTGTTTACTTAAATCTTTTGAGAATTAGATGCCAATCTTTCATAATGCTACAATGTACTCTACGTCTTCTCTTCTTTTCGGCTTCGGTTTGGGGGCTCCATTTTGGTAGACGGTACCTTTTGATTTTTGAATTATATATTTTTGTACCTTTTCCTTTCAAAAATTAAAGACTTGGAATCAAGGACACAACCGGGGACACGGTGGAAGGACTGAAGGCACCGAGATTTATCTGAGGAGTGGGGCTTGGACGGACAAGGCCAAAGTCAAGGGGAGAGAGGAACCAGAGGCAGCCCCCCATGGTTCCCAAGTCTCTCGTCAAAGTTGTAATCTTGGTCATTGAGACAGAGTGATGCACAGTGCACGGATGCCTTAGATGGTGGCACTCATTCCCATGTGCAAAAGCATCGAAAAGGGCCTGGTCAGTGAGATGTCACCTTCGGCTTCCTTTCTCTAGCCCCAGTCCCCTTCATTTTTGGTCTTTCGAGTTTTCCCTTTTCAGCTTTTCTTTTATCCCCTCTTTCTTCCTGTTTTCCTTGGCGTTCGTCCCATTCTGATATACCAAAAATCCAGGCAGTTTTTTTTTTTTTTAACAATAGCTACGCGATTAACATCTCATTTGTGCTGATCCTCACCCTTTTTGTCCCTCATCTTTCCTTTAACGAGTGAAAACGTTCAAGTTGTACGTGTAACGTGTGGACAACAAACAATTTCGGGAACGCACAAGAAAACAAAGAATAAGAAACGGGTTGGTGGCGTGATTAGCTAGTAAATTATTGATTGTATTTTTAATTTCATTGTTTGTTGTGAAATAAAAATATTTTTTAAAAATTATATTTTAATAAAAAATAAAAAATTTATTATATTTATTTATAAAATCATATTTATTTTATACCATACCAAATATAAAAATTTTAAATTTTTTTTATTTAAATAACCTAAAATTTAATACTCGTGTTTAATTTATTTAAATTTTTTAGATTGTATTAATTATTAATTATTATTTTATTTTTAATATTTATTTTTATTAGATATTAAGTTTAAAAATAATATATTAAATTAATTACTAATTATTATCTTAATTTTTAATATTTATATTTATAAGATATTAAATTAAAAATAATTTAAAAAACTCATTATTCTTCACTTATATAAAAAAAATTCTTTGCTTTTTTATTAAAAAATATTAAATTTATTAAATTTATATTATCTTTATTACTATATTATTTAATATATACGTTAATAAAAAATTATTTAAAAAATAATTGATATACTTTATTGTATTAAAATATTATTTATAAAATAAATAATATATATATATATATATATATATATATAATTTAAATATTATATTATTATTATTTTAAAAAAAAATTGTCTAACATTGTTAAAGTGGACCTAGGAGCCTCGGCAACTCCAACCTCAATAACAACGATGGACCCAGAAGGAAAATTGGTCTCACATTACATTTTGGAATAAGGGACTGTTTTATTTGGAAATCTGAGCCAGGATATCGGAACGAGGCATTATCATTTGGTATTAAGCTAACCTACGTAATATTTTAATCTCGCGTTTCTTCATTACCAACATTAACAGGTTCTGTATTATTTATTGTTTTCTTCTCTGGGCATATATATATATATTAAGCATTATATATTATTGGAAAATGTTTCTGCGCAGCAGCAGCACATAAGAAGTTGACAATATCAAAGCGAGCGGGCTGATTACCCTAGAAAAAAGCCGTCAGCTTTTGAAGCCTGACAAAAGGAAAAAGAAGGGCTAGGCTAATGAAAAAGACAACGGAGCAAGCAGCCAAGCCGATATATCTCTTTTTTCTCTTCTCTCGGGTCCTACAAAGACTAACAGAAGTTTTGTTCTCTCCCTTCCGTTTCCCTCACAGCATCTTTTCCTGATGCATTTCATTCGAAGACGCCTCCACGGTGTGGTCTGATGCATTTTATTTGATTTTAGAAGTCTTCCGTTTGTTGATCCGTTAGTGTTTTATTAAAGCATGTGTGCAATGTAATGTAAGCACGAGAAAAAACAAAAAAAATCTACAATTTATTTACCCACTTAAAGAAATCAAGTGCAATGGTCTGTGGTTGAGTTAGGAAAGAAAATTATAAATAAAGTTTGAGATTTGAATCCAAAATCTCGCTCCCAAGCTTGATAACATTTTTGGTTGGATTGCATGTAATTATCACTAAGTTGCGCAAACTATTTTGATGATTTTTTTTAAAATGTCGGTATGGACAAAGGCTTTTCTCTTATACACGGCAAATTCCAACGAGGACCTAAGCATGGAATCTGCAAGATTAATACCTTTGCCTCTTTAAAATAAGGGAAAAAAAAAAAAGAAAAAAACTAAGTAGTAGTATTTAGAGAACTATTTTATTTTATTTTATTTAAAAAAAAAACACCAATCACATTTTACTTAATTTTGAAAATAAATATGAAAAAAATTAATATATTAGCCAGTGATGCTCTAAAATAAAATTCGTTACTAGGAATATGGTTGGCAAATGAAAGGCAAGAGAATGTCTGGTCTCCCTCAAAACCCAAATTAAAAGACCAAAAAAAAAAAAAAAGAGGCCCCATATCTGGTCAAGTCTCACTACCTGGTTAGGCTGGCTCGAGGGTGGACACGAATTACAACATGGCTAACATTTCGCTATGCTGGTGGTGGGCCTCGGGACGACGACCAGTCTCCGGATTCCTGATCGCAGGGTGTGTCTCAAACCAGAGCTAGACCCTGCGTTCCAGGGAAGAATTGATATATATATATATATAAATAAATGTTTTCGTTTTTGTACAAATATAGGAATCTAAAAATCAATGTTCCGAGCAGTAGACGAGGTTCTTAATAGAGAGGCAGAACTTGTAAAACGTAAATGTTTTTAAACTGATTTTTTAGTGGCACAGACGTGATTAAAATCATACGTTCTCCAAAGATCAAATTTGTTCGATTGAACTAATATAAAAAGTAAATGTTGAATGGATAGATTGGGAAATGTCATGTTTTGGGGGGTCAAGAAAAAATTATTTGAGATCCCAAGTCATCACCCACCGTATCAAAAGGAAAACCAATCCATCAAGGGCCACCCCTTTCTCTCATCCGTCGATTCCTTTGGTCAATCAAAACCATTATCGTTAATTCGTCTCTCTAGATTTTCCCTTTGCGTTTGGATTCTTTCTTTGCTATACAAAATCGTAGTCAACTAAAGAGTCAAAGAGTCAGAAAGGGGCAGGGACTGGTGTTTCCGGAGCCAATCGCACTTTAAACTGCCCACGAGTGTGGCCATTACAGTGCCGCACGCGCCGCCTGACCTGCTCTGCTTTTTGTTGATTGCGGCTTGCTTGGGTGCACAAAGTGCATGTTGGGCCGCATGAAAAAACATATGAAACCTTTTGGAGATTTTTGGAAGGGCCCATGTTCGGGCCCATGAGTGTGGTCTCGTGTTTTTCCCGGCCATGCCTGTCTTCAAATGCTCCTATTTGGGAACAAAAATCCTGTCAGGATGCAGGGTATTTGAGTTCTTGTCAGTTGAGAGTATTAGGCCCAGAGTGCAAAGAAAGCTGCTATTATATTTCCAGGCTACTGGCTAGCCTCATGGAAACTTAATAGGCCTTATATGAGGAAATCGAGCTCATAACATCTTGGGCCTGTAAAATCCCGCTAGATCTGTTCGTGGGAGGCAACTTCTAATCCGTTCTACAATGCTCGAAATGGAGCAAACATATATCCACAAGTAGGAAAAGGTCAAAAGGAATTTAGGGTATTGATTAGAATCCAATACCAACTCTCTCTAGCACATCGGCACTGAATTTATCTTTAATGTAGCCAACCAACCAACCAAAGAGAGTGATCTATTTATGATTAAACTGTTTTAAACTTTTAGATTAGATGATTTTCTCTTTTTTTCTCTTTGTTTTTTTTTTTTTTTTTTGACATAGTATGAGAATTTTTGTAACCTCACAATGAATTGAAGTTTAAGGAAGAGTGTTAGAATTTACTCACTTAACAGAATAAGCGCTCGGGTTGAATTGGTTTTTATGAGAGCATATGAAACTATAAATTAACAAGATTATGACGCAAATTGATTGCAACAGTCGCTATTTTACCTTTTGGAAAACAGAACAAATTGTTAAATGAGGGTCATTGGGAGACCCACAGTGACATATCTTGTAGATTCTACAACTCAAAAAATAATTTTCTTTTTCTCAAATTTAAGTACCTCGTTCAAATAGGTCCAATTTATAATAAATACAGTAAAATGCACAATAGACATACGACAATATATAACAGCTTGAAATTTATTTTTTAATAAAACGTTTCCATATGTTATTATATTTGCTATACATTATATTTTTTTTGACCAAAAAATCTTAAAATTTCAAAAAATAAAATAAATTATGATATGTAAAACTCATCGCGGCAGATAATACCCTTGTCTTTCTAATTTCCATTTCTGTGAAGCCTGTGTGCATTGTGCTCGAATTTACAATTCGGCAATGTCTCCCTTGACCCTTCCTAGTTTTCACATCTCGAGACCCAGATGAGATGAAAAAAAAAAAAAAAAAAAGAAAAGAAGAAGATAGAAAGATAACACGAACAGGGTAATTGCCACGATAAAGGGACACCACCTAGGATCCTTCCATCCAATCATGCACCGTAAATTGCCTATCCGACATCCATGTCAGCACCATCAAGATCAAAGCAATGAAAGAGTGGTTCTCAAGCACCAAAGCTTGGAAGAAGAGCAATCTCCCCCGCATTCCAAATCAGGGCTAATCAAACGCCCCAACTTAAACACCCAGAAAATTTGAAAAAGGGAAAATAAAAAAATACACTGCAACCCACCATAAGCATGAAGTAACATTTCTGCATTGGAATCTCGCGCAGGACAACAAAACAATAACCTGTAGGGATTCAATAAAACCATCGCCTCTGCTTCCTCCACAACCTTATCAGTCCCCTCCTCGTCAATCAGCTGCCGGGGCCCCGCATTGTGTGACCCTCCCTACGGTCCCCTGGAAAGCCACCACTTATTGCGAGTTACAATTAAATGGATGCACACGTTGAAGGACGTTCAATTACAAAAACAAAAGTAAACGTGCTATAAGATGTTAGTTTTCATCAGGTCGAAAGCTACTCGCAATGTCGTGGCCATGGCCACATGGGAAGCTCCACCTGAAGTTGCTCCAAATGATTTGGAGCTGCCCGATGTTGTCTAGACAGTTACGGAAGCTGTAAAAAATTTGCGCTGTGTTATGTAGTTGAGTGTTGATGTCGTGGGAATTGGCATACATTTGTTTTCTTGAGCGAACAGTGGAATAAAGTTGAAGATAGGCATGCAGTGACTTCTCTTGTAGTTTTATAGTTGCAAACTTACTCATTATGAAATATTTAAACATCATTAAATGAATCTAGTTTATATATACATATAAAGACTAGGAAAACACATATAATGCGCTTGCTTTACAAGGCCATTAGCATTGCAGCCTGAAATGGAGGGACGGTATTTTGCTGCTGACCTCGAGGTTTGCTTTTTGCTACATCAGTCCAGCCGGCCCCAAAAAGCTCAGGCTTGCTCCAAACCAGCCCCTCATATCTTTTTTTGTTAAATATATATATATATATAATTGCATAGATAGTGCTTAGTGTTATAATTAAGCACGTTCTTGGGGCGCACTTGCGGGGCTATGCTGCAACAACTAACCATAAGGTTGTCATACTACAAGAACATGACGTAGAATACATGCGAAGAATTATTAAACAGGCAAATTAATCAATGAAAACAGGGAGAAGGTGGCTAGCGAAGCAGCCGAATACCAGATTCGACCAGAAATGGCCAACATAGCCCTCCCAGATAGACAGTTTTCATGAAATTATTCTCAAATAGCTGGTAACGTGAGGTCCCAATTGAGTAGTTGACAGAAAGGACTCTCCTTCGTAGGCATGGTGGTTCAGTCTAATTTTGCCGAGCAGAATCCCATTTTCAGGTTGAATACGCCCAGCATCTGAATTCAGTTCAAGTTAAAGCACGTCTCGCCTCTTGCTGGTACGAACCTGCTCAAATAACTGGTCCACCTTGATTGCTCTGGACGACAGATTTCAACTCCAGTCATGGAGCAGGCATTTGTGACAATCAAAAAGACCTTAACTTCAACGCACAGCAAACCTGGCATTAACATTGCTTGGCTTTCCACTTCTACAACCAAGCAAGTCCTGCATAATATATGAAGCACACTACAAGCCAGCACACTTCTCCGAACCGAACCCAGACCAAAGGACAGTCACCTAAAATAGATTCATCATTAACGATAGTTCAAAATTCTGACTCCACAACATTTATGTGCATTCCAATATGAAACAACACATAGAATCTTGATTTACCTCCCTTTCAACCAAGTCATTTTCTTTTTCTTCCTTAAAGTTGTCATCCTCTTGTATTTCCATAGTCTAAATTTCTGCCTGTCCCTCAACCAGTCAGAGTAATCCTTCCCCCTTTTGCACTCAATAAAGTCTGATAAATCATCTATATCTGATGATCTTTTGGTGTTTTCTCCTAGTATGCACTTGAGAAAAACCTCACCACTGCACATCTCCTCTCTACTTTTAACAGTGGTATCAGAATTGGTACTATTCTCAAGAAGCTCATGAGGAGAACTTCCCACTTGATTGTCTTCTTTTGTTTCAGAGGGATACCTATGAGAATGTGTTCTGAAATATGTCAATAATGGAAAACAGGTTCAGTTGTTGAGAACATCAACCCAACAAAAGGCAGGGAAAAAGGGATTCTTGCTGCCTCAATATACGGCCAGAAGTACCCAAATGCAACTGTATCAAATAAATACTACAATATTCAACCAGAAAACATTCATGGATAGAAATGTTTGAAGGACAGTATATATGAATGCTAGTTCTGCACCTTTGAATTATGACAAAAAGTACAAAATGTTATACTTTGAATATCAATGGTTAGAATGGTGACACTTAACGAGTGAGCTCTTCTTCTAGCCTTTCCAATAGCAAAATTAATGAAAAAAATAACATTAGTTCGTGATGCTGACATTGTAAATGCAATGGTATTTAATTTTTGTTTGAAATACATTCATCTTTAAAACACAAGAAGGATATTGCTTTGGATAATATACATTAGAAGGTAAAAATTAGTAGCCAAGAGATTGCGTTAAGTCTTTTTTTTTTTTTCTTTTCTTTTTTAACTGTTCTGGAGAAAAGGCCAAAATTTTGATCTTGGAAAAATTAGAAAAAAATTAAAAACGAAGAATAGCTTTTACCTCAAATACATCTCTTGAATCTTTAGGATTTTTGATAAAACCTTTTGACTAGGTTTTTGGACCAACAGGGCCTGCAGAATTATCCAATACTTTCATGGATTAGCAAACCAAGCAAGAATATCACTCAGAACACCATGGAGAGAAGAGGCCAAAATTTACCTTTTCAACTTCACCAGAAGTTCTCCAGGAAAAGTGTTTTGATCTGGAACCAAAGAGTGCCCATATCGCACTCAGATCACCCGCTTCAGTGATGAGCAAATTTAACAGCACTATCAACATAAATAAGCAATCCTTCACCAAGAAATCGAGTCCACTAGCATAACATAATGACAATAAGCCTGAAAAGTGGAAAAACATCCACTTGGAACCCTTATGCCTTGACATGGACGATGGCATTGGTTCCCTTAAAAATTTTTGAAAGGGAAGGTTGGTGCTTAACTGTTCAAAATGACCAACTATATTCATTAAAGCCATGTATTCCTTGCTCGAAGTAACATTTTCCAAGGGTTTCCCAGAACCTAAGAACCCAACATGCTTCATATGCCACATAGCTTGAAACATTGAAATACTCATTAACTTTACTATTGAAGCAAGAAGATAGATGTCCTGGGAGCTTGTTTCCCTTTGTCTGAATAAGAAAGTATCATGATTATCATCAGATGAACTCCCAAGTATTATGCAAGTTAAGATTGACAACATCTCATCCCTGAAGTATTCATCAAGAACACACAAGTTATCCTTCACATACATAATTGAGGCAGCCACCAGGTCAGAATTTTTTTGAAATGAGATGCTACTTAAATATGCATTCCATGAGTCATGTGACTTAGCAATTAAATGACATAGTGCGCCTCTTGTGGCTGGCTGAAGAAAAGATTCAAAAGTCAGCTGATTACAGCCGAGCAAATATGACCTGACAGAACAATTACCACCTATAGGAAGATTAAGGACATATGAAATGTGTCTGATGTACAAGATAACTGATCTTTCAAAAGCTGTTAAATAGCAATTCATGAGGCTAAGGTCTGGTCCCATTTTCTCTGAAGGGAAGTGAATACCAATTGCTTCAGAAACCAATACAGCGAGATATGCTTGAAACATCTTAGGAGCACAAAGTATAATGGGGTTCAGGAGCAACGATAAGGCAGCTGACACACTCAGTTCAGGAATTCTGAGATCCTCACCATGGCACCAAAACAATCTGTTGAGGAAATTTTCAAATGCTTGCTCATCAGAAATGGACAGAATAAAATGAATTCCAATCACCTCCAAGACACTTCCAATATTAGCATCCTCAAAGTGGCATGCGAATAGCATTTCACTTTTGGAAGATGCAGAATCAATTAGCATGAAATAGTCTCTCAACGATTTATGCACCAAAAGTTCATCTGCAAACACCTATATACAATACTTCAACGTTAAGCTGGTTTTGGCTGCAAGAGAATTCTTGTGAACAAGCACCTTAGGAAAGAAAACAATAAGATTTTTCTGAATCATTAGAAGAGCTCAACAAGTAAGATTCATTTGACAAGAAAAAGTTGTGCAACTCAAACTAAATATATTGGTGAAACCCTGGGATTCACAGAGTACTTTAGCAAAGCAGCAAGCAACATACGCCAGTACATGAGCAAAACATCTTGACCCACTTTGGCCATCCAGAGGCTAATGACATGTCTTAACACATTGTTTTATTCATGCCAAAAATAAATGTGCACTGATTTATAAAACAAAACTGAATAAAAATCGGTAAAATTTCAAAGATAAGATGGTTGTACTGAGAGTCTGAGACAGCCAATGGTCCAACCAAAGAAGTGGATGGTGCCCAGTAAGATATAGGATCCCACCAAGGCTTAACAAAACATACAAGCACTCAATCATGCAGAAAGACAAGTGGCTATAGGTACAAGATGATATTTTTAAGTTTCTTCCTCTAATCTAAAAATGGAAGTATGTAAGTTGATAGGTAATAAATAAACAAAGCTATCAGTAGGTGGAAAAAGAAAAAGGAGAAAAAGAAAGCTGAAACTCAAACAATGTTAAGTGCAAAAACTTATGGTCACTGTTAATACTAGCGTAGTAATGCATATCTACAAAATACAGTGTTTCAGAGGAGTGGTGGACCTAGCAAATCTCTTTCTCATGAAGTAAAAACTGAGCTACAGAATAGGCTTATTAGTGTAATCCAAATAATTATAAATCTCTCTAGGTCAGATAGTTCATGTTTATGATCATTTACCTATAAGATTCAGACATTACCATGTAATAAAGACAATGTTGAGCCCCAATAGAATACAGCCACTAACAAGACTCAGTATAAAGTTTCTATGCAGAAGAATCCTAGAATTTTTGCCGAGAGTGAAAACATAGAGGATCTTATGCATTAGGCCAACAGCAAGTAAAAAAATAGAAAAATCTTGGGAAAAAACAAGAATTACCTCAAGCACAGCACGAAGGAATGAATAACAGGGATCAGAAGCTTCCCACAAGCGTATTGAAGTAACAAACTCCTCGGTAACGGAAGTGGCACAATCGCCACGAACACAAGTATGTTCCCTGGAGACCATCTTCCTAAAAATGACAGAACTTTTCCTATCTCCAAAACCTAGCCCAATAGAAATCAACCTGCCAAGTATTGAAAGAAGAACCTGGCATTTTTCCATCAGAAGACTTTGATCAAGTGCAATAAATACCAAGACGACCAAACAACCCCTCAAAATCAATAAAAGTTGGTCGACGGTGGCCCAAATATCTGCACTCTGGGTACCTTCTCCGCGAGACCCATCAGCAGAAACACCATGTAAAACAGAGAAAAAGACCCTGAATCTCTCATCGAGCTCTCTGAACAAAGTGTCGGAGAGGTCACGAACGTCTTTAAAGTTGAATTTGACACCGGAATTAGTACGCAATTCCATGTGTGGACAAGCTGATGCGGTTGTGGATTCACAATGAGAACAACTCGTGGGTCCATTCAAAGACCAGTGGACTAGCGCTGCATACAATATTTTCATGTTTTCTGGCTTCAGCCGCTGAAATTGCAGACACCCATTAAGTGAAACACAGTTTCATACACGCACAACACAGTAATAGAGTGTTTGAAAAGAAGTGTCAGACATAAACCTCAGGAGACTGAATTGATGAGAAGAGACTTCCGAGAGGAGGAGATTGGCTGGCTTTGGTTGTGCCATGGCTCTTCTTCTCCTCCTTCTTCTGCTTCTTCCCCTTCTTTGCCTTTCTGTTCACCATTCCCGAGATCAAAAATTGAATCTTTCTATGACACTGTTTGATAATGGCATCTACCTAGATTCAGGGGGTTCACATAAGAAAGGGTTTTGGGGGCTTGATTTTCCTGGACACCGTAAGTTTTTTTGTTTTGTTTTGTTTTTTTTTTTTTTGTTTTTTTTTTCGGGGTTCTCTTATCTTTTTGGCGGGACAAAAACCAAATATCTTAATTTCTATTTTATTATTATTATTTTAATTTTTAATTTTATTATTATTATTATTATTTTAATTTTTAATTTTTAACCTGTAGTCTTCCAAGTTCTAATGTTTAGAACGAATATTTGAGTGGCAGATTTAGGAGCGGGATGAAGCAGAGATACACGTTATTCAATTATAGTTGTGCATGATATATTTATTAATTCTGATAATATATCAAATGACAAAAAAAAATTTAAAATAAATAATGTTAATTATATGAGTAGGTGGACCCTAGCTAATTTTTTTCTTAAATTTCAACAAAGAAACAATATCTATAAAGACGTTCTCCTTTCAATTAAAATTCTACGCACGGAGCTTGCTTTGAACAATGCACTTGAAGCTTGGAAAAAACCTAAGGATCCTTCAGGTATATATACCCTTTTATGAAACGTTTTCTAAATTCTTATTATGGAAAAAATTCCGATCTCCTAATTCCCAAAGTAAGGGGGGAAAAATTAACTTTGTAGCTTCGTAACTCATTTGTACCAAAAAGGAGAAAAAAAAAAAAAAAGAACCGGAGAGAAAATAGAATGCAATAAGTTAAAATAAATAAATATATATATATGTGTGTGTATGTAAGACATATTTGGTTTATACTCTGTTTTTAATTTCCCATCATGATCATAATCAAAAATTAAATTTTATATCTTAAAATATTTTTGTAAATATTACTATTGCAACATTTCACCCACAACTTTTCTAATATTACTAAACCACCCTAAGAGCTTTATGAGAGGTGAGAAATGAGAATCCACGAGTGAGTTTCATGAACTGTATTGCGCTCGAATGTGAAAGCAATTCGTGGGACTCACTTAGTATAATCTCCTTATTTCATAGTATATACTTATTTTCTTAACCTTTTATGGGAAACAAACTAGCGTTATATATCATAAGAATAAACAAAATGGTAGAAGAGTAGGCGATGAAGGTGTTATTGTATATCTTAATAATTAATATGTTGATTATTATTATTATTATTATTATTATTTTATTTTTTATATAATTAATTAATTAAAAAATATTTTGTATATAATAATATAATTATTAATAAATTATAAAATTAAAAATCAATTAATATATATATATATTATAAAAATAATTATAATAAAATTATAATTATAAAATATTTATATATTAAAATATTATTCAAAATATATTTAATTGATATACTATTAAAATAAAGTATTGATAGAATTACGAAATTAATACATATCATATATTTTTATATACAAAAGTAATCAATTTTATAAACTAAAATATAAAGATATTTCAATAAATAAGTAAATACTTATTAATTGAATAAGTTTATTAAATTGATTCATTGTAAAAATTCTTAAATGAAATATTATTTATATATTTGAAAAATTTTTCATATAACAATTATACAGAAAATCATCAAAATATTTTATATAAAAAATTTTTATATTTTAATTTTTATAAAGGTAAATATTATATATATTATAAATTACATAGATATAATTAAGTGATTAATAAGAAATTTGTTACCTTGAAATGATTATAGAAAAATATTTTATTTACTTTCAATAAATATTAATTAAAAAGATTTAGGTAATATGAAAAGATAATTTATAAGAGATTATGATAACATTTATACAATTAATGATCATATGATTATATTTAAACTAACATAATTAGATAATATAGAGTAAATACTAATTTTTTATTTTATATTTAATTAAAATATTCATATGATAAAAAAATTAAATTATATTAAAAGATTATGCACTAAAAAAGTTAATCAAATAACGATTATTCAAGATAAAAATAATTCAAAAAATATAAAATAAAAATTAAATTAGACTTTATGGATAAATTTGAAATACTTATAAGTTAGATATATAATGTTTAAAAATATAAAAATTAAAATATAATTTAATAAAAATTAATACAAGTCTATGTAATATAGTTTAAGAATTTAAATCTCAATAAATACCTCTTATCATGACCTATATGTATGGTATATTAAAATTATTGATTTTTAACTGAATAAAATTATTTCAATAACAAGTTTCTCTTATAATCATATTTAATAAATAATTAGTCTATTTTTAAAATTAAATTTTAAATTTATATTTGTATAATACATTTATTCGTAAATATTTCTATGTATTCCTTTGACCAAATAAGAACCATAATTGCAGCCAAGGAAAAAACGCTGTAATGAAGTCACAATTGACTGTGACATGAACTGTATTTCATACAAAAAGCAATTTTCAATCGGATGGGTGTACATACGTTGGTGTACAAAGAAATGGGTTTGGACTTATAGCTGACAATGGGAAGTGCACGACAGATGCAAAGAGGAAAATACAGCATGTCTTGTTGAAAATTTTCTGTCAATAATTGATGAAAATCGCTTGGCAAAACGAATTTATCTACCACAATTATATGTCAACTAAAGAATTGGACCGGCGCAGGTATGGTTAGACCAATCGACCGGTTAAAACACACAAATAATGTATACCTGCCAAATACACGCCAACTACGATTCGAAAGTTTGAATGGAAAATTCCTGGTGGCAATAGCATGCCATAATTGATTAGAAATTAAATTTCGCTTTTTTTAAGCAGGTCAATCACCCGGGGGGGGGGGGGGGATGGTTCGTACACGCTATCCTTTTATTGAAGGGAAGAGAGGAGCGGTGGGTGGACAATTTGAATAACGAAGATGTGTGAGAAGTATGGAGTTGGTCAGAGTTATCATTAAAAACTCTTGACTTTGATCTATTAGTAGCTGAGCAGGGCCAATCACATCGAATGAGAAGAAGACCCGATGTTAAATTCAGCACCAATGCACATCGAATGCAAGGCTTCTAATTTAAACTTTTGTTTAGAATTACACTCAAGATGATTATTTAAGATTTCTTAGTGAAGTACACAGATAGCTTTTATGAGTGAAGAACTTGAGTGGTTACCCGAACTTGTGGTTTTAGATTCGAAAGAACTGAATAAGATCATAAAGAAAATTTGAGGTTTCAAAAATTGAACTGAATGGAGCACATTGTTCTGTCAGCTTTGATTATTATTTATTCTAGTCTGGAAACAAACAAGCTCCCAAGCATAGCGATGAGGTTGACAGCAGAATGCAACATAGAGTGAAAAGGCAGAATATAAGGGTTCATTTCTTGAACAAGTCCAAACAGGTTTCAGTTGCAAGGCCATGGTTCCAAAACTTCTGGTAGTACTCGCTATAAGCGTAGCTCCTATAGATAGCAGGATGATTATCATCTGTCAGCTGTGGGGATGGTCGCATAACAGCATCAGCTGATGGGCAATAAAATGTTGCGACGGAGATCCGATCCTTGTTGCTGTTGACTACAGCCCGATGGAGCACACTCTTATAACCATCATTGCTGATCACCTGCGCGCTCGTAAAAATGAACGAATGTTGGGATCGTCGATCTTGTTCGCCTGGCAATGTATAAATAACTAGATTGCGTATTTAGAATCGCTGCGGGAAAGCAACAAGAAGACAGTGATACATGCATTGCCAACCTTCTAGAGTACACGGAAGAAGTCGCCTTATGAAAAAAGAAAGATTTAAGTTTTTATAATTCAGAAACGTCAGGTGGTTTAGAGGATCTGACCACCAGGCCAAAGTGACACCCCAACTAAAAGTTTGGACATTTCGAATTGGCTGGCTGTTCTCTGGCCAAAGTCTCTAGCCATGTAATTAAGTTCTATTTTATAATTGGCTTAAATAGCGATCCAATCGGATTAGAAGATGGTCCCAAGACACAATAAGACTTATTTGCATCAACGATGTGTATGGACATGAGACTATTAGATACCCATACTCATGAACGGAGAAAAATTATTCCAATGTGGTGAATATCAATACCAAGGTTATTAAATTTGAAATCTTTAACTAAAATCGATTTAAAATATTAAAAACTAAATTATAAAATTAAATTGTATAGTTATAATATTTTATTAAAAATAAAAAATAAAAAATAAAAATTCATCAATGTTAGAAATTATAACTTATAAGTTTATATTTTGTATATATTATATCAATAATAATATAAAAAATTATAATTATTCTTTTATAATATAATTGTCAAAAAATAATCTTTAAATTAGAAATATTTTTTATATTAAACTATTTATTTATTTATATTTACAATTTATATTAGAATAAATACTTTTGTTTCATTGTTAACGAGTATAAATTTTAAAAACATGGGAGCCAATTTGTCTTAATATCAAATGTCAAAAGAAAATAGAGTAGGCACCAAGTGGAGCAATAAGAGTATAAAAAAAAAGAAGAAATTATTTATTAAAAAATTTATAATATATTTTAATTAAAAATAAAAATTAAAAAATTTATTATAAAATTATTGATTCTATTAATTCTTTAATTTAAATTAAAATTTAATTAAAAATATTTTCTCCAAATTCTTAACAATTTTAATTTGATTTCATATAAGATTTTAAGAATCTTAAAATCTTACCATTTAGATCGGAATTTTAACCACTACGGTTAATATACCCTTCACGAAAACCTATAGGAAAACTAAAAAGGCAAATAAATTCGATAAGGGACAGCCAATTTAACCTGTAGTTGATCTCCAATGTTCACAGTAAACGTGTAGGGAATAGGGTTAAGAGCAACCCAAGTGTCGTTTCTGAGCACTTGCAAGCCCGGCACATCATCTTGAAGGAGAATGGTAATTGTATTAGGATCGGTGTGGCCAGGTAATCCGTAAGTTAAGTCTGGCTGTGGACATGGAGGATAGTAATTGATGGCCATGTGTTGCCCATGTTTCCCCAAGGCCTTACTGATATATTCGCCTTCCAGGCCTAAGCTCTCTGATATCGCTTCAAGCAGTCTTAGTGCCAATTCTCTGGCATTCCTGCAATATTCAGCTACATCCTCTCTGCAAATGCACAAAAATTTCCCACAAAGTGGTAGGTATATATATAGAATTAAAATTGGAATTTGGAAAAATGGTCTAGCTAGCATATTTATGTACTTGGTACCTAAAAGATGTGGGTTGGCTGGGCCACTCCTGTATATAGTCCTCTAAAGGATGGCAGTGAAGCCTCAAGTAGTCCCTCCAGTTGGAAACTTTCTCAGTTTTTTCATTGAAGCTAGAGGAGAGCCTTGTTGTCTTCATGGGGTCGTTGGAGTAAGTCTTCAACCTCTCGCTCTCAGGCAAATGAAAAAACTCCCTCGACACACGTAACATGGTGTCAATCATCTCTTCAGGAATTCCATGGTTTTTAACCTGCAGAAGACATTTATAAAACAGGAAAACTTCCACCCTGTGAAAAAAGAGGGAAAAAAGCAACATGGGTACCTGGAAGAAACCGTAATCTCGACAAACTTGGCCTATCTCTTCGATTGTTTTAGAGCGGCTCGGACCATTGAGGCCTTCGAGATCAATTATGGGAATAGAGCCGTCCAAGGACTGGTTCCCACAAAGCATCGGCCTATCAGACGCAGGTCGGATGTAGTTTGAGGGAACATAGTTTACGGTGGACAAAAGGTCCGTCAACAATGGCTTTGCAGTGGCCATTATGCTCAACACCCCTCTCAAACATTTCGGTTTCCAGCCTAATGGTACTTCGAGAGCTATTAGATTTATATAGAATCAGTATCCCTATTGCCAGGCTATAACTACTAAATCCATATTTATGAACGAGAATAAATTACAAGTTTTGTCTATTGTTGACAACTTCAATGAAGCCATAAATGTTATCTATTAATTTTCTCTTTTAAGATATACAGCGGCATTTATTGCCCTATCCTCGAAGGCTATTTTTAAAGGAAATTTATTAACTCATGCAACAATAAAGATAAGGGCTATCTAGGTCAAACTAAAAGGTGCAGGCGTACAGTTATCTTGTTTAAGCACACTTGGCGAGAAAAGAATTATTGTGTAAATTTTTGGTTAATCTGGGAACCATGTGCGAAAGAGCGCTTTGGCTGTGGGAGAAGCCTCTACCTGATATAGAGCCTCTATTTCAGGCTAATGTGGTTACGTCACATTTCCCATAGGTGGCTAAAACCTTGTGGTTAGCTCAGTTTTTATTTGTAATTTCCTCTTGTATTATCACCAATATATATATATAAGACAAATATTTGTTCTACTTATTTACCCCTTTTATGGATATGAATATAAAGTACAAGTGATTTAAAATCAGATAAATTTATTTTATTATCATTTTATTACAATCAGGTTATTCTTAAATCTTTTGTTTTTACTCACAATTTACATTGAATTAACTTGTTTCACTTTTAGGTGAATTAGGTGAGCCAAATTAGAAAATGCCTATACGACATCCTGTTAGTATTGGGAGGCAACATAGTGGGTCATATAATGTGGTTATCTATGGGTGTGAGCTAACTTAAATGGTATCTCCGGTAATTTCTCAGAGATCTGAATCCAAATTTTGCTTGGAAGAGTGGACTATGGAAAGAGAAAGGACCATCCTTATTACGTAATTCATGACTACTAGAGTTGCTAATTGTTTGAATGTTACATAAGTAATTAGGGAATATATGATCGGTGTAGCTCCAATAGAATAAGGTTTGAGAATAGTTTGATAGTTGTCTTATCAAAGTTGGTTTTGTATGTGTGCATTTTCCCATACTCTCAACAAATTGGTAAGAAAAATAGAAAAAGCGGTCATCCCGATAGAAAATTTTCAACCCGTGCCTTAATTTTCCTTCTCACAATCTCTGAAAAGGAAAAAACAAAGAAAAATTCTTTTTCTCACGTATTTTATTTTTTTTGCTTTTCTTTTTTTTTTTTTTGTAATTTTCTCTCAAAATAGTCGTAGTGTAAAGTGAGGGAAACGACGAAAACAAAATTCTGAAAAAGAGGGACTTTGAATTGAAAGTTGCCGTGCACAAAATTTGTTAATTGCTTTGAACAACGCCATTTTGCTCGACCATCCAGAAGCTTTTACGACTACTCGGCCTGCGTAGAACAGCCTCGGCCAGAAGTTATATAAAAGATGATGTCACAGCAGTTTCGTCACAACTAGATCAGCGTCTCGGGAATGCGAAATTCGCCGAGGACCTCAACGATCCACGATCTCAATAAATAAAATAAAATAAAATAAAATAAAAAGTTAGTGGGAGTGTGGCCAGATTCGATGATAATGAAATAAATAAATCATCATGTGTGCATGAACGAATTTTGAACTTTGGGCCATCCAACATTTGGCTTTTTTTTTTTTTGGGAATCAGACTATTGTACGGATTGAAATTTGGGCCGTCCTGTTGTGCCATTAGACCACACATTGGTCCTGAACACATAATCGGGTCCACCGGATGTGTGGTTTTTACTCTCACGCCTATCTTCCACAAGCCTCTTCAAAAGATGAAACACAGGTTCCCCCTGACCCCCAACTCAGGTAGACTCGATTTAGGAACATATAATCGACAGTTAAAAAATAATAATTTTAATTAGCAAACAAATTATTATCGCTTAATTAGAATAATTGACCAACTACTAATTATTATAATATCATAATTAAAAAATTCATTCAAATTCCTATCAAAGTATTTAATAAAATTAAAATATTAAAAATTATAAAATTTGTTGGAACTTTTAAACGAAATTATTAAGTATTATTATTTGTTTATTTTTAATAATAAAAAATAATAATAATTAAACACAGTCTCGCATACCTTCATCATAAATTTGAGGTGGGATTCTCGATTCTCAATTTTTTTCTTTCTTTTTTTTTTTTTAATTCTATCGAAAACAAGAGCAGAGATATTGTGAAAAGTTCTTATCCCCACCCTGCCCTGTTATTAATTTACAATTTTATCATTAAATAATAATTATAAATTTTTCTTATGGGGACAATTCCTTAATTTTACCTATTATCTCCCTGCGGCAACCCCCACTCCGTGCACTGTTAACACCGGGTCCAGTTGAACTTCTCTTTTTCCACTCCTTATTCTCTGCCAGGAAAGGCAAGGGCAATTGTTTAGGTCACTTGTGTCAGCGTTGTTCAAATTGGGTTTCGATCGAGAAAGATGGAAAACTGACAGGAGATATCAAATTGGGTGATTTACCCTTTTTGGTATTGCCTTTTTTGTCATTTTCTGGTCTCAATGAACCGATCATTACATTTTAACGCCCATTCATAGAGATACTGCAGTGTTTTTGTCTCCCTGAACTGTGTTTATTTTATGGAACATAGCATGTTTCTTAGAGTAAACAATTCAAGAAATGCAATTCCAGGTGCTTTGGATGTCAATTACTCGACGTTTTTATTCTTTAGACCGCAATCAACGTGGGAACAGAGTATGTTTGTTGCGTTTCTTTTTTGGCAAAAAAAAAAACTGCGATGTTTCTTTAAAATAATAATAATAATAAAGTCTTTCACATTTTTTTTCAATAATTTTGATCTTTTTTTATTAATTTACCGTTAAATAGGCCATGTCAATATCTTATATTAATTGAACAGTGATAACTTGTGATGGCGTGGTATTTAAAAAAAAATTGAAAATTTAAAAGAATAAAAAAGTCCAAAAAATAAAAATAAGAACTCAAAAAATAATTAAAAAAATTAAGAAACTAAAAGCTAAAAATAAATTATGAAAATATTTTTAAAAAAATCTTAAATGTTGAATTTACAATAAAAAAATTTAAAATTGAATTTTTTTAATATCTTAATTTTCAATTGAAAATTCAAAATTACAGATTTTTAAAAATATTTTCAGTTTTTTTTGGAATTTTTAGATTTTTTAAAATTAATTTTTTTGTATTTTTCTTTATTTTTTGAAATTTTTTACAATTCTTCATATTCTTTTTAAAATATTTTATTATACAAAATAATGATATATCATTCAATTCAATACTACTTAATTATTTTTTTAAATTAATTTTAAATTAATAAAAAATGACTAAAATTATTAACAAAAAAATAATATATATATATATGAGACTAAATTTAAATTAAAAAGATACATGGTGAACCAAAATTAAAAAATAGTTAAAAGTATAGGATTAATGAGGTTTTTTGTCTTTTTTTTCGTTTTATTTTTTTGGCCAATAAGGTGTGAGTTTTGGTTAGAACGTAGGTATAGCGTGGGGTTAGATTCTCGAATCTCGCTAATAATGGAATAAAATTTTAAACTCTTGCTCTACTGATGGACGAGAATGGAAATGGTAATAGAATTAGATTTAAAATAAACTCCCAAAATAGTTGAAACACATCCCTTGTCTTGACGCTAAGTGTTAGCCCCTTGAGTACTTGTACAAAAAAATGTAAGTATTATTGATGTCTTTTATTAGTACTTGACATGAAGTTAGTATGAAATAACTATGTCGAAGGAAATAAGGTAAATATAAGAGTCAATGTACATAGTAGTAAGCTGAGAGAGGTAGATGTAAATTTTAACATTGACACCAAGTAAATACGTATTACAGTCAAGAGATAGCAGATTAAGGTATTAATGCAAAAGAGAAGGGTATTAGGTCATTAATTTGGTAGTAAGTTAGGCAAACAAACTGTCAATTGAGGGAATGATCATGCGAGTACTTTAAGGTGTTGGGCATGTTCCTCTTAAGAGATTAGTTAAGAAATGAGTTAACTAACAAGAGCTTCATAAGTTGGCTACAGTAATAGAGAGAATTGGTGCATGGACAAGAGTCTAAACTAGCACCACAAAAGACTGGTATAGGGGTAGAGGTTTGGGTTAGCAACAGAGAAAACTGGTACATGGACAAGAGTTCGGGCCAGCAACAAAAGAGATTGGTGTATGGTAGAGGTTCGAGTCAGTAACATAGAAGACTAGTGCACGAGAAAGAGTTTGGGCCAGTAACACAGGAGATTGGTGAACAGGCAAGAGTCTAGACCAGTACTACAAGAGATTAACACATGGGCAAGGGCCAGGCTAACAATACTAGGGAAGGACACAAACTGAGTAGTAGAAGGACAGGTGGCAACATAGATAAGGTTCTGCCCATGCACTATGAAAAAAGGAATTCATGAGACATATAACAAAACCAACAAATCTCTGTAACCTTATTTGTAGAGATTATGAGGAGGGATAACTACATGGGTTTGACGTACTAGCAAGTTCTCCTTGAGGTAAAGAGAAAATGAACTGACAACAAATGAGGATTGAAGAAATCCAATGTGAGATAGTAGGCTCTTTATGAATGTAAATTTATATTCTTTTTAGTTTGTAGGTAGTACTCTTAGGAGTGGGGAATGCCTCACTAAACATGGTTGACTTGGTAGTTAAATCATATAGTTTATAAATATGTAAGGTGTTAGTTAAGGGACACTAATCCAAAAAGAACTTGGAACTTAGAAACCAAAGGCAAAATACCAGAGAGAAAGCAAGTGTAGAGATAGAAATACTTGTAAGTTTAGCAGTTTTTTGTACTTTGTGAGAAAATAATAAAGGTTGAGAGGTTTTTCTACAAATGTATTGTTATCTCTTTGTGTGTGTGAGTTAACTGAAATTAAATGGATTACTTAGAGCTATCACGAGTCAAAAAATTCGAAAGTAAAAGATTGATCTTATGATGCTAAGCATTATTGCATTTCATACATGTTTGTTATGATGCATGCTTGTTATGATGCATACAGGTAGCCAAACGAATAACAATTAAAACACAAAAAAAAACCTAATTAATATATATATTTTTAACTATTATATTATTAAATCAATTAATATGATATAAATTTAATTTTTTTATGAATTAAAAAAATTTAATATAATTTTTTAAAATATTAAAATTATTTTTATAATATTTTAAAAATATTTTATTTTATTAAATTTTTAAAATTATTTTAAAAATTAAAATTTACATTATATTAATAAATATGATAATATTATAATAAAAAATATATTTTTAATAATAAATAAATAATTGTTAAATAATTATATTATTAAATTTTCTTATATATATATGATATAAAATTTATTCTTTTATAAAATTAAAAAATTTATATTATATTAATAAATTTAATAATAATATAATAATAAATAGGTATGAATAATTATTAAGTAACAATAGTTATTAATGAAAAAATATTCAATGTTTAAACGCTAAAATTGGTGTTTTAATTTGAAAAATTACGCAAAGGGAACAAATAAAAAATAATTAAAAAAAAAAACCCCGAACCTTCGAACGAAGCCAGGTGACAGTGGGACCCACAGGGTTTACCTGGACAGTACGCTTTGACGGATATGTCCTGACGGGGACGGGGCGTTTGTGGTGGAGATTCGAAGCTAAATGGGGGGAAAATGGAAATTGAGAGAAAAAGTGCAAGAGGGTGGGCTTTAGTCTGATCAGCCATTAAATCGAAGCCACATGGCACCACAGCTCTCCGTCTCTCACTTCCCCAATCTGCCCTCCGCTTCATTTCCAGCCTCAAAATTAAAAATTTATTAAAAACAGAACCAAAAAAAATAAAGTAAAATAAATTCCCCAGAAATGATAGTGGCTGAGATTGCTCCATACTCTTCAGAACTGTAGTTTCTGGAAGTTTTAGGTCCTTCCCTTTCTCTGCTCTTCTACTTCTCATTCTCCTTCCACTTTTGCCTCTCCTCTCCTAGGGAGTTCGAACCTATCTATTTTATTTTATTTTATTTTTTGCGTGTGAATATTCCAATCCACCATTGCCGGAAACCATGATTTTCCGGTGAATTCAGTGTGTGTGTGTTCGGAGACTACGTCTTTGCTTCCAATTTTCTAATCCGCCATGGATTTCTCGGAAGGTACTTCTTCTTTATTTCTTTCTCTTTTTGGTTTAATATGCTTTCTTCTTTCTTTTCTTCTTTCTCTTTTTTGATACTTTTTTCTCTTTTTTCACTTTGCTAAGGATCTGGCATCTACGGGTTCGTTTTGGTGAGGATTCTGAATAAAGGAATTTACTTTCGTCTCTCCCTGTTCTGTTGGAGTCTTGAAATTCTTTATTTTGTATAGCTTGTATAGTATATTTATATGCAACCATATTTTGTGCATGTACGGGGTGTGTGTGAATTGATTTTCCTGGTTGTTCTGGGACGGATCTCTATGGATTATTGTTGTTGGCTTTATCTGTAGTTTTCGATGTTGCCACAAAAGAAAGGAGGCGTCTGTTTTATCCGTTGCTAGTTAGAGAGGATTTGAAGCGGCGTCAGCTGCTGAGGTCCGGTAATGGACACACACTCCCCTGGAGAGGATTTGGTTGTTAAGGTAATTTGTTAAAGGGAAAACTTTCATTCGTTCGTTTTCTAAATAAGCTTCTGTTCTTTGAGATTCCGCTGATGAAAATGCTATGAGTATTTGAATTGCTAACTTGTGTTAACAATAGGCGAGAAAACCATATGTAATTACCAAGCAACGTGAACGGTGGACAGAGGAGGAGCATAACAGGTTCCTAGAAGCCTTGAAGCTCTATGGACGGGCTTGGCAGCGCATAGAAGGTCATACATTTCATTCACCATCTTTAGCTTTTTCTGTTGTCTTTGCTTTGCACTACTATTTGTGTGGGATGATCTATTATATTCCATGCATTAGTAGGAGAGGATATTCCTGTGAGAAATGCCATCAGCCTTTAAGAATTCGTTGATGTAACTGATTTTAAATTGGAGCTTTTTCTCTTTTGTTTGTGATTTTTGCTTGGTGGTGCGCAGAACATATAGGAACAAAGACTGCAGTGCAGATCAGAAGTCATGCACAGAAGTTTTTTTCAAAGGTCAGTCAGCATTTTTCACTGGACTCTTATATCAACTGTAATTGCCTCCTGCCTTTTTCATTAACATCCAAGCCATTTTATGTGCTTAAAGTGTATTCCTGATTAAATTGTTCATTTTTTTGGCTCTTGCTGATTTGATATGTCATGCAATATCTCTGATATGCTACAATATATATATATATATATACACACTGTAATTAGTGTCGTACAATCTGCAATTTGAGACAGTGCATGGCATTTATTTAATCAAATATGTGGGTAAAGGCTGACAATCGGTATAGGTTATTTAGTTGAGCTAGAACTGCTGAAAATTTTCTAATGCTTCCTTCTGTATTTCTTGTCTACCTTTCAGTTTGGAATATTGCTCACTCATGTTAACATTCACTCTACCACTGTGGTTGGTCATATTTGATCTGGCATTGCTGAGTTCATTATGAGAAACAATGCTGTCAACATCATTTAGGTGATATAGGCTGGTTGTTATGATATAATTGTTATTAGCAGTTTGAAGTTCCTTCCTCATCTTTGACCTTGGAATACTTTGAGAGGTAACTACTGGTAACAATGGTAAACATACCTCTTCTAGCCACGGAGATATACCCTCAGACATTATGTTGGTTATTCTGTGCAACAAAAAGCTAAAAAGTAAAGTTTACAATTGGTTGCAGATATTCATTGTATTCAAAGTACTTAAGGAAATGATAGCAGATGCTTAATAGCTTACCAATCACTTTTGCAATGAGATCTAGGAACTGCAGTATACTCCATAACCATAACGGATATATTTTTTTTTTTCAATGGCCAACATTTGGAGTATGAGGTGACAAATTTATGAGCCTATTTTGCCTACTTTTTGCATGTTAACGAGGTTAGGTAAGCTTGTGGAAGCAACAGCTTTGGCAGGATTTGGGGTTTTCTTTTACCCCATTTGTGGATTACTGGTGTCTAGGTTGGGGAATTCTTGTTCTGATGGTTGAGATAATCTCTGGGGCCTTGTCTGGATATGTGGTCTGTTTTGCCACTTGATGTGCTCAAATATGTTTTTTACAAGTTCCATGGAGCTTACCTGCCCATCCTTCTTGGAGTTGCAAGTTAAAATTAAAAGGACAATTAACTTATGCTCATAGTGAACCTCATTTGGCATCAAATTTTTTTGCAGTTCCATGCTTCCTGATTTTTTCTTGAAATTTTACATAAGTGCCTTTTAGTTTTGATTATAAGTTGGTACCAGGACAAAGTCCATACTGCAAGCTAGCAAGGTATAAAAAAGATACATCTCCTCATGTTTGCTTCCTCTCTTCAGAACTTCCACTATTGTGAGTGTAATTGTACATAATACCACTGCATTCTGATTCCTGTTACATGGACCCAAATTACATTGCTAGATGTTTGATTTGATTTCAATTCTCTAAGAGAGAATTATTTTCTTCCAGTTTCAAGGATTCCAAATTTAGTTACTCTCTACTCCCTGTCACCTGCAGAATCCTTGTAACCCTTCATTATGTGCCCCACTGCCCCTATGCTATAAGTTGATTATGACTCTTATATATAGGTCCTATAGCCCTTCATCAATATGGGATTTCTGATAAGATCTAACCTCCACAAGTTTTTTACAATAGAGAGACAAGTTGCACTAAGAAGCCAGCTTGAAACAGAATACATATCATATGGCCTCTATGTCCCCTAGATATGTATTTTAGGTTAATTTTATCTTGTGTTTGTATCTATGATATTGAGGTCAAAGTTTATTTATCAGAATGCATATGCAGATATCTTATTTTTCAGAAAGTCTCAACATAGCTGATTATGACATCAAATCTGTAATCTTACCTGAAGTGACCAAAAAAAAATGAAAAGGAAAAGGAAGAAAAACAGAGAAATCTCATATTCTGTTTCTTTTGGTCTTGTTATCCTGACTCAGCTGCAACAAAATTTCCCAATATAGCAAAAATGGAGGCTGGTTTGGCCAAAGAGTTGCTCTGACTGCTTGGCCAAACCAGCCTCTTTATTTTTTAGTTTGCTAGCCTTTGGGATGTGTGAATATCAATTATAAAAATGCCCATTGAAGCAATATAGTGAATTGAACTAAAAGTGTCAAGAAAACAAGATCTGAGAACTCGACTGGTGTCATAAAAACAATTTTTAAGTGAAAATTTCTTGTCTAATGCTTAGGTTTTACCCTTCATGTCCTTTGACAAAATCTTTTGTACGATTCGTCTAATGCTCAGGCTTTACACTTGCGTCTTTAGAATCTTCCATTCCTCCAATATTCTGCATCTCAGTTGCAAGTACTTATATGGAAACATTTAATCTCTTCTTCATTCCTTAGAGGCCAGTTGTAGGATGTTCAGTTTATGAACAAACATGACCAGATATTTTGAGTAATGTTTTCTTCACAGATATTCTGTGGTGTATGATTGGTGTCCCCAGTCAATGTTCAATGTGTTTACTAGATATAATTCACTTGTCTTGAGAGATAGGTATGCACTCTTCAATTTTCTGTTTCTACCTTGATGTTAGGTGGCCTCTTTCATGTGATTATATTATAGTACAACCACATGCTCTTTAACTCCCCCGCCCCCCAAAAAAAAGAAGATGATGAAGACGACTTTATGGACAATATGATAATGCAAGATATCATCATCTAAGCAACACTTTTCCACCAAACATATTCCTATTTTACCTTTTTGTTCTCTTTGCTCTCGGATCACTGCTTTTAGTGCCTCAGAAGAGATTTCTATGAATTCATTTTGTCAGTTATACTGATGCATATTCACTTTCAGCTGGAGAAAGAGGCCATTGATAAAGGTGTTCCAGTGGGACAAACTCTTGACATAGACATTCCACCTGCACGCCCAAAACGAAAGCCTAGTAATCCTTATCCTCGAAAGATGGGTGCAGGTCCTACTGCATCACAAGTAGGAGCAAAGGAATCAAAACTTTTCAATTCAGTTTCTTTTCAACATGGGATGCAAGTGCTGGATTTGGAAAAAGAATCACTCTCTCAGGTGAATATTTCTTGTTTCTTCTCTACTTTTTTGCTAATTCTTTTTCCACTTTCATCTTAATCTTTCTTTTGTACTTTATTCAGAAATCCATTGCAGACAAGAAGCCAACACGTGCCAAAGAAAACCAGGATGAGAATTGCACAGGAGTGTTGACTCTTCTTGAAGAAAATCCATGTTCCTCCTTGACTTCAGTGAACAAGAATTCAACAACAATGGAGGTGGTCAGAAAATCATGTTCCTCCCGGGAGTTTGTATCTTTGAAGGAGGTAGTAAATCCCAATGCAACTCAGGAATCCTTTCTCACTGTTCAGCTTGAAGAACAACAGAGACTGGATACAGCTGAAGAAGCTGTTCAGGACAATGGCACTATCAAAGATTCAAAGCTTGAGAATTCTTGCCCTCTGCATGAAAATAAATTGGTGCAGGGCAATAAATCCCATGACCTCACTATGGAATCGCCAACAGAGGACTTGCAAGCCATGCAGAATTATCCAAGGCATGTCCATGTGCATGTTTTAGATGGGAGCCCGGGACCTTGTATGCAAACTTCTCCCTCAGATTTAACATTCCAAGACTGTATGTTGCCAATGGGTGCCACTCACTCGCATCCTAGTCCTTACTCTCATCCAGCTGCATCCAATGCTGCTGAACATCTAAGTAATACATTGCAGTCTTCTACTCATCAATCATATCCAGCTTTTCCACCACCCTTTAGCACAGCTCCACCTAACCAAGATGACTGTAGATCATTTATGCACCTCTCCTCCACATTTTCAAATCTTATTATGTCTACTCTGATGCAAAATCCTGCAGCCCATGCTGCAGCAAGCTTTGCAGCTACCTTTTGGCCCTATGCAAATTTGGAAAGTTCTGCAGATTCTCTAACATCTGCCCAAGGGGGTCCTCCATGTAGGCAGATGAATTCTACTCCTAGTATGGCAGCTACTGCTGCGGCTACTGTGGCAGCAGCGACATCTTGGTGGGCAGCCCATGGTCTGCTTCCCTTATGTGCTCCTCTATATGCTGCCTTTACCTGCTTTCTTGCATCTGCAGCCGCAGTTCCAGTGGTGGATACTGGTGAAGTTCCTGAAAACAAGCAAGAAAGAGGGGAAACAACTCCTGTTAACCCTCTGCAAGACCAAGATTTGGAGCCAGAACACTCTGAAGCTTTTCAAGCTCAAAATTCAGCTGCCAAATCACAAACAACAGCATCATCAGATTCTGAAGAGATTGGAGGTCCCAACATACTTAAAGGACCAAGTGCTGCTGTCCACGAGAATGCTGCAGCAGCAGCATCTCAGACCCATGATCTGAGCAAGACAAAGATCAGAAAACAAGTTGACCGTTCTTCATGTGGTTCGAACACACCTTCTAGCAGCGACGTTGAGACAGACGCATTAGAGAAGCAAGAGAAAGGCAAGGAAGAACCAAAAGAAGCTGATGCAAATCATCTGGGGGCTGCTGAGACTACTAATCGTCGAAGCCGAACTTGTAGCAGCACAAGTGATTCATGGAAGGAGGTCTCTGAAGAGGTATTAAGATATTTTTCTTTTTGGATAAAACTTCAATTGCAACAGTATACTGGAAGAGTAGAGCTTATTGCGATCATATATTTTCTTATTGGCTTCTCTTACGGCCTTAATGTCTCAGGGACGATTGGCTTTTCAAGCACTCTTCACCAGAGAGGTATTGCCTCAAAGCTTCTCGCCTCCACATGATCTAAAAAGTACAGCCTGCCAGAAAACTAATGATGAAAATGATGGGGAAGTTGCTAATGTGAAAGAAAGAGATGTAGCACTAGTAGATATCAACAGCAAGACGAGTCCTTCCTGCTCTTGCCGTCCAGAAATGGAGGAGAATGCATCACATAGATTTGAAAGTAATGGAGAGGAGGGGCTGCTGACAATTGGGCTTGGGCATGGAAAGCTTAAGGCTCGTCGAACAGGATTTAAACCTTACAAAAGATGTACAGTGGAGGCCAACGATAGCAAGATGGTGACTGCCAGCAGCCAAGGGGAGGAGAAAGGCCCCAAGAGGATACGTTTGGAAGGGAAGGCCTCGGTATGACACTCGAAATCGCATGCTTGACCAAAGGAAAACCTTTGTTATGCATGGAAATCCTTCTGTCCATATTGCCCATTTGTCCATATTTCTTTCCTGTTTGAATTAGAGTATCTGCAACTCGCTACTTGTCGTGACAGCTTGTGTGCACTATATATCAACATTAGCTCATTTTAATCTCTCGAACCCATGCACCTGCAGTTAGAGAGCTCCATTGAATAGACTTTGATAAGATTAAGTATTGAATGGTCCACGACAATTCATTCATGGTTACTTTCTATATCTCTGTTCCCTTCGGTTCTTGTTCTCCCCAAGTTGCTTCAGGCAAAGTATGAAAAATCTGCGTCTAATAAAAGCGCCCAACCCCGGAATTCGCTTGTTCCTTATTTTGTTAATAAACTACGACAATCCGGTAGCTCTTTCTAGGTTGTCTTATACTCAGGCATGTTGCCTAGAACTCCGAAAAATGATTATACCAAGGCTAAGTTGCTGGTTATTTCGCTAGATACCAAAAAATAATTTTGTATCTGTTGCAAACAAAATAATTTGTTTTGCAAGGCAGTATCTCAAGGGAGCCTTTTACTACAATTAAGAACTCTTCTTTACACCCTGCAAATTCTTGGAAGCAACATGTGTGGGTGCAGACATTTTGAAGAATTATGGGAGCTTACCATATGATCACAGAGCTGTAGAAGTTACACTGAACATTTATATTTACATTTCCCACATATAAAACGAATAAATTGTCTTGTTTACACAAATTCCTTGTAAAATTGATCATCTTGCTTCACACCGCCTGGTCTGTCAGTATAAATTATTCTGTACATCAAATAAAACCGAAGTATTTCCCTGGTCATGTCAATGAATAACTATAGTCGCTTCAACAGCATGCAAGATCAAAATTACATGCCGCATCTGACCCTGATTTTCAGCACTGTCCTGGCAGTCAGTAACCCAAGGAAAAAAGGGCCTTGCAGTGCACAGGGGCTCCCACACTATCATGGTAGTCAGCAACCTAAGGAAGCCATTTCTAAAAAGAGCTGTACAGCTTATATATGTACTCGGTAAGTGAATCACGGGGACTTAGGAAATCTCTGTAATGCAAGGAAATGAGATTGGCGAGACTGTAAGATAGTAATGTAACCTTGGATTTGCATCTTGTTGGCAGGAGTCAATGAAAATGAAGGTTTCAGTGGCAGACATGTTGCTTCTCCCACAATAAAAGAAAAGAGAAGCATTGCTTTAGAGTAAGAGACTGCCGCACTATCTGTGTTCTTCATATATTCATCTACCTGGAAGAAGGCAGCAAAGGGTAAATGCACTTGTACAAGAAATAGCAAGATCAATGCTTACAGCCCAGAAGAAAATTACTTACAGCACCACTTTTACCAATATCAAGTGCTTCATGGAATATTATTTCCATGGCATCAGGCATCTCAGCAGCTGCTGTAACATATTTTACAGATATTTCAGTAAATTGTAAATCCAGTAACACAGGCAAAGAAAAAGGCATGCATAACTAGAAAAATTGATTAACAGCCAACCATCAATCTCTTGCAGGGGCCTTGATAACTTCTCAGCATGATCAAAAGCAGCAAAGAACCCTTGCTCCACCCACTTGTAGGCTGATGAAGGGCTGGTAAAATCTTTTTTACCCACTACATCTGTACACCAATCAGGGTGGCCTTGAATGGGTGAAAATTCAGGGGCTGAACTGCTTTCGGGTAATTCGCTCCTTCTAGTAGAAGCCAGCCACAAGCTACAAATCTGAATAGCTTTCTTCCATAAAGCCAAAACAACAAGTTCAACTGAAAATGATTCCAGAAATAGTCCTGCATTATACTGTAAGCAATAGCAATTACAACTCAGACATAACACCAAAGATGGACCAAATACAATAACGATCCAGACTCTGAAACTGAAACCTCAAGAAAAGCAGTGGTTGGGTTTTGTCAGGATGCCACAAAAGTGTTATTTGGGGAGGGTAAACAAGGATTGAAACTGTTCAAAATGAATTGGGAACATGCTAACATGCTAAAGGTAGTTTAGTGTCCTTTCTACAATGAGGCTCCAAAATACAGCAAGTGCAGCTTGTTAATGCTGTACAATAACTATCATTTATCAGTAAAGCATGCCTTTGAAACAGAGATAATTGGTGATACTAAGATTTTTTTTTCCTTGGCAGCAAGAGACCAAGAAAAACCTAGATTACCTAGTCCACAGGAGTACTAACAATACACAATTCTAAACAAAGAACAGTAATCCATCTTTGTTGTGTTCCTACAATAACAATTGGGATCAGACAAATTTTGACCAAGTATATATTCTACCCCACAAAATAACAAGAAATTGTTGCACATGGAATCTGATAATTAATGAACAGAAAATCTCAACTCTATGTATAATGTATTCTCAAATTTCAATGGATGAAAGAAAAATTTTTAACGAGAGTGCAACCTGTTTGGCAGAAAATGTTATTGAACCAACCTTTTCTTGGGCTAGTTCTGCAATTGCCCACACATATTGGCACAACAATTGGAGCCTACTTGAGGGATGTGGTGTTGCAGATGATGGAGCTAGTGAATCTGATCCACTAACTTGAGCATTTTCAGCACTATTGGCAGAAATAGTGACAAAATCCTTTGTTACCATAGCAGCTACTATATCATTGTCATTTTGCTTTGTATGGCACACAGAAACATTGGTAGCGGAGTTATGTTGAAAGGATGTCCCAAGGTAATAAGAGAAATTCTCCATTGAAGCAACAGGGGGATTAACAAGAACATAACCGTCAATCAATTCAGCAACTACATGGGCAATACAAAATCAGTACTTGCAAAGAAAGCAGAAGCATAAGTGGCAACAACTACAAAAAATAAAAACAAAAAAGAAAGTGGGGCAGACCTCCAAACTTACACGATGAACATTGAATCCCATCAACAGAGTTCTTTACTCTATCACACGAAACATTCTCTACCGACCCATGAAAACTTCTAGTGCCAGATGCACTTGCATGATCTTTTCCATGCACTACTATATTGTCAATATCATGCATAGATGAACCAGTGAACTTTGAACTTCTGGAGACTGAGCACATGAGGTGCTCTGAAGCAGGGGAATTGAATGGCTCAAACTCCATGCTCATTCGAGGAAGTAAAGCAGATTGCTGAAAATCCACCAGTTCCCTACATGGTTAACTGTTATAAGGGACCAAAACAGAAAGCACAACAATACAGATAATGCATCCAGGAAATGGGACTCATAAGCTAGTAGAGGTTAACTTACTGGGAATAAAATAAAATAAAATAAAATAATACAGATTGTCTTTGGAAGTTACCTTTGCTCCCCTAGGAACTTGTGATTGAAGAAATCATTGAATGCTAATCTCTCAACTGCATGTTAAATAATCTTGTTCATGGCAGCCTCATGGAGAAGTTAAGCAAAGTTTAACTATTAAAAAACCTAGTCCTGATATTATTGTGCTTAAATTGTTACTCATATCCACCTAACATACAGCAAGCACAAACAAAGGTGGTGCCATAGTAATCAGTACCTGGGTTTTGACATAAAAGACTTCTGCACAGGTCCACACAATCTGGATGTAACTCATCTAGAGCACCTTGTGGAAATTGCAGCTCAGTGGATGACACAATATTTTGGAAAAGCTGTATACAGCGAGGAGGCCATGTGAATGAATTGTAGCAATGAAAATTATTAACTTGGAATTGCTAGCTCCAATTCTGGCCTTAAGCCTCATAATGCATAGGAAATCTCGTGGATTTCCAAGATTCTTCCACAAACCTGGATATGATTATTACCCTCGAATGGAGGTTTCCCAGTCACCAGCTGGAATAGAATTGCACCTACACTCCACAAGTCAGCCTGCACATATCATTCAATCATGTTAAAGTGCAGCGAAGGCATTAGCTACTCAATCACCTTCATTTTGATAGATCTCCAGTTATATCACCTTTGCATCATACTTTTGGTTTTTAATAATTTCTGGAGCCATGTACAATGGCGAACCACAGAGTGTATCAGCCAAACCTTGGGGCATCAGGGACCTGGCATAAAGGTAAGTCAAGGAAATGACCAAGTTTAGCAAGACACTCAGTACAGCCATTGGTATTTTAGACCTCAGTGTGCAGAACTAGGAACTAGGAAGACTTTCTAAAAATTACTCACTCAATGAAGTATCCATAAAAATGTTTTGAGTGAATTTGAGTTTTCCAGACTACAATAACAAACTGAACAAACTTATTCCATAAGCCATCCAAAACTGAATACTATGATAATAAGATTACTATCGTCTTTCCATGTCTCCTCATGCCAAGAACTGAAAATTGAAATGTGCTTGTTCAATCATATTTGGCCATTATTCATATGGGTCAAAGAGTTTAAATTATCCAATCTACAAGTTGAACAATTCAAAATTTCAGTATGACTCCACCATAGTCCACTTTGAAGGCCAAACCATGCAACTAATGAGAAGAGGCTCTCTTGGGCATTGTTCAGCATCTCAATCAGCTACTCAATTACAAACGACCTTTCCATTCTAAGAACATATGATGGCAATTGACAACTCCCTAGAAAGTATAGCAAAGACCATAAACATATAAACAATGGCAAACATTTCTAGATAATGTCAGGCTCAGTGCAGTACTTTTAAAGGCAATAGGAGACAAAAAAGATGGAGCAAACACAGAAAAACAGAAAAGAAAAAAAACTTGATGGATTAAGCATTTAAAAGCTACCAAACCATGCATACCTTGCAAAACCAAAATCCCCTATCTTCAGCTGCGGGATTGTTTCATGTGATGACAAAAGTAGGTTCTGCAAGGAAAATTAACTTCCTGTTCAGCTTTTGTGATACCAAAATTCGGGCCTTACACGAAGGCATGATAGCAACCACATAAGGAGGCCAAAATTAAAATTTTACGAATAAAGCCAAAATCAAACCTAGGATAAATTGTAGTACCTGTGGTTTTAAATCCCTATGTATGAGATGATTTTCTTGAAGCACTTGAAGTCCTGCAGCTGCCAAATGCATCCACAACAAAATTGAGCAAGTTTAAGGGCTTCCCTTCTTTAATTTCTTTTCAACTATTACAACCTCCCCACCCGGATTAATTACGGGGCCACGTTAACTGCCCATTCCCCGCCTTTTACAGCCTTAATCTGAGTAGAATATCCTTGAAACATAGTTTTTAGCTAAACAAACGATAAAGTATCAAGGCAGACACTATAACATGGTTCAACAGCCCATTTACACAATCATCTTAAAAATTAAAAAAAAAAGAAAGAGTGCTTCAAAGACAGTTTGCAATAATAAAACAAAATTGAGCAAAAAGCAAAGTTGAAGCAAAACTGATGAATGGTCATAAATTACAATACCCAATTGACGCATAAAATGCCTGGCGACAGCCTCCGATACTTTGCCGTGCCGTTGAATATACGCCGCCAGATCACCTCCCTCACATAACTCCAATACCAGATATATCCTCTCCACAGTCTACCCACAAGCATTTTAACACAACGAAACAAAAAAAAAAAACAAGAATCTTGAAATGTGACCACAATTATAATTACAAGGGCAATTAGTACAAAAAGAGAAAAAAAGAAAAAAAAGCGAGTAGGGCTTCGCGTTGAAAGAGAAATACCTCGATGGACTCGAAGAGGCGAATAACGTTGGGGTGATCGATAGTACTGAGAATGGAAATCTCCCTGACCAAACTCTCCTTGACCTTGTGGCTAAGCAGTGTCTTGTCGATCTCTTTGACGGCGACTTCCACGCCGGACTGCCGGTGCTTGGACCGCCAAACCACGGCGGAAGAACCCGACCCGATTCTCGGGCCCAGTTCGTAGTCTCCAATTAACCGGGCCTGCCCAGCATCCATTTTCGAACCCTCCCGACCCGGAGAAGATTAGACCCACTACTGGTCTTTCATTCCAGTCAGTAATAATATGCGTCGCCCAACAAATTTTTCATTGGTCTACTTTCTCGCTCGTTCAAGAGACAAAAGAGAGAAAGACAGAGAGAAGCGTGAAACGATGATGTTGAAAATAGACAGATATTCGTTGGTGTTGGACTATGATCTCATTATTTTCGTTTCGAAAAGACGCCGATAGACGACTCTCTGGCAGATACGCAGAGAGAGAGAAAGAGTGCGAGAGGGGGGGGAGAGAGTGTCGAGCACCCGGGACAGAGACCGGATCGATGAGCACATTTGGAGACCGAGACGCTGACTCCCTTCTGGAGGACGAGGATTGGCTTTGGCTGAGCACGTTTTGACTTTTGTGTTTCGCTTTTTCTATTTCCTTGTCAATCAGTTCAAAAAAAAAAGAAAAAGAAAGAAATTTAAAAACTGGCCTTTTTTAATTTTATGTCATCTCTCATTTTCATTTTAGAAATTATTGTTATTTTTTTGTATTATATAAAAAAAAAACAAAACAAAACCCAATTTTCTGTAATTTTCGGCCAACTCTTTTTCGCGTTTTATTTTTTCCGTAATATCTTTTTTGGAATTTCAGTAAAAAAAAAAAAGAAAAAAAAAAAAGAGCCCCCACGCAGTGTTTTGGCGTAGATGTAACCAAAGTCGAAAGAAAACGGACCATTTTGCTTTTTTTTTACCTTAATTGAAAGCCGACTCGTTCAACATTCAACCTCCGAGTCCGAGGTTCATTTGACGTCCGGTCAAAGATCAGCTCCATTAACGGGGTGGTAAGGGCCCGAGCCCAATAAGGGGACTCCTAAAAGAATCGAGTCACCCGGTCGTGTCGTTTTGCTAACGACCGAGTCCTAATGATCAGCCCCCCGGGCCCCTTCAACGTGTAACAGGGCCGCCTAGCTCTCGTAATGTTCCCACAAAACAGATGGTAATTCCATCGCGTCCTTCCGTATCGTATCGTCTGAGCAACTTAGATCTCATATTAATGTTAAAATTTAATTGTTTTAATGTTACTATTAAAGTGCAATAGCTCTATACTATTATTAAATAGCAATTCTTACGATATAAGTGTTATCAAATTATATTATGTTATATTAACATCATAATTAATTTTATTAATTTCAAAATACTATATATAATTCAGACATATATCTCAATAATATAAATATCAATTCATATTAATAATTTTATTAACCATACACACCAATCATAAGATAAATTGAAATATTTAAATTTTTATATAATAGACCGTATCTATTTTTAATCAGATACTGATAGCATAATATAACAAAATTCAATTATTTAACTTTTATTTTTATATTGATTTTAAGTTTGTGAACAATTTGAATTAACTTCAAAAAACATAAAATATTTTTATAACATAATTTTTTTTTCTTTTGTAAATAATATCATTAAACTAATAAATTAGATTTGAGTTTGCGTGGTGTGAGTTTAAAATATTTATTTGAAGATAGTTAATATAAATTTAGTAGAGTGCAATGCAAAATGAAATATAATAAACTGAAATATACTCTAATTAATGATATATATCGAAATGTTAATTGATGTTCAAATAATGGGTTCATTTGTGTCTCTGTATATATTTATGTTTATACCAAATTTCAAAAAATTTAAATATATTTAATATTTTGGTGTTAGTCATCCAATTATACAATTAAGGTTAAATATATCCAATATCTTACCAAACCTAATAATTAACTAATTAAGGTGAGTTATGAGGATGGTCAATTTTGTAACGAGTCATTATGCTTTGGATATATTTAAGTTTGACTAAACAATATGTATGAGATAACATCATGTGCATTATCCATCAAGGGTAATGGTATAATAACATTTGGAGTATCACATCAAAACAAAGATTCCCACATCCAATATAATGTACTTCCTGATCTAAGGTGTCTCCTGTTTTGCACATCAGGAATTTAAAAGCTATATACATGGGCCCCAGTAACGAGTCATTTGCCCAATGAGTTGCAGAAGAGGACCAAACTCAAAGACTAAAAGAATTATTGTTCGTGTGAGACAGTATTGTTATCAAAATATTAAGAATGAACATTTCTCGGGCATATGTTTAAACATCTGAAATATTTAGTCTGTGAAATTAGTATTTGAGATAAGAATTTACGCGAGCATGTGTTGGGCAATTTGTAGCTTAGAAATTAAAACTGAAAGCAAAATAAAAACGACATCAATTTTATTAACAGAGAGAAAAGGTTAGCTTGTAGCGAACTGGTTCTCTTGTCTTGGCAACAACTTCTTTGAACTACTTTCTACGTTAAAACGTGAAAACCAAGCACACCCAGATCACAGAATCCAATGGGAAACACAAAAGCAAAAAGACAAATGTTACCATTGATCGATCCTTCCGCATGTTCGTCGTCTTTGGAGGACATTTTGGCTCTATCTCTTTGCATGCTTGGAACGGATATGTTTCTCAGTTCCTTTGGTGCCCGATACCCTATATCAAGGCAAGGTGATGCATGCTAATGTCGGAATGAAAGAAGTAAAATAGAAGTTGAGCTGCAAGTAGTTGTGGGCAGATAAACAAGGAGATATAGGTAGGTCACATGCTTCGGTGGATCGGGTTATTGGATTAGACTCAAGCTAGACTTGGACTAAACTTGAGAAGTAGTAATTTAATGAAATATAAACCGAGTTTAATTCTATTCTTTTTTTTTTTTTATCATCAAAATCAAATACTTAAATACACTTAAATGTCTAAAATACTTTAAAAGTCAAATTAATAATTTTTTTTTGTCGTATCAACATTTTTTTATTCTAAAATTAAAAAAGAAAGTTAGTTAATTTTATATTATTTTCAATACTTTTTTTTTTATTCACACAAATTTATGATATTTATAAATATTAATATCTAATCACTTGTATGGCTTATTACTTAAAACTTTTTTTGAGTAAAATAGAGTTATTTTTCCTGATGACCGACCTTTTTTTGTTTTTTTCTTGAAATTGTGCCGACTTCAAGATCTTTGTCAGTTGTCAATATTTGGAGAGCGGAGGGACAGGACGGGTGGCCTCCTTCCTTAGTTGCCAACTCGGCGACCAGTTGTCATTCCATTTCTTTTTCTTTTTTAATTTTTGGGCTATTTAATGCTTTTACTTACATTCTAGGGCATCCCCCAAAAAAAAGAAAAGAAAAGAAAAAGAAAATAATAGAAAAGATCGAAAAAATAGCAAATAACCAAACAGATCGACCCAGGATGGCAATGGATACAGTCCAATTTCTTAATGGCACTAAGATGGCACATTTCCATGTGTACTTCTTTTAGTGGTCGCTGATGTGCATAATTAGTGACAAAATCATGAGTTACCCCCGTACATGGCACTCAAAAATTCTCTAACTTTCGTTCAATAAAACCAGTTCTTGGATGGACCCAAAACCTTAATTACAGTCATAATTGGAATTCCTACTTGAGTCATGCAATTTAATTTTCCTTTCCTTTTTTTTTTTTCTTGGCAGTTCTAATTTTTGAAAGATTTTCCAATATTAATTACAAGGCAAGCAGCGATGCCTAATGCATGGTTTGTGGACAGCAAGAGAATAGTGGGAGTTTGAATGTTCTGACAGATCTAGCTATCTCTTCTCCACACCAGACACGGGGCAGTATCTCCATGATGTTGACCTCCGCTTCTTTCTACCTCTTTCTCGAAAATATAACAGCAGAAGAAAAACAAAAAAAAACACAAGGCCATGTATGTATAGTAACATTGTTTATTATATTATATTATATTATATATATATATATATACAGACATTAAAGCACAGGTTTAGGGTCACTTTCCATCTACCTTTCCCTCTTCTTCTTTCACTTCTCTGTATGTAATATCTCGGTGTTCCTTCTTCATCTGTCCAAGGTATACCTTGTCCCCATTATTACTTTAGATTAATCAAATGGGTTTTATCATCTATACAAGCGGTGCAAATATTCTTGAATCTCTTTTGGGACCTGGGGTTGATTTTAGCTTACACGCCAGTGCCTTGCTTTTGCTAGCATTTGAAGCACAAAAATTTATGTTTAGTATGCTATAGGATCCATCAAATTATAAAGGCATTCTAATCTTCGATGACACAGCAGTGGCACCCTAATTCTCATTGTATGCGATATTTGATGCATTATCCTATTGGCTAGACTTGCAGTGCAAGATAATATGGTAATATGTGCTGGTTTTGAATTCTGAGTTTCATGTTTTGTATATGTTACAAAGATTAGGTTTTGATGCCATGGAACTTTCATCATCTCAGTGTTTCAATACATGTACACAATTGTCTGTGGCAGTGTGGTAGGTTATGTCTATCCAAAACATGTCTCTGCTGCCATTACGCCATTATAATTTTTACGAGTGACCTTGATATCGGTTTTTTTTTGGGGGGGGTATATATGATATCGGGAATTTCCTCAATGATTAATCATGCACTTTTTTTTTTTTTCTTGGGAACCTTGATATTGGGAATTTTGTTTTCATGATATTGGGATTTAGATATAATTACATTAGCTTTGTTATGTTTCAGTTTGGCTTAAGCTATTAACATGGATTGCTTTTAGCAAGTTTTCATTATTAATCATCAGCCAGTAGACATTGGAGTTGTTATCTGCTCTCTTTTTCACAGATGACTGAAGAAAAAACTATCGAAACTACCCAAACTAACGGCAACGACGAAAAGCGTGCAATGCCTCGTCTGAATGAGAGGATCCTTTCATCTTTGTCCCGGAGAACTGTTGCTGCACATCCTTGGCACGATCTTGAGATTGGTATCTTCCACATAGTGAATAACCACGTTTTGTGGTTTAATTCTGTTTGGTTACAAACGACTAATCATGCTACGAATAATTCTTGTCTGCAGGACCCGGAGCTCCTCATATTTTCAACGTTGTATGTCTCCATTTCCAACTTTTTACAACAACTAAGTTATAAACTGCCTTCAAGCCATCAATTTTCAATCAACTGTCTTATTACCTGCAAAAATTTTGGAGAATCTATTTGATATGAAAGTATAGCACTCAAGCATGTTTCAGATTCAAAGTTTGTGACCAATTTTTTTTCTTTACTTTACCAATTATCCTATGTTCAAGGAATATTTTGAAGCTTCAAACAGAAGTGCACACTTAGATTTGATCTGATGATCTCCTATTTCCTCACATCCTGTTGCAGTATTTGCTCGTTACATTAATTACTTTGAAAAATTGAAACAGGTGGTGGAGATAACCAAAGGGAGCAAGGTCAAATATGAACTGGACAAAAAGACAGGGCTGATCAAGGCATGAATGATTTCCACTTGACAAAAGGACAGCATTTGATACTATGTGGCTGCTTTCCCTTCTCTCAACAAACCTTTTTTTTTTTTTTTTTCTCTATGTGAATAACTGCTCAGGTCGATCGGATTTTATACTCATCGGTGGTCTATCCTCATAACTATGGCTTTATCCCCCGCACATTATGTGAAGATAATGATCCCCTGGATGTTTTAGTCCTCATGCAGGTGACTTCATGTCTATTTGATAATAATTCAAAAACAGTATAGTTGCCTTTTGTTCTCTGCTGCACCTTTGTTCTCATAACCGAGCGGCACATTGCTGAGCTTCATTTTGAGTCTATATTCCCACTGACTTGCGGATATGATGATAGGAACCGGTCCTTCCTGGTTGTTTTCTGCGTGCCAGAGCCATTGGATTAATGCCCATGATCGACCAGGTGACCTCTCGCAATTGTATTCCGAAGCCAACCATCATTGAGATTTCCCTTTTATTTGCACTCCAACTAAACTACTCTGTGACTCGAATTCAGGGGGAGAAAGATGACAAAATCATAGCAGTCTGTGCAGACGATCCAGAGTATAAGCACTACACTGACATCAAAGAGTTGGCCCCTCATCGCCTCTCTGAGATCCGTCGTTTCTTTGAAGATTGTATCCTTTTCCCTTCTTTTTTTTTTCCCCCTCCGGCAGACGCAACATTGAATCCCTCCAACTACGTTTAAGATGCTGTTTTTGGTTTCTTTAACTAATTCGGACAGACAAGAAAAATGAGAACAAGGAGGTTGCGGTTAACCAATTTTTACCCTCAAATACTGCAGTTGAAGCCATTCAGTACTCAATGTAAGTCTCTCGAGCTTGGCCGGAGCATTTTCCTTTTAAAATTGCCAAATGGCCGCCGGCCCAGTTCAATGTAGTACCAAACCAATTAGTCCTGAGAAGCTTGTTCTTTTCTATTGTGAAATCTGCAGGGACCTGTATGCCGAGTACATTGTCCACACCCTCAGGCGCTAGACGCAGCGGGCCATGTTCTTCCACACTTTTCATATTCCCAGAGGGAATTCCATGATTTGAATAAGTGGTCTTGGCAACAGTTTCCTGTGTCTCTTCTAAACTTCATTTTTTGACTGTAAGATTTCAATGATATCACAGCTTCCCGTCCGAAACAAGAAATGGTGAATCCATGTTTTTATTTAATTTATCTTCTTAAGTTCTATCTGGCAGTGAAATCCACACTATAAAGTTAATTTTGTTAGTAGCTGGTGCAGATAGATCCTTGGGCGAAGCAAGGGGACACCAGTGTCCTAAAGGTTTAAACTTTGAAGTTCATCCGAGGAACAAACTGCAAAGATTTAAATCTGAGTACTTCAAGCCTAAATTTCACGCAGTACCTCAACTACTTATTCTCTACTAGAACATGGCAGATACCATGTTGAGATTGGAATCTCGACAAAACGTATGCGGACTTACCACCCAAGCTCACACCTTGGATGGTAATCGGTTATCCTCCGAAAGTGGTCATGCGTCCATCTCTACCAAAAACTTGTTTGATACAGGGGAAGTTTATCTCCAACTGCTCGCCTTACTTATCAAAAAATAAACGAAAATATTAGGGGCACAATAAAATTCAACTCAAAAATTAAATATAAATTCAAATTATTTCATTTTAATGATTAATTGTAAATCGATATATTTTAATAATAAATTAATTATTATAAATGGTTAAAATTAAATGATACAGTCGGCATCTAGTCTCTGCCCCTAATTCTCAAGTTCACGTAATTAAACTCAAAGTAAATAAAATTATTTTTATAAAAAAAAAAAAAAACAAAATATATTGTTCAGCCATAAGGGTTGCTGGATAATATTCATGGATCGGACAGTTCCGCACAAACCATATTCACGTCGGGGCAGGCTCTGGCCAGACCGCTGCTTTGAACGCCACAAAAACTCATAATTTTCCTCCGGCCGAGCCAGAATCTCCAAACAGGCCTAGGCCTTCGTCTCTAATTCAAGCAACAGGGTGGCCCCTTACACAGTTCTTAGGTCAGGTCGCGGCCTTGAATCTAATGGGCCATCGTCCAAGTTACTGCGAAAGAAAGATTAGCAGTTTTCGGAAGTTCCAAAGTCTAAAGGTTGAACAGATCGGGGAGGCGTACGTTTATTAGCAGTCACGCGCTTCGTCTCCACCAAAAAGTCGTTTTTTATTTTTATTTTTGTTCTTAATAAGAATAATAATAATAATAATAATAATGGTACATGGGAGGCATGCTGTTGAGTCTCTCTGTAGGAGCTGGGGACACCACCAAAGCGAGAAAGTCTAGCCGAACCCAAATTGCATGAATTCAAATGGATTTAATGTGATTTTTTTTATACTGTATATATATGTGTGTATGAGATTTTATATTGTAAAAATAATATGTTACATAAGAGGAAAAGGAAATTTATAGCAAAATAGCATATATTAATACGAATATATTTTTGTATCGGATAAAGTATTATTTGTTTAATATGAAATGTAATATAAAATTATTTTGTTGAGTCCACGATATTTTTGAGTCGAAGTCGCACCAAAATTAGGTGGCAACGCATCAGTCACAATTTCTTTTTCAAGGCAGTCCAGTTCAAAAGGAATTTGAAGTCCTCTTTGTAGTTGAAATAGGACTGGACATTGAAGAATATAGTTTGGTTACGCCTTGAAATGTGAACACAAAATCACATGCAATATAATTGCCGAAAGATGGAACCGTATCTCTGTACAATATCTCACTAGCCAATTAATGCCCCCACCTAGCACCTCTGACGCCCACTTTTTCAATAAGTGCATGTGTGGATCATGCTTTGATCACAATCAACAACAACATGCAATCAGAATAAAGCTTTCAATTATCGGATGGTCGGGGGCCGTCCATTCAGCGTGCCCCTCAGGACACATATTTCCCTTTCATCATCAAGCTCCCGTTGCCCCCTCCCCCACCCCACCCACGTGTACATGTATCTAACAATGAAAGTACCGTCTCAGCACTTATTCCAGCAACTAATAATTTTGGGTTCAATTCTGACCATTACGCCCTCTTTTTTTCCTCCGGAAAGAAGCTGTTAGCCTGCTTTTCAGATTTTGCAAATCCCAGAAAGGGATCAATGGACAACGCGATGCACGAAACGATTCAAGTTATGTTAAGACAGTCGTCCTATTCTATTCTACTAATTCCCTTTTCCTTCTTTCTTCTTCTTCTTCTTCTTCGACAAGCCTGAATTCGATTCTATTTTGCAAACGACTCTAATTGACAAGAGAAAAAACGGTTTTTTTTTTGTGTACTCGTATCTTTGCATATTTGGTTTATCTATTTCTTCTGCCAGATATATAAATATTTCGTTTCATCAAATTTAAAAACAAATTTAGGATATGACTTGTGCTCCCGTCCTGCCCTACTCCTATATTTTTCGGCCATATCTCGTCTCCTCTGCCCCGCAAGCACACGCCACCGAAATTGAAATTTGGGTTATTCCCGTAGGCACCATTTTCTTCTTCTTCTTCTTCTTCTTCTTATTATTATTATTATTTGTTTTTGGAACTCTGAACGAAGAACTATGCGAGATCCTCCACAACACTAATTTTTGGATTCAGGTAGTTGCCGAGTGTAGTTAGGTTGAACGTGAGGCTGATGAGTGATCATTGTGTTTGGGCAACAAAAGTGTTAGGGAGACATAAAAAAAATATACATGAATGAAAATATAACTAAGACAAATATATATTTATAATTATTAATTATAATTAACTGGTCTTTATATATATATATATATATATATATAATAACTTAATAAATACAATCAAATGATGCAAATATATGTTCATTTTTGCATCTATTTTCAGTATTTGTTTTTTAATGAAATTCTGTACACAAATATAATTTTCCGTAGGCTATATGTGGCCCGAACTTTTCTTGTTAAAATGTGAGGGTTCCACCTTGTACAGGGAGACATTTTAATAGGACCACCATCATCTGGCGTTATAGTTGTCCTTGCTCAGTGGGTCTGGCAAAAGTTAAGCATCGTATACGGCGAGAGGCGAGAGCTATGCTATCAAGAGGGAAGAAAAAAAAAAAAAAAAAAGAAGGAAGGAAAAGTTAGAAATGAAAGGATGAGCGTACGTATACATAGACATGGCTGGAGATATGGAATTCCAACTGACAGATTTCAAGCTTGGTTTTTGTTTTTTTCTTGGTGAATTTCCTAGAAGGGATGAATGCAGATTCGAGTTCACAAACTCAAGGGGGGATCCTTATTACGTAACAAATTCACATTCAATTCTACAATTTTTTTAAGAGACAAAGAGAGAGAGAGAGAGAGAGAGAGAGAAGGATGTGTGTGCTGTGGGGTAGAGGATTTTGGACCATAAATACAAGTTAGGTATAAATTTTGAATGAGTTATGGCCATAAGAGGCTATGATTGGTACATTTCTAAACCTAATTAATAAAGCTTAAAATTTAATATACACGAATCGAAGTTGAGCATAATAGTGGATCGCGGTGGGTTCGTACATCGTAGGCCTAGGCTGCTTTGGGAAACTTGAGGTTAAAGCGAACGGACAACAGCAGGGAATTATAGGAGAATTTTCATAGAGTTATTATTTATTAAAGAAAAAGCGATGGAGCCCGAAGAGAGGAAAAGAAGAAAAGAAGAAAAAAAACACAGAGAGAGATGAATAGAGATCAGAGTCATTTGGTAGACGGTAGCCCAAAATGGATAAGAGAGTAACGCAGAACCAAAGGCTTTTCTAATCATGTGGGTCGTGTTCTTTTCTTTCCCAAACGTTCGGGAAGCTGAAAAAGGCTTTTTGTTTCGGGTAACCTCTACGTCTATGAATTCCATTTGATTTGACTTTTTATTTAGCACTTTTCTTTTTTTCGTTAGCAAAAATTCAGGAGGTTAGAATTGATGATAATGATCAAGACGTCACTAGTTGTTTTAAAAAGGACAGGCAGGTTCTCCTTTCAAATGAAAGAGAATATTTTTATATTATTTTTAAATATATATGTATTTCTTAAATATTGAACAAGTTGCTTTCATTTATTTATTTATTGCATGTGAACAGTATAAAAAATTAGCGTATTTTATTTTGCAGCTGAACCAAATGCGCATGTGATTAAGATCTCACAGCTCAGCAAGCGAATAAAAATCCAAAATGAGGTTAAACAAGTGAAACCCTGTTAATTAAAAACTGCCAATTGGAATGCAAGGTAGTCCCTTTGTTGGAAGTAATTTTAAACCCTTCTCTGTTTTAAGTTTCTTGATTTTATTTTATTTTTTTTTCCTTTTCTGAAGTGCAAAAAAAAATAATAATAATAAATTAATGGAGGGAAAGCAACTAAACAGTCAGAGAGGCTCGCCGGATCGAAGGGACAAGGAGGAGGAGGGGCTGGGCGGGGTGCTACATCTGTGTACTGTGGGGCTATGGTTACGGAAAAACTTTTCTTTTTGGTTCATTGAATTTAAATCTCACTTCCGTGTGAATTTGGGAGAGTTAGAATTTAATCCTTTTAACTTTCCTCGAGAGCTTTGCTCTTGGATTTTTATTTTTTTTTTTTATTTTTCCACAGGTGAACTCTACAAATTAGTTATGAATTCGACATACAAAACTAAGGTATGAAAAAAATGTTTTCTTGACCGCTTCAATTTCATGAAGTGGAAATTATATTTATCATTTTTTTATTGTACGCATGACTATCTAATAATTTTTATATTGTTACGAGTAAATGAAATTGACAGTAGAAAATTTACTTTCAATGTCATCCTATGATTATAATGTAGCCCAATAAGTTGGACTGGATATAGTGGTGCCCTAACTCATATTCAATTCAGAGTCTTTTGGAGTTGTAGTACCCGTAGATGCTGATGGGGTTTGGCTCTCTGGGCTGTTATATAGCTACTTAGCTAGGTAATGTTTGTTGCTGCTGCCGGCAGCTTCTGCTATTCCTGAGTTGCAGCTGCGCATTAATGGTGCTATGTGTATCCCCCACCATTGCGTTGTGCCCCATATTTCCAGAGGAATTATTTGGGTATCTTCGCCCTAATTCAACACCCTTTTCAGCTAACCTGGTTGATTTGCATCTGTTTCCCAACCCTTTCGTATGGGTCCACTTTTCATTGTCCCCTCCAATTTGCTACGCTACACTACACTACACAATTTAATTAATATCTATCGTGCTAGCACATGTAGCCCCCGTATGAATTTTGTCTAGCACTCGAAGCTATTTGGTCCTAGACTCAGGGGCATGACAGTTGTTACCATTATCGCCTTCATGAAAGGGATGCCACTAGTTGATGGAGACCCATCCTTGAAGCTTCTACGGTTAGTAATCAAAGATTAAGTAGTAAAAGCCATCTTGACATTAATTATTACGGCTTCTGGGCCACACGGTGCCCAAAGAACACCACAAACCCATGCACTTCGTTTAGCAACTACCGTGCAAAAATAACGAAACATATAATACATCTCCTGTCAATCTCCTACCATCTTCCCGGCAACATAGTTAATGGGCACAGGGCACTCAAGGTGAGTGAAAATTTTGGGTAAATTCAAGCTCTTGGGTGATGTGAACGTGCGTGTGTGGATCTGGATTGTAGAGTATTGTACGGGTGTGATTGGGGTCTATAGGTGGTGGTCCTGACGCGTAATTGCACGGTAGCTCTAGCCTTACTGCACACAAAACAGTTGGACTTGAAACCCAATACGATAATTTGCAAACTAACTTGACATTTTAATCTCGAGGTTAATAATTTACTTCAAAAGGGCGGGCATGAGGACCTTCCGTCCGAATAAATGATGATTAAATAGAGGGGGTGAGGGAGGTCCCCCAGCAACCCCAATAGGGCATTAGGGTAGGCTCTAGCTTTGGCTTCAAATGGGTGTGCGAAACAGCTCCCCAAACTTTCAATTGGCACCCTCCGAGACTTGATGCTAACCCATGACATTACCTCGGAAGTTCTCGGTAAGTGTCACTGACCACCTGTTTGTGTACAACCATAATTACGATATAGCCAAGTACTGTGGACCCACTTTCACGTCGTTAGCCTAAAAGCAAGTATAAAGTGATGTGCATCAGATTAAGGTAAAGAAACAGCGGTCTATGGAGTTGCTTTTGCAGTTTTGGTAACTAAAACAGTTCTAGTGATCCCCTGGTGGCCTAGCTCGTTATCTTTCAGCCACGTAGCCCATTCTCTTAAATTCTCTTTATTTTCTCTCTCTTTTTGCCACTTGTTTTGTCTGTTTTGAGTTTATGTAATCATTTCAGTTGAATGCGTACCCGAGTATCTTTCCAAATACTAGCCATTTGCCTTGAACTATGGTTTGGATTTGCGACCCAAAAATAACTGTCAATCAACTTCATCTTCCTTTTTTTTTTCTTTTTTTTTTTTTTGTCGTCAAACAAATGTATCAATGACGCCGGAAGATGAGAGATAAAATATCAAATTTAAGAACTGATATTTCGGACACAGTTTAATCTATTGTCAGATAACAATAAAAATTGATCGTATGAGTCCATTAGTCATAAGGTTTCCTTTAAGAAACCAATTTTTTTTCTTTTTTTCTTTTTTTTTGGGTTAGTTTGATCTTTGTGAGCTGTTAAATACACGTTAACTCTGATAAATTAATTGACTATTGGTTCTGATATTTTTTTTTTTTTCTTCGGGGTAATGGCTCTGATAAAATTTTTTAGTAAAATAAGATTGTCACCTAGCTACATATATATTCAGCTAATTAATGAAACCATTTCATCAATGCTTGGATCCTACGGTCGATACTTCCAACATATTGCAGATTCGATAATTGATAATTACTTGCGTTGAAATTATCATTATTTTGGTTCATTTCTTTAATCTTTCTCTTCTAATTTTGTAATTTTGTCTTTCAGTTTCAATAGCCTTTTTCAATCGTCAATTGCAAAACAATATCCTCATCGGTATTCCATTCGAATGGCGACGAATTAAAACCTTTCTTAAGCGTGTGCTATAAAAACGAACTAGTTTGAGTCATTTCCACGCTCTCAAATTTCTCCGAGTAATATTTTTAATTTGAGTCGGTATGATCAAATAACAAATTTGTCATCGTATTATTGGACTGCCTTTTGATTTTTCGGGATCTCCCGAAGCATAAAATGCAGTTTTTACAAGATTTAACCAAAAAAAAAAAAAATTGATACTCCTGCCCATTTCCCACAATATTATTCCAACTAAAAGATAAAAGGCGCGTGCATATTCTGTATGTTTTTTCTTTCTATTTATTCATTTATTTATTTAATAATTCAAGAGAAGATGGATATAAAGTTCAAGATAAAAGAGGATGTCAACTGAAGTTAAGGGTAAAACTAGATAATAAAATTTATTTGTCTAGTAGTGTCTTCCTGTACATTGGTTGCCTGTTGTGGATTGACTGTCATGAGCAATGCTTGTCCCGAATACATAAAATAGAACATGAGGCCTGGGGATTCTGTCAAAGCTCAGAAACGTGGAAGATGAAAACTGGACCACGTACACCAAATATCCAATAAGCAAATCCCACCTACCAATGCCTGAGCGAGTAACATATGGGCTACAGACTTTCTTATTCGAGACATTAGCTGCGACATCAATGGCAAATTTCTGCTTAATTAGCAATGAAATCAACAATCAATTTTTTTTTAATTATTGTTTTGTGGCCTCCTAAATCCTAACGGGACGAACATTTCTGCTCTTTGGTTTAATGTTACCTGAAATCAATCTATCTATTACTCTTTCCACAAAATAAAGGGCCTAAGGCCCTTTCTAAATACTGGTTCGTTTGTTTCCGGGGCAGATTAGTTTTTTAAGCAGATCTCTCTCTCTCTCTCTCTGTTTTTTTTTTGGGGGGGGGGTTTTTTTTGGTTGGGCTGAAGGAGAAGAGAGCGCAACCTCCTTTTCCAAATACTTTCCTTAATTAAAACCAGAAGCCACTACGATATGGAGCCCTCCTATTGTGCTAGAACAAGAAATCAAAGAGCTCCCGCAGAGCACCCCTCCTATTGTGCCAGAAGCATAGTACTGACGAATTCAGGTATTTTAAGAGACTCGAGGAGAGCCATCAAGCAAAAGCCCGATGGTTAATTCCCCGTGCCATATTTTTAGGGTGATAATTGATAAAGACTTGTTGCGCAATTCCGCTGCCAATTAGGCATAGAAAAAGGACTAACTGGGGATGCCATCCAAAATTTAACAGGTTTATTAAAATGACTCGTCAACAACACGTGGTCGTATTAGTCAATGTCGAGTCATTTAATATCACAGTTCAAAATAAATATCTTTGTTTGGTTTTGGACAACTTGCCATTACAAGTGATAGATAACTCAATTAATTATAACGTCCATGTTACCAACTGCCCCTAAAAGATGCCCCCTCTTCCGATCAGTCTGGTATTAAATTAAATTATATGTTTGCACTTGAAGAAATATCTATATAATTGAGTAATTAATTAGTAACACGAGCTTGTGGTTGTGGCGTGGTCCGTCCATTTCAAGGATCTTCGATTGCCAAACCCAAGAAATTAAGGGCTCTTCCCCCCCCCCCCCACACCCTTCGCGACTGTGTAATTTCGGCACTAATTAATGGCTAGCAATTAATAAAAAAGCCAGGTGGGCTATACAAAACGAAGTAAACAGCTGGGGTCGACGGTGCAAGGGCGTACGAATAACTCAGACAAAGCGAGTCCGTGCTAGCTAGTAGCGTATAATTTTGAATGCTTTATTTTATTGTCTTTATCCTTCCATTAACATGTAGTGTAGTACTTGAGCCTAAATTCTTTTCCCTATAAGCGGCTCGAATCATAAATTCACTTTCGAGTAGTTTACGTCATTGGCACCCCTCGCTCCCAGTGCTCCACGGGATTCCTTCTACTATTTTTCTAAATGTCTTCGACCCTCTTATTTCTAGTCAATATCATTTGCATCCTTTAATTTCTTTCTTTTCCTCTAATTCTTCGTAATTAGCCCAAATGTTTTGGGTATAAGATCTAACGGTATCATTGAAGATTAATGATGACGTCTAGTGACAAAGATTAACAAGAAAATAATGTAATCAGAACAAACTTTATGAGCAAGTCTGCAAGGATATGCGCACCAATGAGATTTGTGGCCGTAGTTGTGAGTATCATGACTACGTTCAAAATGACACGACTCGATTATTGAGAAAGGTGATTGCAATAATCATTTGTAAGAAAACATTACTCTAAATATTCATGGCGATGATTCATCAGTGTGTTAAAATTCGAAACAAAGCATTATTAATTAACAAATGTAGTACGACATTTGAGTTTTTTTTTGGGGGGGGTCAAAAAGGATCTAACATTATTTAATGACGGATTTAACTCCAAAAAAATTGTGGCATGGAAAGTGACAAAATTGAAAATTTTGGATTCTTATTGTATGAGGTTGCCCCAGCATGTCAGCATGCTGAGTTCTAGTAACATGAGAACGGGGTGCGGCTCTAAGTTATTTACAGCCCCTTTGGAAATTTGCACAAACTCATTTCGTTTCTCATGTATGGTCCCACTGCCACTCGTATAGATTTTGATACTTAGTTGTCTAATTTTAATTGGACAAGTTCTACCAACTAAATTGTTGAATTTGTGGAATTTTGTCATCCACTAATTACTCTGAAAAATCTATTGGGACGAAGCTAGGAGGCCGCCGGGTCGGTTTGCTTACCCTTCTTAACTTCTCTTACTTTCCCTAGACCAGCAGCACACAATCAATGACACCAAAGTCAAAACTCAAAACCTAACTAAATATCCCCTCTCTGGAACAACCGGCCCATAGATAAAAGACAACCGAAAGAAAGAAAGAAAAATCAATAATAAAGGGATACACACGTCTTATGTCTTGAAGTAAAATTCCTCAGTGCAAGTTGATTACTTACACCGAACAGGTATCTTTGGGTCTTGGTGCGGGAGATACATATTGTAGATAACACAAAAACGATGAAAAGGACAAGCTCACATGACCCGAACCAGATCATTTATGGGCCCCCACGTATAACTCGTTCTTCTCTCTTTCTCTCACACTTCTCAATACCTCTCTCACGAGCCATTCTTTTAAGAAACCCCCCCCCCAAAAAAAACTTAATTCTTAAATCTTTTAAGTAAAGCATAGAAAAATTAGCTGCTGCTTCAGTTGGAGAGAAGCTTCCGGGGAAGCAGCTGAATTGGTGGGCTGCCTGTATGTCAAGAACTCTCACCTCTTCCGTCTCTGTGTGTGTGTGGCTGGTGGCTATGGCTGGCTAGGTCAACAACAACAACAACAACACAATTTTCATTTCTTGAATTATAAATTGGTTTGTCTTGTTTAGGGTTTTCTTCTGTTTTTTTTCTTCTTCTTTTTGAGTGGGATCTTCGTCTTGTTATTGGTCAAAGAAGAAGGCACACACTTCTTTTTTTTTTTTTCATTTTTTGCCTTTTTTTTTTCCCCTTCTCTTGGGGCCTCGCAGATCTTGAAGAAAAGAAAATTGTGAATCTTTACAGGTGAGGGCTGCCTTTGTTTAATTAGTTCGTCTAAAAAGTTGGGTCGTTTCCCATGTTTTTCTTCTCCCTTCAGCTTGTTGTTCGAATATACCCTCAGAGAGATCTACTGCTAGCAGCAGTAAAAAAGCTTAGAATTTAAGGCCCTTCAGCTCGAAGAAGAAAGAATAGGGAACCGATGACAAGTAAGCTTCCTTTTCCTTCTCCTTCCTCCTCCTCATCTTCTTCCAGCCAGTACAGAAACTTTCAAGAACTCAATTTTGACGAGAAGATGGAGATCATGGACTTATCGCTTGGGAGTAGCAGTAATGGGAGAGAAAGTAGTGGTGCTGGCCCTAGTGGATCTGTGGAGAAGGAGCATATGTTTGATAAGGTTGTTACCCCAAGCGATGTAGGCAAGCTAAACCGCCTTGTGATACCGAAGCAGCACGCTGAGAGGTACTTTCCTCTCGACTCCTCCTCAAGCGAGAAAGGCCTCTTGTTGAACTTTGAGGATCGGAACGGCAAGCCGTGGCGGTTCCGCTACTCTTATTGGAATAGCAGCCAAAGCTATGTCATGACCAAAGGTTGGAGCCGTTTTGTCAAGGAGAAGAAGCTTGATGCAGGCGACATCGTGTCTTTTCAGCGCGGTGTTGGCGAGTCAGGCAGGCACCGTCTGTACATAGACTGGAGGCGCAGACCTAATGCACCAGATCCCACGTCGTACGCCTATTTTGAGCCCCAAAATCCGTTATACTTACCGCAGTCGACACGGTGGGGCAGGCCTCACTCGCTGCCGCCGCAGTCTTTCTCTATGCCACAACCTCAATTGCAGCATTTGAATTACGGTATTCAACCATACCATAATCACAACCATCATCAGTATTATCATCAACAACAACAACAACAACATCAGGCAACTAGCTACGCCAACGCCGCGCAGCTGTACTTTAGGCCACCAGGGGCACATCAAATTGAGGCAATGCAACTGCATCATCCACATCAAGGAGGACATCAGTTGCCAATGGTGATTGACTCGGTGCCAATGGTTCACGGTAAAACTGTGGGGAAGAGACTTAGGCTTTTTGGTGTAAATATGGAATGCCCTATGCGGGATGAGCCGTCGCCTTCAGTCACCAATACCAATCCACACGTCGCAATGGGTTCATTCTCACCTCATTTGGGCTCCTCTTCCCTCCTTCCCCTCCAGCTAACGGTACCCAGCACTGGCCCAGCTCCAGCTATGCCGTCTGATGAGTTCTCAAAGAAAGGAAAGACCTCCTTGTCTTTTGATTTGGATCTTTGATGAATCGATCACCCACATATATATCTATACCCAGTGAAGAAGATAAACGTGGCTCCACCTTGCAGTGCTGAATTTAGGAAAGATGGTACGAAGAGAGAAGATTTTTAATTTACTCACCTAAAAAGTGAGTTAAGTTGAATTTTATCCTCGTCCCTTCTAAGTTTCATTTTTAAAATTAATTTTTCTAATTTTTAATTATCTATATATATCACAGAGTATATCAAGTTGAATAGCTGAGGCTTGGGGTTTTGTAAAGATTGAAGAGCAAGAGAACGGGGAGTTCAAAAATCCCTTCAACTGTGTATAATACATATACAGAAGAAGAGCCATGAGCATTATTAATTTCCATCCTTTGGTTTTTCAATTTTGCTAAATTCCTTTGATAGATAGAGCCTGGATTGGGAGTACCCTGGTCTTGCCAGTAACTGTATATGTGAGACGGTCTCTTCCCCAGTTTGTTTGGGGTTAAAATGTTTGCTCTTAGATATCAGTCCTCTCTCTCTCTCTCTCTCTCTCCCTCTCCCTCTCCCTCTCTCTCTGACAGCATCTTGGTGGTATAATATCACTGGCGATCGAATGGGTACTGCAAAAGTTCTTTCTTTTAATCTCTCTTTTGTTCTATTACCTTATTGGGCTGATAATGCTCTTCCTGCTGCTTAGTTAAGTTGGATAACAGAAAGTTTGCAGCGTTCTAAAAGGTACCTTCTGTATTCTTACCCTGCCATGCCTTAATTATTCGCAACAAAAATTTTCTAGTTATCATACATTGCTTTGTCTTTGTCACTTTTTTTCTCTCTCTCTCTCTCTCTCTCTCTCTCTCTCTCTCGATATTCCATATGTTTTTTAGTTACTTGACAGCCACCTCCTACTGCAACACACATAAAAGCCTTAAACGAGGACATTCCAAGCTGGTTCGCAGTTTGATTCTGTAAGTAGCTCATTATTTTGTTTCGTGGTTAAAGCCGCTTCCCCTTCCCCTTCGGTTACTCGCTCGCTCTTACTTAGTAATCGTATAGCCAACATTATACATTCCGAGGCTTTGTGTGGTGGTCTTTAATTTCTTGATTCTGCTGTAGGTTCATGATCACGAAACCACTTGGTTTGAAATTATTTGGACAATTAAGTCTTAAGGTACAATGCACATATCGGGGCTTATTCTGGAAATCAAAAGAATGGATGAGGAAGCTTTCTGTTGTATTGAAGATTTTATTGGTAACTCACAACTAAAAGCATTTTATATGAATTTCTCGACGGGTTATGGTGGGGTATATTCCATTTCTGACGAAATGGAGAGGAAGAATACGTGTGCTTCCACAAAGAGTGTCACACTCTTATTGGAATTACCAATTACATTGCTCAATATGTTGATTTCAATATTGAATTTACTTGCACCTATACTTTTGCATTCGAACTAATTTTCTTTTCTCTCTCTCTCTCTCTCTCTTTTTGGTTGATTTGGGATGTCTACTGATTTTCTCAAATTGATAGATATATAATAGATATCATCACCGTGTATCGCTGCATAAAGTATGCTCTTTCTGTAGTCAAGCGTAAGGCGATCAAGGTGGACTAGGAATTTGGTTGCTTTTAAGAGAAAACTCTAGTCATTTTGATTCTCCCGATGTTTCCATACTAGCCGAAGAATGTTTAATTTTTATCAAACTAATTCCAATATGTTTGACAACATAGTACTATATAAGAATATGTTTTCGAAAACTTTAGAAAGAAATATTGAAATTAGTTCGATAGAACATGCTTTGGCTAGTACGCATATCTAAAAATATCATCCCTGGCCATGCAATTCAAATTTTGACTTCCAATATCTGTACCAACTGAACAACTATTACTTACACTATGTGTACAATAACTACATTGTTCATTTTTCGTTGGTGTAAATCTGCATTGTTCCTTGCGAATTATTATTGGACAAGGTACACAAAAAAAAAATAAATAAATAAATTCATCAAGTCTTTTTATATCAAAAATTTTCATGGGAACAATGTAATTCGGATCATCTAATGATTTGTTTGCATGGATCGTGAGATGGACATTGTTTTCCCCCAAATGTTGAAAGTCGTGTACATGCATAAGTGATTCATATGTCATGCATCCAACTGAGATATGTGGTAAGGCAAATGCTTTGAGCAAAACACGAATAGATTCAGAAAACTGAAATCGACCGTGCACCACGTTGAACCATTCTATTTTGCAGCATTCATAGAATTACCCCAATTGCATGCCAATACACAATCAATATGCCATAACATCGTCATGCTCAAAAGAGCGATCCCTATCGGTCTTTATTTGGACGTTCGAAATTGCCTTCTTGCGTTATGGTTTTCTTTGCTTCTTTTACCACTTTTGGAGGGCTGGCTCGGCATTGGGAGCTTCGAATGTTGCAGTGTTAAGATGCCTCACGGTTATCGGAGATTTATAATTTTAGATTTATTGCTGAAAGTACAAGCAATTTCGTATGTCTTCTTACTTTCTTTTTAATTTATTTTTAGGTTATCTACCATGACATTAACTCTGAAAAGGTTCAAAGGTAGGCATGCTTATTATATCTGGTAAGATCGAGGACCCATAAAGTGAGGATGATACTTGAATTTGATGAATGTTCAGAAGGGTGGGGATCACAAATTTCACTTCATTCCATTAGTTCAATTTTAGGTAAGTTACATTTACCAAAAACTAAAATAGGAATGACCAATGATGTAAGTTGGGCATTACCTTCTCATCATTGGCCCTGAAAATTTTTCTCACATTTGCATTTGTGTCATACATGACACGAAAGGAAAAAAAAAAAAAAAAAAACTCATCCCTGTCCGCCATTTATAGGGTTTTAACGTTTTCAAAGTAAACATTTTCTAGTCTTTTTAATACTGGTAACCATTCAAAGTTCAGGTCCTACGCCTACATCTAAACATCTAAATTGGGACGAAGGCGTAAATGGAAATATGTACGAATCACGTTATGTCATGGGGTGATGTGTACGAGTAAAACAAATTAATTACGAGTAAATGTAAATATCCAGGTTTATTAATCGATTGTCAGATTAAAGTTCGTCGTAGGATAGGATAGGTTCCCCGAACAAGGGCCATATTACGTCCTTTTGATGTGCTACGCCCAAGAACAACATTCTCTACATTCTCATTGTTGAGGTTCAATGTAGAAAGGCATACCCCATGTTTTCACATTAGTTTGTAAGTTAATAGACGGCATGCGATATATTAAAGGGCGCTAGTAAAAGTGTTTTCCGCTGCAAACCTATACCTATAGCATAATATGAATCTGTCAGCGTGTGCATACGGAGGGCACGCGGCAAAAGATAACCATGGTTGAGATCGCAGACTCAATGTTAGAATTTAGGATCCTACTTTAACAACGGGACCCTATAATCCGGGTCTAGATGGGACGTAGCCCTCCACGCAGGGCTCGTCTTTCATGTTTATTTTTTAAAAATATATACAATGCTCATACAATTAAAATAAATAAAAATATATATATATAATTATCAATTTTGTGCTTATAAAACCTTTTTGTATGACTGTATATACATTCTACTTTATATATTTACATATTTTACATTAATTATGTTTCTACATAAGCCAATGGGCAAGATTCGCGCGAAACCGACTCTCTTTCTTTCCGTCATTCTTTCCCCCGAACCCCATCCCCTTATATTTTTCCTAGAATTTCATATATAGACCAGCTGCTTTTCACCAACTCTTTGACTAAGAAAGAAGACGGGAGTTTAAATATATAATATTTCATTCATAAATATACTTTTATTTGTATTTTATTTAAAAATAACAAATAAAAAAATTTAAATTTTGGAGCATTTTTTTTCTTTACTTTTATTTATTATAAATATTTGTGTTGCATAAATTTTAAATACATACAAATAATTATCAAAATAAATTAAATAAATTATAATATGTGTTAGTTTATAATTGAATAAACTAAATTGTTAACTACACTTATTACTATAGATAATATAAGAATCTTAGAAAATCAAATTTACAAATATTTATAAAATTTAAATTCTAACTTCATAAAATTTTAAAATAATACAAAATATTATTAAATTAAATTGAATAAATAAAAATAAAATTGATAAAAGATTTCAAAAATTTTATATTTATTTCATTACACAAAATCAATAATATTAATTAATTATTTAAATAAAATTATTTAATTATATTATATTAATATTTCAAAATTAGCATGGGAAGAAATGATCCACTGAATAAGGAAGTCTCCTAATATTCCAAATTAATATAAAAAGGTGTCACTATCTAAACAAAATCTTAGTTGTTTCTTAATTTTAACAATTATAATATACTAGTAATAAACCTCTATAAGGCATAAATCTAATTATATTTATTGAATTTTTTTATTTTTATTTTATTTAAAAATAAAAAAACTCAAATATCAAATATTATTTTTTAAAAAAATAGAAAAAATTTTTACCTTTCTAAATCTAATTTAGATTGTGTTTGCTTTTACATATAATTATATTTGTAAAAAAATTAACTAAATTAAATTTATTTTAACATTTATTTTACCTTTTTTTCAAAAAGTATTTTTTTTCTTTTTAGGAAAACCAAAAAAGGAGGATTTTGAAATTTTTCATTTTGTTTTGTTTTGTTTTGTAAAATTTAAGAGTAGTTATTATTATTATTATTATTATTAAGAAAGGATAGGTGAATTTAAGATGTTTTTTTTCCTTTTCCTTTCTTAAAAAGGAGAATTTGAAAAATATATTTTTATTTACATTTTATTTTAATAAAAGATTAAAGAAAAAATTAAATTTTAAATATTTTTTAAGGAAAAAAAATGAATTGAGAGTAGCCTTTTTTTTTAAGAAAACAAAAAAAAAATATATTTGAAAAAAATATATTTTCTCTCTCCAAAGAAGAAGGAAAATTCAGGATTATTTTTAAAGAAATTATTTTAGACATGTAAGCAAATTATCAATATAAATTATTAATAAATTTGAAAATATATATTTTTAATTATGAATATTTATATTATATAAATTTTAAATAAATATGAAAAATTATTAATATACATTAACTATATTGCAATACATATTATGTCATATTTGATTAAATTAAATAAATTGAATGCATGTTAAAATTTTAATTTTTTAAAAAAATATTAATAAAAATTAAAAATTAATTATTAATTTAATATCAAATAAAATAAAATTTTTTAAATAAACTAAAATTTGAATTAATTATTTACATATTATTAAAATTAGAAAAAACGCAATCATATAAGTGTTTTATAGATTTTTTTTTTAAATTTACAGATTTATTATTATTGAATCTCGTAGAGAGATCGTGCAGTTTGAGGATGCTACAGGACCATGCATTATTATTATTATTGATAGACACCCTGACCGAAAGCCCCGACGCACTGGCCGATTAACCTGGGCACACAGTTTCATGCACAACTTTGGTTTGGAAAACAGAAGGCGGCAATTTCCTTCTTTTTGGTTTTGTTTTTGTTTTTTCAACTGAGTTCGTCCTAAAAGGAAACAAAACAATTATGCAACCACTTGCGTGTATGAAATTCACATTTATATAGGTCGATGATATCATAGCAGCATCGGCTGGTACGACTGCATATTTGTACAATCTGATTATCAGGTAGCAAGGCGGAGGTGTAAGCGTAACGCACAGATATCAATATAGCGCTCAAATTTCTGATTCCGCACCGAGGAGACGTTCATGCTATCATGCTGGTGTGTACCAACAACAACTACATCAACCATCGACCTAGTTGCGGTAGTGACTGCTTGCATGCCATAGTTTCCCGTTTCAGTTTCTCACGTCGCCTGGAGAAAAGCGCCCCAGATGAAAGTGGAAGAACCGTCTTGTTTTGGGGCATTCGATTTGAAGCAATAAAGAATTCAACGGCTAATATTCCATCGTGCCCACGAAGCAAAATTGAGTGCATCGCGAGGATATCTATATATTTATTACCATAATGTGGGGGGGGGGGGGGGGGGGGGGGGGGGGGGGGGAGAGGAGGGGTTGGGGGAGAAAACAATAAGAAGCAGTGATGTAATATAAAGGCTTGCGGGTACAATTATTGGCCCTAAATATTCGCTATGTTTTTTTTTTTTTCCTCTTTCGTTATTTATTTATTTTATTTATTTAAAATCACAAGATCGTATTCCAACCGGCTGAAAAAAGGGTCGTAAAATGCTAAAAGTCACCAGCTCGGCCTAGCTATGGAAGGAAGCCTAGCCTAGGTTAGGTTTAATAGGGAGTGTAATCGTCTAATTGATGACTAGCGATAAAGAAGGCCACGATATGCTCTGCATAACGTGATCGGGTACAAAGCAAACTAGCTTTTATTAATTGGCTGCGTCTGGGTTTTTGCTTTTCATATCAGAGACTCAAAGCACTTGAAAAAACAAAACAGGGGGAAGGCTAGCTTGCAATTGAATGGCGCGACGCTTCCCAACCATGTTATTGAATTTTGGCATGGACCACGTTCTTCATTCTGTGCATTGCATTTTAATGCTATTCCAAAAGTACGCAGCACGCTTTTCTTTGTTTCCCCTCTGTCAGCATACGGGCTGCCAGATCGCTTTAAGCTGAAAACAACGCGTGAGACGGAGTAACGACGTCGTCGTGGTTGCCAGTTGTCTTTCTGGTTCTCTTTCAAAAGAAGTCGCTATGGCCGCCGGTTTGTTATTATTATTATTATCTCTCTCTCTCTCTTTTTTTTTTTTTGGCTTTCTTACCCAAAAGCGCCCACTTCAGTTTTACACGTTTTATCTTTATTTCACTTGAATTTATTTTTTAGACAGAAACTCGTCGAATACATTAAAAATTGCATTGGATTAGAGCACAATTTGTGTGAAAATATAACAAATGTGCGAATTATTTTTTCCATTTCGATTTTAAATCTCTAAAATTTTTTTTTTTTTTACATATTCCTGTGCTTTTTTATATTTTTCGAAGTAATTCTGTGTATCTATAATTTCTTCCGTTGGAATTCACTTTTTTATGGCTTTATTATCGGCATATTAAATCTCTATTTGACGCAACGGAAGACAATAAAGAAAGCGCGAAAAATGTCACAAACTAAGAGACTGCGGGGGAGGGATTAACCATTTTGGCATAAATTACAGCTATTTCTAGGTGATTTAGAGACGTGGGGCATGCAAAATATTGCTAATTGAGATATTGTAACGCATAAACTACTGCGTTTCAGTGAAGCGAGGCAGAGATAATTATGACCCAAAAAAAAAAAAAAATAGAATTCTTAAATGATCTCAAATAACTTATCCGTTTTTTTTTTTTTTAATTTTTATTTTTGTTCACTTCATAGATAAGATCAAGTTTGCTCAAAGCTGACAACGACCGAAGAAGGGTTCCGATTAGCAGCCGCGATAGCGGCGGTGTCGGTCGTGAAAGCGGGGGGACTTGCTTGTGAGGTACACTTGATGGGTCTTCATCGGCGCGGATATTGAACCAAGTTAAAAGTTGAAATTCAACGCGCACACCTGCAAAATAAAGAGTGAAAAGAGAGTGCTCTGTGTAAAATGAAAGGGCTTATAAGAAACTTATTAAATAGAAAATAATAATCTTTATATTTATATATAAAAATAAAAAAAAACTATAAGAGCATCCAATCTGATTAGTTTCGCTATTATCAGATGCTTACGTAGAAGTTAAAATATTAAAATATTTTTTATTTTTTTATTTTAAAAAAAAAAAACACTAGTGTGTGTAAAACCTGAAGTGATTCTTTTTTTATTTTTGTTTTTGTGAGTTGATGAGCACCACCAAACCGCCCCAAGTTGGTGGGATTGAAATCCAATAAATTATGGGCCGCGCCAATACGAGACCCGGTCGTTAAAAGGTCTGGGTCGAACCAACACAAAGACTTATACTTTGGCCCGATCTTTGTGCCCGGGAGAGAAAAGATCCAGGACCGTTGCAGAGAAGAAACGTAAAGAGCGCAGAGAGAGAGAGAGAGAGAGAGGGGGGGGGAGGGAGGAGTACAGATGTGTGAAGTGTGGATTCAAGATCAAAAAGCTGTTCGTGCAATACTCGCCTGGAAACATTCGCCTTATGAAATGTGTAAAGTTCGTTTCTTTTGTTATTTCTGGCGTTTTTTTTTTTTCTTAAAATTTTTTTCAAGTGCTTTCCCTTTCTGATAAAATCGCCGTTTTAGTATTTGTACTAACTTCAATTGTGCTTTTTTTTTTTGGGTGGGAGGTTTAGGAGAATTGCAAAGCAGTTGCAGACAAGTATATCGAATGTGAATTCATGGTCGATTTTATGCCCTCTCCGCTCTTCCGTTATTTCATATTATTCTTCTGGTTCGGTTGCTGAAATTTGCAGGCTTTTTTTTTCTTTTCTTGGTTTTTTAACTTGTCTTGATATTTTTGTACCTTTTGAAATGGGTGTAGATTATTTTAATCGATTTGATTCTCCACAAACCTCAAGCTTATAGACATCTTCTCTTTAATGTGCTTTTCCAAGAAACTGTACATTTCCAGGTACAGGAAGCTTGCTTTGATCACCCCCACCGCCTTTTATGAGTCTCTTCACTATTCAAATTTGTTCAAGCAGTGAATGACTGCTGTTATTGTATTATCGACAAGTCTAAAATGGACTACTGACGGTGTGGGTTTGGTTTTCAGGGCCTGTTGTGGAAGTCCACCATTGGCTTTCTTGTTCTGGATACTTGTATCCATTCTCTTGATGATAATCCTTTTTCCGTTTATCCCCCCAATGATTGCTTAGTTTCATGACTTCAATATAATTTGAATTCCTTACTAATGCTAGACAGAAGTCTGCTTTTAGAAAGAAACAAGGAAGACTGGGGTTCTTCTATAAGCTTTTCTTCATTTATTTGGATATCTCAAAAGGTTAGTGATGCTAGTGGGAGTGACAAAAACTTTTGGCACTAAATGATCATGGGCTTATTTTTTTAATGTGTGGGTAATGAGCTAACTTTTGTCTTAAATCAGGTGTTCATGGATGTCTTTGTGGCAAATTTTATGTTTCTTTGCGTTTTTCTTCTTGCAATGAGGATTTTTCAGAACAATGTGGTTGGAATCTCCAGGTAATCTTTTGCTATAGTTTGAAGCTAATCTCTCATTTTGGATAGCTGTTGGTTTGTCAATACTAGGATTATGATACAATACATAAGAAAAAAAGGAACTGTAGTAATTAATCTAAAAGATTAAGGAAAAACATAATAATGATGAAAGGCAGACCATGAGTATAATTGCAAAAGAAAATCAAACATCAGACAGAATGCTATAAGTGTGACAAAAGAAAGAAGGACCAGGCCACAAGGATAAGAACATGCAAGTAATGGGAAAAAAATAAAAAATAAAAAATAATATCTCTAGATAAAAATTCCTATTTACGAGGAAAAGATACCTTAGTGAGATTCACGTAAATGAGAGTAATTTCTTGGTGTTAGACATTGAATCCCATTCTTTGTCTACGATGCCTGAGCTGCTTTTATCTCTGTGACCAGAATCTTTGACAGTGCCTCTGTTATGGCTGGGGGGGGGGATGATTTTTGTGAATCTTATTACTAGCAGGGGCAGTTTTAATTTTATATTTATAGCAAAATGTCATAATCCATCTTTCTTGTAGACTATGAACAAAATGGATGGATGGAGGTTTAGGAGACTCGTGTGAGTGTTGAGTGTTTGTAGTGTATAATATCTGTCTATAGATGCAGTTGCACTTGTGATTCGTATCTTGAAATTGATTGTGGGAAAACTAAGTTTTGTGTGGGAAACACATGTGTTAACTAGAATCATAGTTTGGCATTGTTATCACTTTTCGGGAAATGTATGACACAAGTTGGGTGAAATGACCATTTATCATTATTCAGGATTTTGCCCCTATAGAAGAACGGACAGATGAGTAGGTTTTCAGTAGTCATGTTGAATATGATATATACACTGCTGTGGATACATCTACTATGCTCTTTTATCTGTTATATTATCTCTAATCAAATATAGAAAGGAGGAAGATTATAATTGACTTGCTCTTACTGAATATTACAGCTTCAAAGAATTTTGTCTTGCCACAATTGTTTCGAGTTACTTCAAGATCTTTGTTATTGCCATGACGGTATAGCTTCCAGATAATTCATTGCATTGTTCTTAATTTCTACCTTGTAATCATTTTAGCCTTCTCTATTGCACAACTGAAACTGGTTCCTTGACTATGAATAAGCATTCTACAGGTCTGGGAATTTCCTCCTTCTGTGGTTCCTGTTATGGATCTATTTGTTTTATCATCCAACATAGTGGCAATACAAGGTCAGATGTTTATAGTCTTTTGGCAAACCTAAGCAGATCAACGATGGTCTCACTGCAGTAGTTATTGTGATCCTTCTTTAATCCTTGCACAAGGGACCATTCGATGCTTGCTGGTCTTAAAAGCAAATATTTTCTCAAATGGAACCAATAATTAGCTAGTAAATCGACACAAATATCTTATTCATGTTTGAGTGTTTACTCGAAGATAGGAGAAGAAACCCATGTGGGCCCACTGCTTCGCAGGGGCAGTACATGGTAGTTCAGTAAACAGAAAATCATTACTTATGTATCTGATCAGCATCCTATCCCTTATAGGTATGTTGGCCTAATCAATGAAGCCGTGCTACTAATTTCATCACTCCATTGTGCTCGTTTTCTGTTATAATTCTTGATGGCGAAGCATTTTTTCCACTCTGTTTGTGGTCCCTGCAGATTGCTCTATGAACTCCTGTTCTTCAACTGACATACGTTGGGTCCATCGTTAAAATGGCAAGCTTAATGAATTTTGTTAAACCTGATGAGCTTTTGCACCTTTGTGAAGCAGTGATATGCGGATCAGCAATGAATAGATGCGTCTGGGCCTGCCTCTGTGCACATGCTCTGAAGTTGCTGGCGCCTCAGGTGCCTGAACTGCTCTCATCGAGATGACGGGATGTTGCAGCGTTGTTTATGTGTCCTCAATGGTCAAGCATTACGTGCAAATTTTGTCCCTGGAGATTGTTGAGGGATTTGTGGTGAGTTAAATTTTAATGTCTTAATCCCACGTTAGCGTGTGAGTTATGGACAAGCGAACGAAACGGCGTATAAGTTTTCAATGCAGTTGGCCGCTAGTAACAATGCTACTCATTGATAGCTGGTTGATATTTCCAGTTGATTTTTCAGTTGCGTACTCTCGGTTAGTTGGGCTTCCATTTTAGTTCGCCTTTGACCATTTTGTTTCTTGTTTGCTTCCGTGTGGGCCCACATGAATTGTCTCTACAAAGCCTAGTAGCCTGATCACGGCCTGGTTGCCTTTGCATGTCTTCTATGGAAGTTGTCCATAGAATCGGAGGGAATAATTTTCTGTTCCATCTCCTTTCTCCCATTGTTTCTTTTATACACCGGCCACAGCATTCTCTAAAATTGTGGACCCTAAATAATTCTGCATAAAGCACCTTCTGTCTTCCAACGTAATCAAGCTAATTCGTAATCAACATGGTACACAAACAAATAATGCAGGGAAGACTTCATGGTAAGTATTTTTAATTCAAGCAGTTCTACAACTTCTCAGAACTAAAAACAAGTCAACAGACAATTATGCGGGGTCAAACTATATAGAAAACATCCACTATGAATATTAGAAATCCACTTCCTGAGAAACTTGACATTACTTGATAGACTAGATATGATATATATGCATGGCAATTTGATCCATCCCACTCTGTTGCCGGTGTGGTGAAATGTTAAGACCATATACCACCGTGAAGAGAATTATCACTCAACGTAAGACCAGCATATCCCCGAGGATGATTATGAACAAGACCAGACCAACTAGTACTTTCAGAATGTACACCGATGGTGGGGTGGGTCCATAACTTGGGGCAGGTGTCTCTAGGAGAATGAAACGACCCTTCTTATCAGGGCTGGCTGACTGATTCGATCTCAGCTTTGGTGCTGATTTTCCTGATTTTGATTTGCCTACCTGGAGTGTTTCCCTGCCCTTTTCCGAATCCACACCAAAGCTTTCCTTCCGTTGCATATTAAATTCAGAGTTATGCCTTAAGTCTTCTCTGGCCTGCAAATAAATTATCTAGCAGTTTAGTTTAATCACAAAAGACATTTCAGTTCAAGGATTTGCAAACTGCAGTTCTCCTCACCTTGGCACTATTGTTGCTCATGTCTTCCTGCAATTCATCAATGAATAGAAGACAACACTCCTCTGCTACAAGGTTATGGTGTACTGTGCGATGCTCATGTTTATGAATCCTTGGATCAGATGATTCAGTGAAATTAATATCTCCCATGTATTCATTTGGATCATTAAGAAATGAATCAGCCAACTTATTGTCGGTCAATTCATCATCACTACTGCTAGATGCAGGGTTTCTGTTGGGGGGATTGGTAAATATACTTGAATCCACAGAGGAAATTTCTTCCAGGTTATGCATATTTAACTGCAGCAAAGGATGGCAAAAGTCCACACTATGACTTGTGTATGCCTGGATTCAGCATCAAAGAAAAGCAAGGATAAGTCCCAACCACCATGCTTCTCATGACACCCCACAAGCGATAACCAAAAATCAGTGACACACACACACACACAGATAGTTCGGGCACTCTCTTTTCACCTCTGGAATTGTCGACGGTTCTGCTGCAGTATGATTCTCAAGACCAAAGGAACTAAGGAAACTTGGTTCACCTTCATCATAGGTTGGTGAGCCATCAGCAGGATAATCTGCTTTTTTCTTTAGTTTCCAGAGGACATACTGTGTCTACAAAAGTTGAAGGGCAAAACCAATTATAGAAGGTTGTATTGCAACATTAATTATGAAACTAAATTTGGACAATATAAATATGGAGTATGGCCAGACAGCTCAGGCATTAAATGTACTTTGCACATAGGTGACATTCTTGTGATTAAATGAACATGAATCCTTACTTTAGTTTACTAGAAGGGTTGAGAATAGTATTCGAATGTTCCCTACCAGAACATGCCCTTAGCCCTCACCAATTGTGATGACATAAAGCACTCTCCCTATAGTATTAACATCATTTTAGCTAAAATTCATACATGAATCGAGTAAAGACCTACCTGGTGAGGAAGGATGGTTTGAGCTTGGTACTCGTGGACAACCCAGTCGGTCCGGACTGCTTTAGATACACGGCCTGGTAACTTTTTGTGGAAAACCAGAGTCCTCTTGGTGCCAATCTCCTGCCCACCTTTATCCTTGATAGATCGAACCTTCCCTGTGGCTTTCCAGTATCCAGCCTTGGTGGCCCTATTGGCCCTTTTAGTCTTGTTGGCATACTTGTAATTCAGGCAGCAATAAAAGTACCAAACTTGATCACCTGACCGCCCCTGAGCACGGTCTACAGCTACAAACAAATAAACAAGGCATAGTTTGTCAATAAATTGTGGGAATTGAAGGGAATTCGGATTCATTGGGAGTAGCGCTTAAAAATTACCTGGCAAATCCCATGGCTCATGCCGGCAAGGATCGATCTCCGTAATTATCTCATCAACAAGGGAATCTTCCCCATCCATTTTCAACTTTAGAAAGGTATTGATGATTTCTTCATCAGTTGGATGGAATCTGAATCCCACACACCATTCTTCCATATTGCTAGTTGCTTGCCTTGACTTTAAAAAAAAAAAAAAAACAATTAAATTGCACAAAACTATAAGAAAAAAGGCAGGGTAAGAGTATATCTAAGAAAATGTCGAGTTGACGAGTAGGTATATGAATTCATTCCTCTTCCTAAAACAGGAATCGCCATCATGGGGTAGACTGAAACATAAAGCTTTGTTGAAAGAAGAAATTGGAGGGAGTGAAGAGCAGACGGTCTTACTATCTCAGCCTCTCAGGTATGGTGAGTGGACGGACTTTGATTCAAGCGGACTGAGGGAGGAGGACTTACATGGACTTAAAAGACTTCAAAAGATTTTAAATAAAAAAGCGGATGATCCCCACCACTCAATAATCATTCCGTGTGCGATTGAATTATACCTCAGGAAGGCCCTTGCTTCGTTAAGAAGCTTTACTTGCTTTTATTTTTTTATTTTTTATTTTGAGCTCGTTAAGAAGCTTGACTTCATTAGACTAGAGGTTTGTCCACCTGCTTGACTCGAACTTCATTGGTCCATGGCTAGCTAGTGGATCCCATGGTAACAGTACCACCGACCTAATTCATCACTATTGAGAGAAAAGGAAGAAAAATGAATGATGGGAAAAACAAAAAGAAAACTGCGAAATGCAACTTTTATTTGTTTGGGCTTCGGATATTACAAGGAAAAGTTAATGGAAAGGAAATTAGACCAAAAAAAAAAAAAATTCCTCTTCGACCACTTCATCTTTCTCAATTCGGAGAGAAAACACAAAAGAACCGATTCTTATGCTACATGCTTTAAAATTTGTCCGGCCCTCTTGTTGTTGGGGATTCAACGGACCTAAACTATCGAAATTAAAAAAAAAAAAAAAAAAGCAATTAATCCGCACTAAATAAATGCCTTTGGACCTCAGGTTTGGTTTTGGGTTAACCGACCAATGGGCTTTTAAGCTGATTTTGGTAGCCCGAAGTGAAGTCATAAAACCTATTTTATGCGCTTTGTTTTGTTTTGTTTTTTTTTTTTTATTTTTCCTTTATTTTATTTTTAAAATAATTATAAAAAAAAAAAAAAGATAGCACTTGATTGGTGAATCTTCATTTGGAAAGGTGATCGATCGTCCTATTTCGATGCATAAACACATAAGTTCTGTTTAGGGGGTTTCTCAATTTTCAAAGTAAAATGTATCCTTTGCAACTTGCAAGGTGCCCTTTCGGATTTCTTTCACCGTTTCAAATCTATGGAAAGAAAATACGCACACTAAATAAATAAATAAATAAAGGGATCAAAAGTACTAGCAATTTGTTTTCTACTGAACCGCTCGTTTACCAGTGAAAAGATCAGCGAAATCACATCCGTCGATTTCCTATCCTTATTCCTTCTCATCGTGGGGCCGAATTTATATCTGGTGCCGCGCGCGATGGGTCCACCATTATCCACCTTTGCATCAAAACAAGGGGGGAAATCTTGCTCAAGCTATTGATGGATCAGTCTCCTCCAAATGAAGTAAAAAATATGTACCCAATGTTTCTCGGGAAATCACCATTTCCCTTGAATTTGAAAGCTCTAAAATGTTATGTTAAACCGAAGCCTGACAATTTTGCACGACTACTACCGGATTAAATCCCTACATTTACAACAATTTAGTACTATTATTCTCTAATAAATAACCTTTTCACCTCCATTCAGGAGGATATAGACATGCACAGCCTAATTTCCATCCAGTCCAGCATCATGGGACAGAGAACCCCACAGACAGAGTTTCCTTCCAACACGTAATTGCATGTATAAAATGAATCTCTGATCACCCTCAACGATTCAGCATTCAAATGCGGCACAGATAGAGAAGGGCAACCGAATTACAGTGAGTTAAGTTGAAAAAAAGCAAGTGCTTTATTCTGCATACTGGCATCAGAAAAATAAGCTATGGCAAATACATCCAAGCTAGTTCTTGCCACAAATGCAGCTTTACCTGAGTCATTACAAACCACGGAAAGGAATACATATCTACCGCATAGTATACAAATTTTTATATATGTTGATATAGCTGCAGATATCATTAGACATGTCATACTTCTGGGGACATCAAAGTCAAGCAGAGTCAACTATATATCAGCTGCATCTACCTGTAGCCAACCATCGTGCACAATGTAGATCAGCTATTGAGCAAAGAAAGCAAACAACTAGAGCAGTTTGTTCCCTTTGACATCTTACATATATGCCTAACGAGTGGCGGGTAGGCTTTCCTCATATGCCATGTCCAAATTGTAGAGTGTTGAACATTGAGATGAACCACGATCCTGCTATCCAAGTCTTGACAATTGACATTATCCTGTTATAGGATGCTTGATTCTTGAGTCTTGATGATTGAAATTATTCTGTTACATGAGTCTTGATTCTTGCGTCCTGATGACTAAGATGATCCTGTTGTACGAGTCTTGAGTATTGAGAAGACTAGGCCCCAGGAAGAAATCCTGTTATTTACAAAAAGTGATAGTCGAAACCACTGTCACGGGGGATTTCATCAGTAAACTTGAACCCCTAAAATTCATGGTTGAGGGCGTGTTGTAGCTCAGCTGCCAGATTTTCCTCCATCAGCTTAAAGTCAATCTACAGAAGTAACAAAGTAAAATTAATGTTGAATTTGCTATAATATAGTTGACGCAAAAAAGTAATCAAGTGTTAACAAGAGATGCTCCTTTTTACCCCTGCTAATTCACTTTCTACATCCACACCATTAAGGAAATCATCAACATCTAGGCTTTGCATATCAATCTTCTGGAATTGATTTTGGTTTGCCAAATCGGGAGGTGTCACCTTCAAGGAACTTGATTCACCCTCCTCAGAGACTGATATGTTGGCCTTGCCACCTGAACTTATCTTTCTAAAATCATAGTTCGCTAGGCTATTGGGTTCACCTTGAGAAAAGGTGGATTGGTCTTCTGAACAAGAAGGCGGTGGAATGGGGTAATTCTGCTCCCATTCTCCAAATTCAATATCTGATATTTGGTTCTCCAAATCAGAAGCTTTGAGACAATCATCTCTATCATAGATAGATTGATCTTCAAAATCATAGGGTGGTCTGACAGGTGAAGCCAACAGACATTTGATGTCTGGTATCTGACCTTCAAGATCAGAGGTGAATAGGCAATCACCTTTCTGATAAGGTGATTTACAACTAAAATCAAAAGATATCATTGAACGAGAGAGTTTGTCTCCACTCGCTGATACCTGATTTTCAAAGCTTGAAATCTGTAAACTATCACCTTTGAAATATGGTGATATATGATTTTCAGGGTCTGAACTTAACAACCAATCACTTTTCACATAAGGTGTTTGGTTAAACTCTGAACGAGTTACCGTGGGTGGACATTCACCCTCTCTACAGGTAGTTACTTGATTTTCCAAATTGGAAATCATTAAGCAACCATCTTTCTTATGAGGTGATTGATATTCAAAATCAGAAAGTATCGGCCCGGGAGGAATACTCTCTCCAAGGGCGGATATCTGACTTTCAAAACTAGAAAGAATTGAGTGACTTGTTCCATCATTTGATGCATCTTTATTTGATGTATCATTCAATTCATTATTTTCAACATCACAAGTCATATGGTATGCTTGTTGATGTACTAAATTAGTTGTCATTGTGCTTGGATCTTGACTTTGAAAGTCATGAGTCACCACTGCAGTACACTGGTTTGGCTCCCCTTTGCTGGTCTTTTCATCTGACTTCCACTTTAGTTTATAGAGGACAAAGTCTCCCTGCAATATTGAAGCATAAACAATTAATTCTCGCTGTAAATCATTGTGAATTACTCACCAAAAAAGAAAAATCAAATTTATGAAAATTTTTTAGGAGTTATGTTGTGTACTAGAAGATATAACTCCATAACCAACTATGCTTAGCATAGTTGGTCAAAAGAACAATTCTCTTGCTGCGAGATTGATGTTCAAATTCCAATTTCCTTAAATTCTCACAAGATTTAAGCTTTCATTCCAATGCATAAAAAAAATAAGAATAAAAATTAAAAAATCCCAAAATCAACAAAATCAGAACTAGCAAAACAAATGCAAAGTACCCCGAATCACAAACATAGCCATTTCAAGTAACATGTAAATCACAAAAAGCCCATTGCTCAATTACTATTCAAGTTTTGTGGTTTCCTACAAGTGATAGATGCAAATTGTCTAAGATTTACCAAGCAAAGCAAGTGCATTTCAACATAATTGAGATTAGTAAAAAATCGGGCTTTATAAAGTGGCGAATGAATGAATCCTTTCCAATATAAAAGTTCTTCTTGAAGCTCCACAAACTTGGAGCGTTTACCTGATCATGCAACTTGGAATTGGAATCTGTAGTATATTCATATTCATGCATCACCCAGCCAGTCCTCGTCCGCCGCCGTGGAGGACCACTGTAGAAAACCAAGGTTGTTTTCGTACCAATTTGCTTCTTGGTAGATTTTGACATCACTTTACGATGCGAGCCAGTGACATTCCAACGACCCATTCTGGTCGTGCGGTTATACCGTTTGTTATTCTTATACTTGTAATCCCGACGACTAAAGAAAAACCAAACTGAATCCTTGTACCTTATCTTGGATTGATCTACAAGAACAAAATCTCATCTAATCAAGCCAAGAGAAATTATCCAAATATAAAACAGAAGCTGGAAAAACCTATACCAGGTAGATCCCAAGGTTCATATTTGTATATGGGAACCTCAGCTATTATTCGAACATCATCGTCTTGTCCTTGGTTCTTTAACTTTAGAAAATAATTGACAAGTTCTTCATCGGTTGGGTGGAATCTCCATCCCACCCATCGCTTTCTTGCCATAGCTAACCGAGAGGGTGAGTGAAGTAAGTATTTAAATGAATAAATGAATAGCAGAGAAGGTAACAGCAAAACAAACAAAAGACTAAAGGCCATGTGAAAGAGTAGACTCACCAGACGAGAAGCTTGATTTCTTCATTCCTCTTCCTAAAACAGAGGAGAAAGCAGAATGATCCAAACAAGGGATTGGGGGGGAGCAGTTTGTATAATGGAGTCGGAGGAGGTGGTGAATTGCCTGCCGTGTAAAAGGGCATGCACGCGACATCTAAATAGCATTGGCTTCACACCCTCTAGATACTGTTCACATTCACTAGTACCGATCGCGGATGACTTCGTTGTTAAGGGGATGATTCGACTGCCGATTGGTCCGAAGCGAGAAAGTGGATCCCACCAACAACCGCGTTTCCATATCACCAAAGTTTCGTTTTATTTGGGCCCATTAACATTACTTTTTCTTCTCTCTCTCTCTCTTTTTTTTTTTTTTTGGTGTTTTTATAATGTTTGCTGTAGCCGAGTTACTAGGAGCCCAATAAATCCACATTCGAGAATGGTCTGGAACGTTAAATCCACATTCGAGAATGGTCTGGAATGTTCCTCTACTGCACTCGTCATGGTTGTCTACCGGGTCAACTCCAAGTGTTCGTGGTCACTGACTGACGGTTAATGTCGTGAGTCAACACAATCATGTAATCGAACTTAATTTTACTCAATCGGTCAGTACTATGTTATTTACGTTGAAATAAATATTACATTGATTTCGCGAACGAAAGGAAGAAGAATAAAAGATACAAGTCGCCCAAATTTTAATAATTAAAAATTTAAATTTTGCGATTTTAAATTCTAAGTTGTCTAAAAATAATTTAATTGCGGGAATTCAGTAGTATCAGAGATAGACATTAGAGACGAGTCGCCCAAATTTAAAATTGCATTCTTCACAGGGAGACCGATTGCTTCTTCCTTAATCTCCTGTTCAAAGTCCTCCATTCTCACAACGCAGTTTTCCTCCGTTTATCCTGCACAAGCCGAATCCCAACCCAAAATTTCCGCTAACAGTTATTTACCATTTATTTAACAACAAATGCATAAATGCCGACGAATGGCAGGCTAGAAGCTCAAAAAATACAACCATCTGCGCCTTCTTAAGTTCTAGCCAAAGCGTAATGACAAAAGAAAACAAAAACACGTCCAATCTTTTATTCTTGTAACAAGCTCTAAATAACTGTTTATTTGTGTAACTAACTACGTCGTCGCATACCTTAAATTTTTCATAATCAACAATGTCATTTCAACGGACATCTACTTCCGTCATCAATCTCTGACTGCAATAAATATTTGAATTATACTAAAATTTTTTTTAAAAAAAGTTATAAATTCAACATTATTTTTTTATATAAAAAATTTACTCTTAATAATTTGTAATAAAAATTTAGGTGAATTCTCTTTTAAAATAAAATAAAATATAATTAATTATATATTATATTTCTAAAATTAAAATTTTTAAAAATTCATGTATTTTTAAAATTATTTTTTAAAATATTTTTATAATTTTATTGTAAATAAAAATTCTTGATAGAGATGTTAAGAGAAAAAAATTTCTTTCAAATAAAATAACTTTCAATTTCTATAAAAATAACAATTACTTTTACTTAATATATATTTTTAGTTTAATAATTAAAATTTTAATTAATTATTTAAAAAATTATGAATTTTAATAATAAAAACAAAATTTTGTATATTAAATAATTAATTATTAATTATTACAAAAATATCTTTTAATTTTAATAATTATAATTTTTAATTTTAATCACTATCAAATTCAGTTAGTTTTGCAATATTAATGTTCAACTGATTTGCCAACCACTTCATGGACCAACACTAATTTATTATTCCATCAACCAGCTGATCTTATAACCAATTTTATAATCCATCTACACCCTTTTTTTTTAATAAATTTAATTTACTAATTTTACTACTTTATTTTTTCGATTCTGCACCTTTCATATGCAATGAAACACCCCAACATCTCGTCTCCCGAAGGCCGAGTCCGCGAGGAAAACTGATTAAATTAACCTGCATAACATGAGAATCTGGTGAGTTTGTCTTCCGCATTAAACTGTTCCTTGTAAACTAGAGCAGCCCAAATTAAAGTACCTGGCGAAGCGCTTTACTTAAAAAGGTTGATTTTTCTTTACCTTTTGAAATGGGTGTAGATATTTGATTCTCCACAAACCTCAAGCTTGTAGACATCTGCTCTATAATGTGCTTTTTCAAGAAACTGTAATGGTGCAGGCACCACCTTTTATGAGTCTCTGCACTATTCAAATTTATTCAAGCAGTGAATGATTGCGGTTAGAGTATTCTCGACCAGTCGAAAATGGATTACTGACACTGTTGTGGGTTTGGTTTGCAGGGCCTGTTGTGGAAGTCTACCATTGGCTTTCTTGTTCTGGATACCTGTACCCACTCCCACGATGATAATCCTTTTTCGTTTAACCCCCCAATGATTGCTTAGTTTCATGACTCCAATATAATTTGAATTCCTTACTAATGCAAGACAGAAATCTGCTTAAGAAACAAGGAAGACAAGGGTTCTTCTATGAGCTTTTCTTCATTCATTAGTGACGCTAGTGGGAGTGACGAAAACTTTTTGTGCTAAATTATCATGGGCTTATTTTTTTAACGTGTAAGGAGCTAACTGTTGTCTTAAATTAGGTGTTCATGGATGTCTTTGTGGCATGTTTCTTTGCATTTTTCTTCTTGCAACGAGGATTTTTCAAAACAATGCGGTTGGAGTCTCCAGGTAATCTTTTGCTATAATTTGAAGCTGATCTCTCATTTTGGACAGCTGTTGGTTTGGCAATACTACGATTATGATACAATTCTTAAGAGAAAAAGAAACTGTAGTGATTAATCCAAAAGATCAAAGAAAAAAACATAATAGTGACGGAGGGCTGCCATGAGAATAATTGCAGAAGAAAATCAAACAGAACGCTGTAAGTATAACAAAAGAAACAAGGAGCAGGTAACAGGGATAAGAACACACAAGTAATGGAAAACACATAATATCTCCGAATAAAAATGCCTATTTAAGAGGAAAATATACCTCAGTGAGATTCGCATAAAAGAGAGTGATTTCTTGGTTGGACACTTGAATCCCGTTCTTCCTCTGTGATGCCTGAGCTGCTTTCATCTCTGTGACCAGAATCTTTGGTAGTGCTTCGTTTAGGCCGGTGGGGATACTGTTGGATTTTTGCGAATCTTATTACTATCAGTGGCAGTTTGTTAATTTTATATCTACAGCAACATGTCATAATCATCTTTCTTGTAGACTACGAACAAAATGGATGGATGGGGTTTTTAGGAGACTTGTGCGAGTGCTGAGTGTTTGTGTATAGTATGTGTCCATTGATGCAGTTGTACTTGTGATTAGTATCTTGAAATTGATTGTGGGAAAACGAAGTTTGGCGCGGGCATCACGCGTGTTAACGAAAATCAACGTTTAGCATTGTTATCACCTTTCGGGAAATGTATGACACAAGTTGGGTGAAATGACAATTTATCATCATTCGGGATCGTTCCCCTGAAGAAGAATGGACAGACAGGTAGGCTTTCAGTAGTCATGTTGAATATGATAGATACACTGCTGTGGATACATGTACCCACAGTGCTCTCTTATCTGTTATAATAGATCTAATCAAATATAGAAAGCAGGAGGACTATAATTGACTTGCTCCTACTGAGCATTACAAGTTCGAAGAATTTTGTCTTGCAATGATCGTTTCAAGTTACTTCAAGATCTTTCTTATTGCCACGATGGTATAGCTTCTGGATAATTCATTGCATTTTTCTCAATTTCTACCTTGTAATCATTTTAGCCTTCTCTATTACACAACTGAAATTGGTTCCTTGACTATGAATAAGCATTCTACAGACTGGAAATTTCTACCTTTTGTAGTTCCTGCTATGGATTTATTTGTTTTGTCGTCCAACGGAGTGGCATTACAAGGTCAGATGTTTATTGCCTTTTGGCAAACCTATGTGCACCGACAAGGGACCATTCAATGCATGCTGGTCTTAATAACAAATATTTTCTCAAATGGAACCAATAATTAGTTAGTAGATTGACACAGATCTCTTGTACATGTACGAGTGTTCACTCGAAGATAGGAGCGGAAACCCAACGGGGCCCACTGCTTCCTGGGGGCAGTACATGGTACTTTAGTAAGCATAAAATTATTTTTTATGCATCCGATCTGCATCCTATCCTTGATACGTATGTTGGCCCAATCAAGGAAGCTGTGCTACTAATTTCCTCACTCCATTGTGCTCGTTTTCTGTTATAATTCTTGATGGCAAAGCCTTTTTCCAGTTTGTTAGTGGTCCACGCAGATTGCTCTATGAGCTCCTGTTCTTCAACTGACATACGTGGGGTCCATCGTTAAAATGGCCAGCTTAATGAATTTTGTTAAACCTGATGAGCTTTTGCACCTTTGTGAAGCAGTGATTTGCGGATCAGCAAGGTGCCTGAACTGTTCTCATTGAGATGACAGGATGTTGCAGCGTTGTTTATGTGTCCTCAATGGTCAAGCATTACGTGCAAATTTTGTCCCCGGAGATTGTTGAGGGATTTGTGGAGAGTTCAATTTTAATGTCTTAATCCCACGTTAGCGTCTGAGTTATGGACAAGCGAACGAAATGGCGTATAAGTTTTCAATGCGGTTGGCCGCTAGTAGCAATGCTACCCATCGATAGCTGGTTGATATTTCCAGTCGATTTTTTCATTTTAGTTCGCCTCTGACCATTTTGTTTCTTGTTTGCTTCCGTGTGGGCCCACATGAATTGTCTCTACAAAGCCTAGCAGCCTGATCGCGGCCTGGTTGCCTTTGCATGTCTTCTTTGGAAGTTGTCCATAGAATCAGAGGGAATAATTTTCTGGTCCATTTCCCTTTTTCGGCCATTGTTTCTTTTATTCACCGGCCACAGCATTCTCTAAAATTGTGGACCCTAAATAATTCTGCATAAGGCACCTTCTGTCTTTCAACGTAATCAAGCTAATTAGTAATCAACATGGTACACAAACAAATACTGCAGGGAAGACTTCATGGCAAGTATTTTTAATTCAAGCAGTTCTACAACTTCTCAGAACTAAAAACAAGTCAGCAGACAATTATGAGGGGTCAAACTATATAGAAAGCATCCACTATGAGTATTAGAAATCCACTTCCAGAGCAACTTGACATTATTTGATAGACTATATATACATGGCAATTTGATCCATCCCACTTTGTTGCCGGTGATGAAATATTAAGACCATATACCAGCATGAAGAGAATTATCACTCAACGTAAGACCAGCATTTCCCCGAGGATGATTATGAATAAGACCAGACCAACTAATATTTTCAGAATGTACACCGATGGTGGGGTGGGTCCATAACTTGAGGCAGGCGTCTCTAGGAGAATGAAACGACCCTTCTTATCAGGGCTGGCTGGCTGACTGATTCGATCTCAGCTTTGGTGCTGATTTTCCTGATTTTGATTTGCCTACCTGAAGTGTTTCCCTGCCCTTTTCCGAATCCACACCAAAGCTTTCCTTCCGTTGCATATTAAATTCAGAGTTACGCCTAGTCTTCTCTGGCCTGCAAATAAATTATCTAGCAGTTTAGTTTAATCATGAAAGACATTTCAGTTCAAGGATTTGCAAACTGCAGTTCTCCTCACCTTGGCACCAATGTAGCTCATGTCTCCCTGCAATTCATCAATGCATCCAGAATGAACCTCCTCCTCTGCTACAAGGTTGTGGCATACTGTGCAATGCTCATGCTTATGAATCCTTGGATCAGAAGATGCAGTGAAATTAATATCTCCCATGTATTCATTTGGATCATTAAGAATTGAATCAGTAAACTTATTGTCGGCCAATTCATCATCACTACTGCTAGATGCAGGGTTTCTGTTGAGGAGATTGGTAAATATACTTGAATCCACAGAGGAAATTTCTTCCAGGTTATGCATATTTAACTGCAGCGAAGGACGGCGAAAGTCCACACTATGACTTGTGTATGCCTGGATTCAGCATCAAAGAAAAGCAAGGATAAGTCCCAACCACCATGCTTCTCATGACACCCCACAAGCGATAACCAAAAATCAGTGACACACACACACAGATAGTTTGGGCACTCTCTTTTCACCTCTGAAATTGTCGACTGTTCTGCTGCAGTATGATTCTCAAGACCAAAGGACCTAAGGAAACTTGGTTCACCTTCATCATAGGTAGGTGAGCCATCAGCAGGATAATCTGCTTTTTTCTTTAGTTTCCAGAGGACATAGGCAAAACCAATTATAGAAGGTTGTGTTGCAACATTAATTATGAACCTAAATTTGGACAATATAAATATAGAGAATGGCCAGACAGCTCAGGCATTAAATGTACTTTGCACATAGGTGACATTCTTGTGATTAAATGAACATGAATCCTTACTTTAGTTTACTAAAAGGATTGAGAATAGTATACGAATGTTCCCTACCAGAACATGCCCTTAGGCCTCACCAATTGTGATGACATAAAGCACTCTCCCTATAGTATTAACATCATTTTAGCTAAAATTCATACATGAATCGAGTAAAGACCTACCTGGTGAGGAAGGATGGTTTGAGCTTGGTACTCGTGGACAACCCAGCCGGTCCGGACTGCTTTAGATCCACGGCCTGGTAACTTTTTGTGGAAAACCAGAGTCCTCTTGGTGCCAATCTCCTGCCCACCTTTATCCTTGATAGGTCGAACCTTCCCTGTGGCTTTCCAGTACCCAGCCTTGGTGGCCCTATTGGCCCTTTTAGTCCTTTTGGCATACTTGTAATCCAGGCATCAATAAAAGTAGCAAACTTGATCACCTGACCGCCCCTGAGCACGGTCTACAGCTACAAACAAATAAACAAGCCATAATTTGTCAATAAATTGTGGGAATTGAAGGGAATTCGGATTCATTGGGAGTAGCGCATAAAAATTACCTGGCAAATCCCATGGCTCATGCCGGCAAGGATCGATCTCCGTAATTATCTCATTAACAAGGGAATCTTCCCCATCCATTTTCAACTTTAGAAAGGTATTGATGATTTCTTCATCAGTTGGATGGAATCTGTATCCCACAAACCATTCTTCCATACTGCTAGTTGCTCGCCTTGACTTAAAAAGAGAAAACAACAGAATGGCAGAAACTATATGAAGAAGGGCACGGTAAGAGTGTATCATGTATAGAAGCTACGAAAATTTAGAGTCGACAAGTAGGTATATGAATTCACTCCTCTTCCTAAAACATAAAGCTTTGTCGAATTTCGAGAAAGAGAAAAAGAGAAGAAATTGGACAGAATGAGGAGCAGACGGCCTTGCTATCTCAGCATCTTGGGTGGGGTCGAGTAGACGGACTTTCACTAAAGTGGACTTTCCCTGGGGGAGGACTTGCATGGACTCAAAAGACTTCAAAAGATTTTATTAAAAAAAAAAATCTTTACACGAAAAGATAGTTATTAAATACAATAAAAGCAAATTCGATTGGAATCTCAAAACCCAGTGGATGATCCCCGCCACTCAATTACCATTTCGTTTGCGATTGCGATAGAGAACTTTTTCAATTGCTCGCATTATTCCTCAGGAAGGTACTCGCTTCGTTAAGAAGCTTTACATTATATTTTATTTTATTATTATTATTATTTTCATTTTGAGCTTGTTAAGAAGCTTGGCTTCATTAGACTAGAGTTTTGTCCACCTGCATGACTCGAACTTCATCGGTCCGTGGCTAGCGAGTGGATCCCATGGTAACAGTACCACCAACCGGATTTGATCACTATTGACCGAAAAGAAGAGAAAACGAAGAAAAATGAATGATGGGAAAAAACAAAAAGGAAAGTTCTAAATGCAACTTTATTTGTTTGGACTTCGGATATTACAAGGAAAAATTAATGAAAAGGAAAGTAGAGAAAAAATTGTCCTCTTAGGCCACTTTATTTTTCCCAAGTTGGAGAGAAAACACGAAAGAACCGATTCTTTTGCTACATGCTTCAAGATTTGTCTGGCCTTCTTGTTGTTAGGGATTTAACCGATGAAATCAAAAATCGATTGATCCGCACTAAATAAATAAATGCCTTGGGACCTCAGGTTTGGTTTTGGGCTAACCGGCTAATGGGTTTTTAAGCTGATTTTGGTAACCCGAAGTGGAGTCATAAAACCTATTTTATGTGCTTTGTTTTTTTCTTTAAAAAAAAAAAAAAACACAGAGAGCAATTGATTGAAGAATCTTCATTTGGAAGGGTGGTCGTCCTATTTCGATGCATAAACGTAAGTTCTGATTTGGGGTGCATGCAATTATTTGGTGCCCGACAATTTTGCGGACTGCCACCAGATTGCATCCCTACATTTACAACAATTTAGTACTATTATTCTCTAATAACTTCTCATCTCCATTCAGGAGGATATTAAAGTGCACAACCTAATTTACATCCAGGCCAGCATCCCTGGACAGGGACCCCCATTGACAAAGTTCCCTCACGACGCGTAATTGTATATATAAAATGAATCTCTGATCACCCGCACCCATTCAGCATTCAAACGCGGCACAGATAGAGAAGGGCAAGCGGATTACAATAATTTAAAGTTGAGAAAAACGAGTGCTTTATTCTACATACGGACATCAGAAAAATAAGCTATGGCAAATACATCCAAGCTACTTCTGGACACACAAGCAGCTTTAGCTGAGTAATTACAAACCAAGGAAAGGAATACATGTCTACTGCATAATATACACAAATTTTTATATATGTTTCTATAGCTGCAGGTATCAGTAGACATGTCATACTTTTGGAGACATCAAAGTCTAGCAGAGTCAACTAAATATCAGCTGCATCTACTTGGCCAACCATTGTGCATTATGCAGATCAGATATTGACCCGAGAAAACAAACAACTAGAGCGGTTTGCTCCCTTTGACATCTTACTATTGTACCTACCGACTAGTGAGTAACCATTCCTCGTATGCTACATACAATTGTAGAGTGCTGAATATTGAGAAGACTGGACCCTAAGGTTCGGGGTTGATGGTGCATTGTGGCTCAGCTGGCAGATTTGCCATCAGCTCAGAGTCAAACTACAGAAACAATTATAAAAAAATAAAATTAATGTCAGATTTGCTATAATACAGTCAGTGCAAAAAAGTATTCAAAAGTTTACCAGAGATGCTGCTTCTTACCATTCCAACACCAAATAGGTTTTGCTTATCAGTCTTCTGAAATTGATTTTGGTTTGCAAAATCAGAAGGTGTCGCCTCTAAGGAACTTGATTCACCCTCCTTAGAGACTAATATGTTGGCCTTGTCAACTGAACTAATGCTTTTTGAGTAATAAGCCCATAGGTTATTTGGTTCCCCTTTATAAATGTTGGATTGATCTCCAAAAGAAGGTGGTGGTGGACTGGGGTAATTCTGCTCACATTCTCCAAATTCATTATCTGATGTTGGGTTCACCAAATCAGAAGCTTTGAGACAATCATCTTTATCATAGATAGATTGATCTTCCAAATCATAAGGTGGTCTGATAGATGAAGCTAACAGACATTTGATATCACTGTCTGATATCTGATCTTTAAGGTCAGAAGAGAATAGGCAATCACTTTTCTCATAAGGTGATTTACAACTATAATCGAAAGATATCATCGAAGGAGAGAGTTCACCGTCTCCACTCGCTGATACCTGATTTTCAGAGCTTGAAATCAGTAAGCTATCATCTTTGACATACGGTGATTTATGATTTTCAAGGTCTGAATCTAACAACCAATCACCTTTCCTGTAAGGTGTTTGGTTAAACTCTGAAGGAGTTACCATGGGTGGAAGTTCACCCTCTCCATAGGTAGTTATTTGATTTCCCCAATTGGAAATCATTAAACAATCATCTTTCTTATGAGATGATTGATATTTAAAACCAGAAAGTATCACCCTGGGAGGAGTACACTCTCGTGGGACGGATGTCTGGTTTTCAAAATTAGAAAGAATTGAGTGACTTGTTCCATTAATTGACTTAACCTCATTTGACGTATCATTCACTTCATTATTTTCAACATCACAACTCATATGGTATGCTTGTTGATGTATTGGGTCTTGATTTTGAAAGTCAGGAGCCACCACTGCAGTACACTGGTTGGGCTCCCCTTTGCTGGTCTTTTCATCTGGCTTCCACTTTAGTTTATTGAGGACAAAGTCTCCCTGCAATATTGAAGCATAAACAATTAACTCTCGCTGTAAATCATTGTGAATTACTCACGAGAAAAGAAAAGGCAAATTTATGAAAATTTTTAGGGAGTTATGTTGTGTACTAGAGGATATAACTCCATAACCAACTATGCTTAGTTTAATTGGTCAAAAGAACAAATCTCTTGCTGGGAGATTGATGTTCAAATTCCAATTCCCTCAAATTCTCACAAGATCTAAGCTTTCATTCCAATGCATAAAAAAATAAAAAATAAAAAAAATCCCAGGAACGGAAATCAACAAAATCAGAATTAGCAAAACAAATGCAAAGTACCCCAAATCACAAACATAGCCATTTCAAGCAACATGTAAATCACAAAAAGCTCATTGCTCAATTACTATTCAAGTTTTGTGGTTTCCTACAACTAATAGATGCAAATTGTCTAAGATTTACTAAGCAAAGCAAGGGCATTTCAACATAATTGAGATTAGTAAAAAATTTGGCTTTATAAAATTGCAAATGAATGAATCCTTTCCAATATAAAAGTTCTTCTTGAAGCTCGACAAACTTGAGCGTTTACCTGATCGTGCAACGTGGAATTGGAATCTGAAGTACATTCATATTCCTGCATAACCCAGCCAGTCCTCGTCCCATGTGGACGACCACTGTAGAAAACCAAGGTTCTTTTGCTACCAATTTTTTTCTTTTTAGATTTGGACATCACTTCACTAAGCTTGCCAGTGGGCTTCCAATAACCCGTTTTGGTTGTGCGGTTAGACCGTTTACTCTTCTTATACTTGTAATCGCGAGGACTAAAGAAATACCGATCATCCGAACTTATCTTAGATTGACCTACAAGAACAAAATCTCACCTAATCAAATCAACAGAAATTATCCAAAAATAAAACAGAAACTGCCGGAAAAGCAGCCAGCATATACCAGGTAGATTCCAAGGTTCATATTGGCAAATCGGAATCTCGGGTATTTTTTGGACAGCATCATCTTGTCCTTGGTTCTTTAACCTTAGATAATGGTCGACAAGTTCTTCATCGGACGGGTGGAATCTCCATCCCACCCATCGCTTTCTTGCCATAGCTAACCGAGAGGGTGAGTGAAGTAAGTATTTAAATGAATAAATGAATAGCAGAGAAGGTAACAGCAAAACAAACAAAAGACTAAAAGGCCACGTGAAAGAGTAGACTCACCAGACGAGAAGCTTGATTTCTTCATTCCTCTTCCTAAAACAGAAAAGAAAGCAGCAGAATGCTCCGAACGAGGGATTGGGGAGGAGCAGTTTTGTACAATGGAGTCGGAGGAGGTGGCGAACTGCTTTCTGTGTAGAATGGCATGTACACGACATATATATAACATTGGCTCCACCTCCTCTATTTTACTGTTCATAGTCACTAGTACCGATCGCGGACTGCTTCGTTGCTAAGGGGGATCGCTGATTGGCCCGAGGCGAGCAAGTGGATCCCACCATCTACCGTGTTTCGACGTCACCCAAGCCTTTGTTTCGTTAACATTACTTTATTTTATTTTATTTGTTGTTTTTATAATGTTTGCGGTGGCCAAGTCACCCTGCAGCCCAAAAATTCCATTCTACAAGAGTCTGGAATGTTCCTTTACTGCACTTTGCCATGGTTATCTCGGAACCTTCGCGGTCACAGACGACTGTTAATGTCGTAAGTCAGCATAATCATGTTAACGAACTTAATTTTAATTAATCTGTCAGCACCGTATTATTCCGTTCAAACAAATATTGCATTAATTTCAGGGGGAAAAAAAGAAGAAGAAGGGAAATAAAGTCGCCCAAAATTTTAATAATTAAAAATAATGTAAATCAGGGACAGATTAAGAGGATAAACACGAAGAGGAGGGCGAACGCTGTGCCCCCCGAAAAAGCTATAAAATAAAATAAAATAAAATAAAAAGAGCAAAGAAAAAGGGTCTTGGCCAAGTCTCTTTTTGTTACGTTACGGCTCAAAACCAAGGGTAGAACAGTTTTCTACTTTTCTCTCTTTGACCGAAAGGTTCGGCCGAGGTTACGACCTCACAAAACTTTTACCTATTGGGTACACAGCCCAAGAAGAGACAATTATCAACGTTAATGTAAAACTCCAATTTTTCTTATATGTACATACGTATCTCTGGTGACTCCAAGACTCGCTAAGAGTACAGCATTCTTACAGGTGAAAACACAACAGTGAGTCGAGCATGATCCGACAGGGAGTAATTTTCGGGCCACATCCCTTTCTCTGCCTCGCGAGGGAAGAGAACCGCATTCTTCACAGTGAGACCAATTGCTTCTTCCTTGGTCTCTTGTTTAAAGTCCTCCTTTCTCACGGTGCAATTTTCCTCCGTTTGTCCCGAACAAGCCGAATCCCAAATTCTCCGCTAGCAGTTATTTACCACTTAATTAATAGAAAATACATAAATGCAGAAGAACGGCAGGCTAGAAGTTAACTGATACGACCATTTTAAGTTCTAGACAGCATAGTGAGAAAGGAAAAAGCATGTCCAATCTTTTATTCTCAGAACAAGTCCTAGATCTCTTGTCATTTCCATACCTGAAATTCTTCATAATCGACAACGCCATTTCCATCAGCGTCTGCTTGGGTCCATAGATCTCTTGTCTCCTGAAAGCTGAGTCCGTGAGGAAAACTGATTAAATTAACCTGCAGAACATGAGAATCCGGTGAGTCCATCTTCCGCATTAAACTTGTTCCTTGCAAACTAAGAGCAGCCCAAATTAAGGCACCTGGCGAAGGGCTTCACAGAAAGATGAATATGTTATAAAATCCTCATAGTTGTCTGCCTTTAGAAATGCAAATGCATCGTCTTCAGCCATTGAAGCTTTTTGTAGCTGACACTGGAACACAATAATTTCAGAGTAGAGACAGTAAATGATCAGGATCACACTAAACACGATGAGACATATCCAGAAATGGCGGCTTAACTCACCTTTATTATTCCAAACACTGCGTCAGCCCAACTTTTCTTCAATGATTTCCTCGATTTATTGGGATTACGAAGCCATATGAAATCTACACCACAGATGTTACCTCTATGATTTCGGTGACTCACCCACTGTAACATATAGAAGGGTGCGTGAGAACGCGTGCTTTTTGGAAGTAGCATGACTTACTATTGTTGCAAGGGCATTAAAATCGGAATAAAAAGGGCTGACCTTGTGAGCATCTGCATCACTGTCAGTATACTGGTGCGCAATGTCATATGAAGACACAAACCCCTGGGATCTTAAGAATTTGTAAACATGCCCACGTTTGCTTCCATTCCAATCTCTGCAAAGAGAATAGCAACACAAAATAAGAATGTCCATTTTCATTCATTATGTAATCAATTATCTACTTTATGATGCAGGAATTGGAAGCTCACCCACAAAGTATGATGGGGATATGATTCAATTTGCTTTCTCGTTGATATGTTTCTACATGCTGTAGAATCTTATAAACCTGCGGGAAGACAAGTATGAAACCTCCAGGTAAATGGACGAACACAAATTATATGAGCAACTATATATGAAATTGTAGACATAATTTAGTGGAGATGATCACTAGACAGAGATGTTCATACCTGATGCAATCTTGAAATGGATAAAAGGGAATCGTGAGGAAATAACAAGTGTGTGTTCACAATAAGAACTTCTTGTTGAGCCTCGTCATTCCAATTTTGAGAAATGGGTACGGCTGACTGAACATGTAATAACTGAGCAACGCGGTCGCCAAAGTCATTGAAGAGCAACTCTCGGTAATTTAGAACCCTAAAGTGATCCTTACGGACTGCAGTCAGCAGGCCTGTAGAAAGCACACAATCATCCTTGAGCCAAGATGCAAGAGCAGCAGCTGAGCTAGACAAAGTGATAATGTTGATATACCAAAAAGCCACCGCGCAGAAAATTTTGGTAGAAAAACATAGCTGACTCATGATCAGGAAAACAGCAAACAAGTTGCCAAATTTGCTTCCCCCACCCACTAATTCTCAAAGAACATGATGCCTCGATTCACTAAACTGCCCAGATTTACTAACCGGTTGAATTAAAGCTAAAACTAGCCAAACCCCCGGCAGGGATTAAAGCAGATTTGATGTCTTGCGAGGACATGAGGAAATATAGTAGCGCACCCCACGATGGAGAGAGAGCAAATTCAAGAAATGAAAACCCAAAAGCCAACCTAACAGATGCATTTACCATCTCCCCGGTTGTTCGTTCGCGCAAGTTGGAAGGTTATGTAGGCTGCATCAGCGAGCCCGCCCTGGTACATACGCACCAGCTCTTCATTTCCAACCCAGAATTCCTGTTAAATATTAAATCCAAGGAAGGTAGTATAAGCATCATTAAAACCCACATCTTTTTTATAACCAAAAAAAAAAAAAGACAAGTAGATCTATCACGACGATACAATTTTATAGACAAAAGAAGAATGATTAGATTAATTACCTGGAGACAAATAATCGATGACCTTTCACGGAGCAACCAATCCAAAATAATCTGGTTTCTGCCGAGCCAGAACGCCCTGAAATCGCTCTCACGAACGCTTTGGTTCTGTTTCACAGCCCCCCAAGAACATGATTCATGAGAAAAAGTTTCAAAAAAGAAAAAAACAAAAACCTCCAGCTTCTGGAGAAGAAGAAAGAATTATTACCTTTTGGTCGAGTCGCTTGTAAATAGGAGCCAGGATGTTGAAAGTGGTGCAAGAAATACCCGGCTCTTCCGTCTTCGAGGAAGAAGAGACATAGGCAGCACTATTGATTTCGTTCAAAAGATTAGGCTCGTTCCCACCCGAATTGAAATGCCCAATATTCGAATTACCCTTGGATTCCACCACTGCCACCTGTTTCCACCAACCATTAAAATCAAAACCGAAAGCAATCCATGCATCTCTCTCTCTCTCTCTCTCTCTCTCTCTCTCTCTATGTATATATATATATATCTATATGTATAGTTTATGCCCCTAAAATCCAGTGTTTAGTCAAGGTACCATTTCGAGAGACGTAGCGGCCAGAACAATAATCGGCAAAATGAGTGGACAAGAAGAAGAAGAAGAAGAAGAAGAAGAAAACGGAGGTTTCCGGCTCTTGTGGGGGGAGATTGCTATGCGTCGCGCGCTCTCTCTCGCGATACGGTTGGCTTTTTTATAGATTCTATACCGGGAAGTAGACCGGACCATACCATTACGAACGCGATCCTCGTGGTATCATGCGTTGCGTTGCGGCTGGTTTAGCCTTTTTGCCCTCATCTTATAATCGAGATGGGCCCACGGTAATGGTTATCCTTTCTACTTTCCGTTTGCTTGCCGAAGACAGATCCAGTGGGCAGGCGGCGGTAATCCGCACCATCGTTTTCGTTGTGTCACCCGCCTTGATTTTCTTTCCGGCAACTTGTCACGTTATGCTCTGTCACTTTTCCATCTCGATTGACCGTCGTCGGTAAAGCTGCGAAAGATTCCACACGACAGTTCGCCTACTTTTCCGTGACGTTCTTATTGGGGGGGGGGAGGGGTGCTACTACTGTTTTTAAAATCCTGTGGATGCGCACACCTTTTTTTTTTAATTATTATTATTAGTAGTAGTAGTAGTAGTAGTAATAATAATAATAATAGTAGAAGTAGGTATAATTAAGAAGAATGGACTAAGTAATTACTTAATTGAAAGAAATTCCCCCCTCCAATCATATTCCTTTTTTTTTAACTGAAAGTTTAACAGATATGCCTTTTCTTTTCATTAACTGTGCACAAATGTGTGCAAAATTTTTAATTCATAAACATTTTTTTTTCTTCCCAAAAAATTGTCAAGAACAGAGACCAAAAAGAGGTTCTCAAACATTCGCTTACAGAAGTAAAATCTTTAAATAAATGAATTAGATTGAAGTGGGAGGTGCCTTTTTAAAATTGCTTGCTTACAAATATACTTAATTTGATTGACTTCGCAGCACGACCCAAAAAAAAAATGGGGAGGAGAAGATTAAATCAATTGTATTAGACGGGGTAGGAGGGAGAGTCGGGGAAGGGTTAAAAAGAAAGAAACCATCTTTTGCCTTTCGGCGCCGGTGTGCGTGTAAAGGGCAAGAAGCTAAAGGAACCGCGTTTTCGGGTGTCGGTGACGGTCCTTTGTGCGCGTGAACAACTGTCGTCCTCATCTTCGGGCTGAGATTGCGTTTTTCCGTGCTTGCTGGCGACACGTCACTGATTGACTACCAAACTAACACCGTCAGTTTCCACGTATTTTAGTTTTGCTGATGCGAGACATTATTATAATTAAGGTAAGTGTAGGCTTTTTAGTACTTCAATTTAGTGGTTTAGCTGAATTGTGGCAATTCCAGACCCGTTCAAGACTCCAATAATGCGAACCCATGAGTCAATTAATGTATTTCTTTTATTATTATTATTATTATTATTTTTGAATTTGTTTCCCTTTACCCCCTAAATGTAAATCTTCCATAGTGCCTTTTTTTTTTTTCGACCCCATAAATTCCGGGCTTTTATTTAAATTTAAGACTATCCAAATGAATTTTTGTCCTTGTATCTGTCTTTCTCTCATCCTCTCCCGAGTATCGCTCGTCTCTTTTGAGATTAATATTAATTCTATTTTGTCTCTCTTGTTTTTTCCTCTGAATATCGCTCGTGAAATAGGGAACTCTTCTGGGATTAGCGTCATGTTCCCAGCAAACTCTAAAATCGAATTTTCAAAAGAGCTTTTTACCTATTTATTGAGTTTGTTTTTGTTTTACTACTAAATTGTAACGCGTCTTTGGTCCTTTGTTTCTTAAATCGCAAAATATCCAACTCTTTTCATTACCAACTACGAGCTTTTTCATAGTTCAACCACAAGTACTACGTACCGTTGGGTTGTTTATTTGCAGAACTATTAGACTTCTAGTCCTTGGTTTCAGCTTCTAGTTCTGACATATAAGAAGAAAACATAAAATATAACACGGGGTTGCATTGCGGCTTTGTCCGATTATGTGCTTTTATATTTTCTTTAACTGAGATTCGTGTTTTCTCTTATGAAAAATTTTATGCCGATTATCATATGTTACATAAGATATAAAATCAATAACAAATGATGTTATGTTGTCAAAAAAAAAAAAAAAAATCAGTCGTATTCATGTTGGTTGGTCATAATTTGACTGTCCTTTTAACGACCGCGACGGCACCATTGCCGTTGCAGAGTGCAACCAACAGCATTTTCCTTAGATAATACTGTTAGAATTACAGACCTAATTTGAAAATTGAAATTTGATTCCATGCATCCTAGACATAAACGTTGGCTTCTGAAGCATCGATTGCCATTATTTCCGTTTTCCAAGCGAGGTTGGACTGTTATGTAATACAACATGTCTAGCAAAATTTGTTTTTGCGGTCACAACAACATGTCTCCAGTAGTCATATCGGACGAACTGTCATATGTAAAGAAACTTTCATAACCATATATTACAGTTGGCGCAAGCTCTCAGCTTTCAGGAACCCGTTGAATCGATAGTGACAGATACCTGCGATTTTGCGCCGCGACTTTCATCTTCCTTGGTCATTTGGGCGTGCTTCCTGCCAAATTCTTCTTCTGCCTCGTTGCTCTTACCCCACAACAGAGTGTACAGACCAACTATGACTAAAATGGATCCCAGGACACTGTCCAATTTCAATACAAGTTATTAGGATAGGAACAGTATGCATCGTATCTGCCGCAAGCCTAATAGGAAACAAATTATAGGGGATACATACATGAAAGATTTGAAAGAAGACGAATCAGAGGGAATCACCTTCCAAGGTAAAGTTGTTCGTGGAGGATAGTGAAGTCAAATATGGCCGCAAATATCTGGGTGAAAGGGGTGAGTCCGGCTGTGAACACCGGACCCCTGTGCTTGACACACCATGACATGACCACATAGCACAAGCCTGATCCCACCACCCCCTTGTCAACACATAATAGAACAGAACATTTCAGGATTCTGCAATTGATTACCAGAGAGAGCTTCTTACAGAATAAGGTGAGATTTTGAATTGTAGAGAGAAATCTCTTACCACATAAACAATAATTATAATGTCCAATTTCCCCTTCAGAATCCACATGGCAGTATCCCTTTTCAAGATTATACTTACGATGGCTGACTGGAAGGCACCAAAGAAGTTGAAAATGACAGTACTAGAATAGTGATAGGGATAGCTCTTGACAATGATTTTGGCTTGCACAAGGAGCCATACAGACCACATAATGCAGCCTGCCATTAAAAGTATCGAACCAATAAGCCATTTTTGAGTCTTCTTCTTCTCAGATATCATAATATCTGTGTGATTTTGGATATCAGTTGGGGTGGCTCGTGAACGCGGGCTCGTTAAAGGGATTCCCTTGTAAAGGGTCAACAGTATAGCTGCACTCATGCAGATTAGTGCTCCCAACACCTTGGCTTTTCCGGCCTTGCTTTTCATGTTCACCTTTTCTAGCCTGAAAAGAGTCAAAGTAACAATTATTACGAAGTATTTTCTCTCATCCATAAGCACATTAACTCAAAGTTTTTACTTACCCGAAGGGTACTGCCAATACAAACGTGCTTACTGGAATCAAATTGAGAAAGGCACATGAGAATGTAGCAGTTGTGTACTTGAGTCCCACGAGGAACAGGTATTGTGTTAGTGTTGCTCTGAAAGAAAATACTAGTGTTTAGATGTTCTCAATTATAAGTTGGCAACCACTATATTGATAATGCAAATTTGCAATAAGCATAACATATTCCCTGTAGATATTTTAACTAACCCAGCTAGAGCGCCAAAGAAAAGGTAGCATAAAACCTGAGCTGTAAGCCTAGGTCTGCTTTTCCTGCAAGAAGAATCAGCAGTTTGTAGTCACCTGGATCGATAATCTTTGCCTCAATATTGAGACCGGGGTAACAAATTTTCAGTTGGAAAAGCAACAAAAACAACAAATGATATAGAAGGATAAACCAAGTGACCTTTCCCAGTAATAAGCAATGGGTGCCAAGGATATTGTCGCAATTGATAAACGATACGTAACAAGAACCATGTGGTTTGTTCCTTCGTCGAGAATCCTCTTAAGCAGCACATTCAATAAGGCGAATGCAAAAGTAACAGCCAACATAGCAACTAGAGGCTTCCATTGCTCAAAGCAACCCATACCCACTATTGCGAATGCTAGGCTATTGGCCTCACAAATGAGACCACCCTCTACTAGATTCTAGAGTTACCAAGTAACGCTTAGGCACACTGATTTATATGCACCTGAAAATTATGTAAGCCAATAAATGGGAAATCCCACCGCCACTTTAAGCAATCCACTCTCTATTTTAAATTTAAAAAGAATGTTCTCTTGCGCAGGACACGTTCATCGGTTGGCGATTGCAGAATCAAATGTCGAGCTATTTTTTAGTCCTCGTCACAAAGTGAAATCAGAAATAATGACTGAGTTTTGAGTCACCAATTTGACTAAGGACAGTACATAGGTACAGTGTTGTCTCGTCCCATCAAACTATTCTGCTGCATATAATTTAATGTGAATTGGGATCAAGCAAATCGTGCAGGAAACAATCCGCATCTAGATAACGCAAGTAGCAGAAATGATCCAAAGCATCCCCTTTTCATAGCATCTAATACTTCTTCCAAAAACTGATTGACCGGCTTTTATATTATTTGCAACGAATGTAAGAACAATACGTCAAATCTTGGAAGATGGTTCATTGCCAATTGTGAACGATGTGAGAGGCTTGTAACTGTAACACGATCAAGCTAACATATTTCTTCCGCTCTGTCACGCATTTGCTAGCTCTACTTTCAAAACGTGCCGGTGATTAGTGCTGGAATGCGTCACGGATTAACACATTTGGGGAATAATTTTCTTTCTTTTCGGGTAAATACTGGGAATACACCCTGTAGCATTACATTGTATGTCGTAACTGGAAAAGCTTGCATAAAGGTTTCGAGTGAGCGCAGTCATCATGTACAAGACCCAAAATAGAGGTTTTTTTTTTTTTTTTTTTTTGGGAACACCAAAACATGTGCATGTGAAATATGTTAATTGAATTATTTAAATATTATTAAAATTAAGTATATTTTTAATGTTAATAAATATAAAATTTTATGTTCATTTACAAAGTTGCACACACATGCCTAAATCTTTTTTATTTGGGGCTGCAACAAAGGGTAGTGAACCCATAGGATTTTGCTTCCAGCTTCATCCCGAACAAAGTAAAGTTATACCAATTATAATTGTCCGCCACCCTTTCGGCATACCAAATATTCTTGTCGCCACACTTCCCAATCTTAACGAAGTCTCAAAATCTTTCCCCATTTGGGCAACTGAAGACAGTTTGACAGGTGACAATTCTGATGGAGCCTGATTGGACTCTGGAAAGACTAATTACATATTTCCTAACTCAAATGAAAAAAAAAAAAAAAACAAAAGCAAAAACTTTTGAGTAATTTTAAGTTCACAACTAAGTTTCTAACTATTAGATTTTGTCGATGGGAGTCAATAATTTTCAATCTGTCCCGATAGAATCGCTAACGTTTCTAATGATGTCAGTGTGCGATTCCCGATAATTTGTGCATTAGACGTTGCCTAGTGTATGAGACCATAGAAGTTCATTAGTGGGTTGCCATCCATTCGATTTTGTCAAAATGTGTCATTAATTCTCAATTTATCCGAATACAATCAACAATATTTCTAAAAAAATGACAATCATTAATTTGCCCGTTAGATGCAAACGGGCAATGATAGGTAATGCACTTACCGTAACTGAAAATTAGTAAAATGTACAATACCATAATGAACCGTGTATGAAAGCAGCTTAATTAAAAATCTATAGGAGTTTTCATGCAATGATGGTTGTGCATAGCTGGTTTTTTCTTTTCTTTTCTTTCTTTTCTTCTTCTTTGCTTTTTTTTTTTTTTGGACTCTGCGCAGCTGTTAGAATATAAATTGTCTACAGAGAATATAACTTCGAAGAAAGGGGTGCTAAAGCGGCCTATGAAAGCTTTAGTCAACTTGTTATATATAATTGTATTTTGAAACATTAATAGAAAAATGGAGGGGCACATACTATGATGGGTCTCAAATTCGAGTTGTTCAAAGGATTAAGAGGTGTGACTCTTTAACACAAGGCTTTGGAAAAGTAAGATAGTTGCATAAACAAACGATATTGGGCGATTAGTATATATATCTTTTTTTTCAAAAGATGTTAATGCTGGAAATGAAATCTAAAAAGGAGATTAAGAAAAGGTCAATAATTGCACGTCAAGTATGTCTCTTGGTTAGTTGCTGATGCAAGAGGAAAATTTACAGATGACAACTCTTGGCATATCGGCGTAACAGTAACCTCCAGGTCAAGTAACCTCCCGATGGTCATTTCCACTTTGTGAGCATACATCACTGTTGGTCGATTGGTTACATCAAAAAAAAAAAAAAGAAAAAAGGAAGGATGCGTCACATGTGAGGTGCTGTCCAGGGAAGCGGTGCCAAGAAAGAGCATTGATGAAGGTGAATTAAGAGTCGCAAACTTGGGGTCACATAATTGTGAGTGTTGGGCGTAGAACGCCTACACCAAAAGGATGGCACAAAGTCGAGTGACCATCGAACTACACGTCTTATATAAATATATAATAATTGATTTATCCAGACACTAAAAGTTGCACGTCTTCGGTCTTGAATCCAACGAGAGTGAAAGAACAGAATGTACTCCTTCCAAGTTGTAATTGTTGGGCCAAATAGACAAGTTTTTACAATGATCATTGATCGGTATGGCTATTAATCATAATCAAAACAAGAGACTTTTGGTAGGCCTCGCACCCACAGAAAGCAGAAAGCAAGATGAACAGAAAGCAAGTCAGGATTTTCATAAAATTGTGTTCAAGAAAAATTGAATGCGTGGACTTTTGACAAAAGTATATCCATTTATTGCTTAATTGGTCAATTTTTGATTTTAAAAGTTGCGACACTAGGCCTATGTTGTTATAAATTTATGAAAGTTTTTATAAATTAGGAGTGTTGATATGAGTTTTAGTTAACAAAATACAAGAGAGATGAATTTTAACTTCATATATATATATATATATATCATTTATAATAAGAATTTGATTTAACATTTAATATAATATGAAATTTTGAATTTACTAAATCAAATTATATTATTAACGTGATTGAAATATTACAATTAGTTATATTTATTTTATAGATACATAGCATTTGACATTTATAATAAATTGAAAAAAAAAGATTTTAACTCTTAATATGCATATATATATATATATATATATGTAGAGTATATAAGTTAATCCAATAAATTAAAAGGGTTAATTTAAAAATATTTATGAAAAAAATATGAATATAATAACTTTTAATATATTAATTAATTAAAAAATATAATATTGTGTAATCTTATTTTTATAACTTGTTAATAAGAATAGTTGGTTGAAATTTTATTTAATATATTATTCAAATTTATTATAATATAATTTTTATTATGTAAAAGTTTAGTTTATAAAATATATTTACTTATATATTTAATTTTTAAAATTTAAAAAAAAATTGTTATATTTTTAACATTTTGAAAATGAGAGAATTGTTAAGATATTTTCAAAATAAAAATTGAGGATTTTTTTCAATTTATTTAGTTATAATAAACAAATTTTCTTTTATGAAAAATACGTCAAAAAATCATATTTATAAGTAATAAGAGATATATTATTTTAACCAAATAATTCTTAAATATAAATATAAATATAAATAAACAAAACATGCATCAAAAACACAGAAGCAATATAAAGCTGCTTCAATTAGAGAAGTCACCCACGTTAGTAAATTCAGCAATTAGACAGATGGTAGTTAAAATAAAAAAATAAAAATTTAAAAAAACGACGATGGAAACAAAAGAATAGTACGGGAAGATCATTAGAGTTCAAAAAAGAATTTCACTTACGCCTGGAGACATGAACAATGAAAACATAGATTAAAACTACAGAAGGCCGAAAAGCAAGGAAAAGCCGAGCAAGAAGAGCCAGAGGATGTGGACCAAAAGAAGGGCCTGACCGGGAAGAGAAGAGCTGCCGCCGCTGCCCACCTCGCAAGCCCCTAATTTAGCAACTTTAGCACCGTGGCAAATGGCATCGGGGCAGCCACACCAGTAGGTCACGCGATCTATACCACACACGGGGTTGGCACGGAAGCAATTGACTGGGCACGACGGCGGGGCGGCGAATGCCCCGCACACGTCGCCCTCGCCCTCTCTGTTGGTGACTTGCCGGATCCCCGTCGCGCCGTCGCGACCCGACCGTGCGCACGGCAGGCAAAGACTAAATAGGGCAATGGCGATCCATAGCGAGGCCAGCACCGGTGTTCTTGTCATCGATCGGTCCACTAGACTTTGTTAGAGAACGGCGGGTCTAGCCGGCATGTTAGCCCTAGCCCCCAAGCCAAAAAACCCAACTACTGGATCTTTTTTCTAATTTTTTATTTTATTTTTTAATTATTTGGTTGCTTCGTACATTCGACGATTACAACAATACAGCGAGAGAAGATCGGAATGCAGGTGGGTGTTGGGGGCGCAATCCTTCTAGGTGAAGCAAAAATAAAAAGCAACCTAAAAAAGAAGGTAGAGGTTTGGTGAGCGACGACCACGACGACGACAAGGTGGCAGCAGACGATAATAATAAAATATCATTCGTGTTGTTGCCCTTTTTTTTTTTTTTTTTTAAATCTTACAGTTGCACACAATTGTTCAGCACAATCAATTATTAAATTTTCTGACAAACTCCTTGGAAGTCTCGATTTTTTTATTTTTTTTCCTAAAAAGAGAAGGATTTTCATTGTATAATTTGAATTGTGCAACGCATTTTATTCATCAATCCACTGGTCCACATGGTATCCGCTTCTTAACTGATCGGTTACATGACAAAGGGCAATCAATTCAACAAGGCAAATAAATAGAAATATATGTAACTTATTACGGACGACATGCATGGGAAGACGTAAAATGGCCAGCAGTTGGGTTAGGGGAACTCTAGCAAGCCCCTCTCCTGACTACTCGAACACGAGCGCAAGCAGCCTCGGGGCACCCACACCCATAGGTGACTCCGTTAGCTCCACAGACTGGGTCTGGGCGGAAACAGTTGATGGGGCCGTTACATGGGCCAGGGTTGAATCCTGCACACAAATCAGGAAGAGGCTGCTGCGCCTGTGCAGAAATCGGGCAGCTGCTAAACACTAGGACCATGAAGATGCAAAATGGGGTTATGTTTTTGAAGGTGGCCATAGCTGATAAGCAGAAAGATATTGCAAAGATTTGCCTTTCTTGCCGGATGGAATGAACTCTGTGTGGGATGATCAGGAAATGAATGTATATATAAGGCAAAGTCAAGAGAAGCAAGGAGCAAGTCTAAGGATAAGGATGGTGCTGGCTATTGCTGGCTAGCGTCGTTTTTTCTTGACCCAAAATCTTTCTTGATCAATAATCAATCAAAGGCTTTTTTAATTAGTCCTCCATTATGGCTTCGTTCAAACCGCCTCAATACTCGTTAGGCCCATTCATGGGTCAACCAATAGTTAAGTAAATCGATAATTAAGCTGCATTTAAGGGTCTATTTGGTTTACCTGATTATTGATTGCGGGTTGCTCTTGCTGATTCTTATTTCTGTTTGCTTTTGTTGGTAAATAAAAAAGAAAATGTTTAGTATTTGGTTAAATTGATACTGTGTATTACTGTTAAGCTAAGAAAAATAATTATATGTGACATTTTCTATAAAAATTAATTGAATTTCATTAATGATATATTAGTTTTTTTTTTTTTTAAAAAATCAATCAGTCTGCTAATTTATAAAATAACGTAGCTCTAAGACTTCCTTCTTCAACTTGTATTGCTTCTAAATTTTCCGCTTCATCGATATTGATCATAAAATCATCCATCTCACGTAATTTACTAGCTACACGAAATGCAAGGTCAAGGAAAGCCAATGACATCAAAAAATAATCTTTTAGAGAGTTGGCGAGGAGGAGGGAAGCTTTTGTTTTTTTTTTTTTTATGTTTTTTTTTTCTTGGTCTACCTTGCCTAATTTTTTGTTTTGTTTTTTATTTTTTTATTTTTTTGGTCTACCTCGCTTATTTTTTGTTTTGTTTCCGGCGGCTTGATCCCACAAGCAGTATAGCCCATATCTCGCTAGTGGATAGGTTCACAGCCCAACACCCAGATCCTGGACCATATTGGCATCTCTACCACACCCCACGGAGTCCCTAGTCTAAAGTCGAAGTAGCTCTTGGATATACTAGGGGTTCAATGGCTCCGTAAAGCATGGTAGGGGTTCAATGGCTCCGTAAAGCACCGGTGTAGTTCTTTCTCTTTATCGGCCTCAGACCATCCACGGTCGACCAAAAAACTAAAAAGAAAAACTAATGTATTCTGGACTGCAACTCGATGTTAATTTTCAACGGATCGAGGGCAGAGTCTATTTCTCTCTAATTCTTTGAAACCTTATATCAGAATCTAGGCAATTGCTTTCACTTCAGGGTCGTATTCCAGGATAATGAGAACTCGAAGTCAGAGTACAAACGCTTTCAAGGCTTCGTGTAAACTAAGCAGTGCGCATTATCAGTAATGTCCATTAGTCCAGAAACTCCGAGCCACCAACCTTGCTAGCTTTGCTAGTTAATAAATAATCATGTCTTTAAAGTGTCATTCATGTTATTTCCATAGCCTAAACAAGTAAACGGATTCCAGTTCCCCAGTTTAGCAGAGGCAACTGTCAAACCTAGGGTAGAATGAACAGAGCAGGCTCATGGCAAAGTCCTGCATTGCATCACCATGTTTCTCACATATTGCACTCAAAACCTACCGGGCACAGCAACATTGTACTCATTAATAACATTCATCAAAATGCTATTTTGTACAGCTCTGCATCCAGTGACCGTGATTCCAAAAGCTGTAAAATAGCACTTTATTGTTCTTTGATTGTTTCCTAAAATATAAGGACCTATTTGTTGTCTATTAAATTTACTTTGACGTTTTGGTCCTAGCTCAGGGATAATTATAGCACAGCACAATCTACAAATGGGGGTACAAAATCAAGTAAAACAGAGCCAACTTACAGCATACAAAACTTAAATTCTGCAAGGCCAAATTGTAAGCTATCCGTTGAATAAACGAGCTCATGAGCCAACTATTCAAGTGCCACCAACTGGATTCTTTCTCCGCACTCCTGTTTGATGCAAATGAATTTTTGTCAAAAGGGAGTAAATCAAATGTCATAGAAAATAGAAACAAACAAGAAGATATGTATCAAACAAATACACTTTAAACAGGAACTGGAGAATTCTATAAAAACACAGAGAACCAAGGGAAAATGGGAATTCATAATGGATGTAGAAAATGAGGAAACCTATCTAATTCAAAAATAAAATTCCTGTAAAAAGGAAGGAAGCCTGACCAATAGTTTCTTTCTGGCAGAAAAAGGAAAGTAAAGTCTAGAAAGGTACTGGTATTTGACATTCATGCAAGCAATTGATTTGATAAACTTAAAAAGCAAAATAATCCATCTTTGTGTTAGGGTGCTTCACATGGCAAGAAATAATCTCCCAAAAATCACTTGGGAAAGTGGTAGAATTCTTTATTTAGAGATATACATCTCTTAGCAATCAAACAAAGACCCCCAAGTAAGAAAGCACCAAGAACTTCTTTGGCAGAGCTGAAATCCTAAGACCCCAGACAGTCTAATAACTTGTGTACTCCATTGTTGTTGCATTATGAACAATCCTCAGTTTTAAAGGTATCAACAAACAAATAGCCCAGATAATACATGTGACTTGCTGCATCCAAACTTACTAACAGAGTTTAGAAATGCCCACTAGTCATTGCAGCCTGTAACTTTCAGCCTGTCATTGCTTGTCATGCTTAAACAAACTAAAGTTTCACAAGGGCTAGCCTGTGAATCATCGTGGCAATTTTTATAATGACAAATTTCAATTCAAGGGTGGACCATGATAGTCAGACGTGCTCTAACATGTACGTCCAAAACATCCTCTGCACATATAACATAAACAAAGAGACCAGCAAAAGGTCTGGTAGTTTAGACAGGATTAGCCGTCGTACCATAGTTCCAAAGGACCTGATGATCTATAGCAGTGAGGCGTTCATCATCGAGGTGTTTCCATGTTTTGATCGACTTGACTGCTCCCCAGCCTCCTTTTTACGTCCTTTCCAAAGATGCTACCACAACTCTTGCCCTCCTAACCCATCCAGCTTTCCCATAGGCATGGTATCCAAAAACCCTAGCATAGCAAAGTTGTATGCCAGTTAGCTCACCACAGAGGTCATTCAGATGATCATGGCCTGTGAAAACCGCCTTCAAATCCCCTGCTATGGTTGTGAAGAAGCCTGAGTGCACAGGAGCAGAGCTAATACCTTCTTGTTTGACCCCTGTGAAGTTTGACGAATCAAAACTTGCAAATTCAGGCAATGGGATGTGAAAGTACATTAGCCCAGCAGCAGGTCCCTTTTGGGCTTCTGGCTTGTTCATATATGCCCACTGGAGCGAAAGGCGCAAGCTTGGTAATATAGCATAGATTCATAAACAAATCAAAACACGGCAGATTCCTAACCACTGAATCTTAGTATCACGAGTTGACTAATCACTGGAATTCCACCGACCTCCAGGTTATAGTTCCCGAAACCGTGGATAAGGAAGGATTGAATCGAGAGAGCGCATGTTATTAAGGCCAACAATATGTTTCATGACACTTTCTCTTGACGAGTCGCCTTCTTGATCAAGGTTTCCCAGGAAGGCAACCCCATGGGATAGTGGATGCGATTACGGCTGCAAATGCAGCACCCCATGATTTTCCAGAATCCGTGCAATCGAATCCGAAGATGTCGTCTCCTGTAGCAAACCGTGAATAATTGCACGCTGTTAAAACAAAAACCAATTTCAGTGTCGAAGGAATTACTAAATCTCAAAGGAGGAGGAGGAAGAAGAAGAGTAGTGAAAACAATGAGACGGGGGCATTCAGCTCGAATCAAGCGTTCGACGAAGGCGGTGCTGTCGAGGTCAGAGCAAGCAGGCATCTGACTTGGGAAGACGTCCAAGCAGGGCGTGCTCTGCTCTTTCCTTCGGCATAATGCATTTCCGCCACTTGCAGTGTCTTCAGCTCCCCATTCTCCCCGAACCGCAGCTGTTGCTGCTGCTGTTGCTTCGCCGCACACACAACGTTTGGAACACAGCTGCAACAGAGCGAAAACAAAAATCTCTGCTGCTGCTGCTGCTGCGAGCAGTAAGCGTCGGTTTCTGCTTTTTCCTCATCGAGATGTCGGACAAGTCGGGGGTGGGCTTTTATCGGGGTTGTCTGTTGTCAGCTATATATTTTATTATCTTAACCATACAAAATATTATTTTGAACAAAAATAAAATAAAATTTTGTATTCAAAGTTTTAGTTTTTTAGTAAGTAAAAATCTGTTGTTGTTTAGTCAGTTTATGGCCAAATTATTTGATGGTAAGCTTTTTCTGCGATCATTAACAACTTCAAATGATGGCAAGCCTGCAAGTGGCGTAGGTTTGCTTAGGTTAGAGCCACTTCGGGGTTGTGGATAGCTCTATGTTTGTCTTCGATCCACATCTATTATTTATTTCCACAGTCAACAGTTTTGCATCAAACACTGGCTTTCGGGAGCAACACTTTCTGACGGAATGTACTTTACAGTTTACCTTCATTTAGCGTACACTTTATGTGGCTCAGGAAGTGCCAACTATCTTTACTAGCATAGAAAAAGTGGACAGGGAGAGCAGTACGGCAATCAGAAAGGTTGAGAGTCCATTTAGGAAGGCCAAGAACCATTTATTCTTGCATTCACGTAACAGTCTAAAAATAATATAAAGGGTATTTTAATGTGCAAAATTTTCGTAATTATGAGATTTGTAAAAGAATTAAATATACAAACTTTTGTTTTTTTAAAAAAAGTATTTTTACAATTTAAATTTAAGACAATTAAATTACAGTAAAATATCATTTATTGGCGTACCAACACTTGTTCTCCGCCAGCCATCAAATTTTGCTTTCATTCGCGTTGGAGACAAACTTCGTTCAGAAATTAATCTTTTAATTATGAGAGAAGCAACCAGATGTGAACAAGACAGTATATCCATGGCAGATTCAAGCTTCCATGCACACAGCATAACTTCAAAAGATTAAGATGACAGATAAACTTTGTGGGGATTGCAGAAGGAGTCTAAGTGATGTCACACAGGATCTATTTAGCCACACGCTGATAAACTCAAAATAAGCAACATGTTACAAGAAACTGCTGAGGAGCAACACATTACAGCTTGGCACTTTGGAACAAACCCGGATCAAGTGTCCTTATTTTTCCTGGAAATGGCAGATGACTTGAACCAAGGGATCCACACTGAAGTAGTCTCCTGATACAGCCTGTATGCTTCGGCTCTGTATTCCTCCTTCAGCATCCGCTGCTCTACAAGCAGAGTGACATATGCTAAGCACATACTATTAATGAGAGCCCCAACGACTGTCCATCCGTGTCCCAGATTCCAGGCAAAAATAACCAGTCCCCACCACCATAACTGCTCCCCAAAGTAGTTTGGATGCCGCGAGTATGACCACAATCCACGATCAAGATTCGGCACCATGGGCTTCCCAAGCTCTTTTAATTTTTTGTTTCTTGTCACAAAATCATGGAGTTGTGTATCAGCAAAGAACGCTATGACAATGCCACACAGACAGACAGCAATGGCTACAAAATCCCAGACATTCAATTGCTTATCAACTGAATGAACGACATACAACGGGAGACATATTCCAATCAAGAACACCTGCAACGCGAAAAACCACCAAATTAGAAAAACCGAAAAAGTTCAGATTCAAACCCACCATCATTAGCAATGGAAATAAGCAAAGATAGACCACCTGCTGGGCAAAATAAACAGAGAAGAAGGAAATCCACCACCAGTGCTTGCCATACTGGCGCCGCATATCAGTGAACCTCCAGTCCTCTCTGACACCCCACTGCCAATTTTCCCGCCTAAAGTAGTTATGTGTAAGCCTCAAACTCCACACCCATGTAAGCGTTATCACGATTCTTGATCTCCACCGGTCGTACTGGGCCAAAGGATACGTTGCATAGTAGTAAACCAGCAATATCGGTATCACCGTCCAATATAAATCTATCATCTGCATCCACAAGAGTTAAACAAAAGCTGAAAAAGAGGGTGGAAGTATGTGGTGTGTGTGTGTGTACTTTCCCACACACACACACACAGAGAAATGTACTTACCCAGTGGCTGGATACGATGTGACTGATGAGCCAGAAGAGGACATTGACGTTGAGGAAGAAAAGGGCGTTGGCCAATAGAAGAGGGTGATGAAGGCACCATGTCCACTTAGGGGAGAGAGCAGTGTTATCATTGGGACTGGTTTGGTAATGGTTAATAAACGCGATATAGAAGAGAATTGACGGGAGTGGGACTAGGAAAGCGATCGCTGCGTTCTTCAGATTGCTAACCATGACGATTACTTGCTTCTCTCTCTCTCTCTCTCTCGTCTCTGCCACCTCTTGTAATTTCCCCAGACGAGAAGGACCTAGTTTTATAGCTTGCGTTTTTGTTTTGTTTTTGAGTGATTTAGTGACTTACGCAAGCAAACATTACAAAAATATATATTATTTGCATGTACGAAACGAGTAAGGAAAAAAAAAGCATCGGCACAAGCCAACTGATGCATCATTTCTCGTGTGCTCTTTTCTTTCTTTTTCTCTTTCTTTTCTCTTCTTTTTTTTTTCTTTCTCCCGATACGAGCATAATCCAAACCCATGCATACACAATATGCAATTATGGCGTGGTGCTTGTAATGATGTTTCCGGCCTAAAGTGATGTGCAAAATGATTGCCCACATGGCACAAAAAGCATCAAAACGTTTCCTTGCCCCGGTCGCCCACCCCCATGACTTATAATCTTTCGATTTTCGAATGCTACCACCTAGACTCGGTCCTCAACCGCGTAGATTCCCGCAATCCCCGCAGAAAGATGGCAAACAGCTTTAACTGTGCAGTGGGGTGGCCGCGCATTAAGTGAATGAATGCGCCATTATCACAAATTGGCAAGCTCCGAGGGCAGTAACGGCTGCATAAAGCATCTCAATCAAAACTTTTAGACCACAGCCAGAGGTCCACAGAGGCAATCTAAACCCTTTATTTATTTATTTATTTATTTATTTCTTATTAGCATCCATTGGATGGCGGAATCAAATTTCCCCTACGGTGGAGAGGCTGGTGACCGAATCATTAGCAACGCCATCCGGCCCCTCCCAGAATCAAGATGGGCAGAGAGCCAGATGGTACAAAGTCTTATGCTGAATACTGAGTAAGAAGAGGGGCTGGCGTGGCCCCCTGCCCCTCCCTTCTTTCCGCATACCTCTCCCTCTGGTACAGGACAGATCTGAGAAAGGCAGAGTTTACATTCTCATCATCTGCCAGTGGAAACCCGCTTCAATGAAAAGCATTAAAACTGCCGGCTCATATAACCCCAAGAACAATACCCAATAGGCCAAGAAACTTGAGAGAAGCAAGAAGAAAACTAGGTAATAACTATTGCTTGAAAATAAATTACAATAAAGTAAACAACAATCGCCTCTTCTTTCTCTCTAATCTCTAACGTCCGATGACTAATAGCAATACAATTTGCAGACAGGCAGACATGATACTCAGGTGAAGATAACAAGAACATGTAAAGACGAGAACACATGGGCCAAGAATAATGCAAAAAAATGACAAAAAAAGAGAGATGAGCATTGAAAGAACCATGCGAGAACTTGCAGCTGATTAAACCAAATCTAGCAACATTCACAGAGGTCGGCCCCCCCTCGCAATATCATCCTTAATTGATTGTTGAATCCATTTCATGATAAGCCACTGCAGCATGGAATAATAAAGATGAAAAATAACCATACACACCAATTCAATCACACAGCAAGAACCAAAGCAGGGTTGAATCCAATGAGTCTTTTACCTGAACCCCAATAATGAGAGGTATAAACACCTTTCCCCTGTCACTGGACTCAGAACCATCTATCAGCTTTTTGTCAACTACAACACCTTTGTTTCCATTTGTTGCAACCCCAACTATCTCTTTTACCAAGCTAGGGATCCAAGCGCCACAAGTTGGGAGAATCTGCAATCCAAAATGAAAGCCATTTACTAGTAACCAAGGCACTTAACAAATCAATAGCCACAAATTCCGAGAAAGCCAGCAAGACCTTTTCATCGTTCTCGTTTTTATTGCATCTCCCACTGTTCTCAACCAAACTGACTGGAATAGATGAATCCTAGAAGCAATAAAAGCAAACCAATGGTTACCACAAACAAAAAAGTATAACCATATGGACAGAATCAGCACATATCAATTCCCTTAAGGTTCCATATCTGCCTATGAACAAAATCCATAGGCTGTCGAAAAGTTTGGCTATGGAGAAGAAACTGAAGTTGGAAGGGAACTTATAGAAAAATATGGAACCAATCTGAAGACGTTTTTTACTATTTTGTGTATTCCACGCAAATAAGAAGTCCCAAACCATATAGTAAAGTTGTGGATAAAAAAGTTAAATGAGCGGATAACTATTAACAACTCTAAATATTGCATCTCTGTTGACAATTAGAAATATGCTTACTCAAGAAAAAACAAAAGATGATTAGAAATATGCACAAAATACTAGGAAAAAGTTGCAGGTAAAGTATGATCCTCTCTCATCCTTTCTGTTCTTTTTTGAGCAGTAGCTCCAGAGAAAAATGAAGATGAATTTCCATATGGCATGTTCAGCACGTTATATGGTATTCCAAACTTGGTATGAAAATCAAGAAGTTATAATCGAAGATCTTCCACTAAACAAAATTCCAACAAAGTGTTCATATTCATTGTTTTCCCCTTTAGGAATGTGTGAGAAACAGAAAACAATATGGAAATGAAATTATTGCGTAACCAATCATTCGAGGCATTTCCTACTGGATCCAAAACCTAAAAGCAGGTGATTTTATCAATACACAATGGTCCAACACTTGATGTTATGAAGGAAATATGTACCTCAATATCTCGTTTCTTAATTCTTGCTCCCATGCGAATGGCCTTTAAGACAGCCTCTGATCGTCTAGCAGTGAAGACATCATAGTTGAGATCATCGGGTGCACAGAGTTGTGCATGAGTGAGGACAAGCAAACCTTTGCGCCATATTTCTCTACCAAAACTATCAGAGATAGCAGTAATTATTTGCTTATCCAAGTCATCCACTCGATAAGTGTCTAAGCGGTCAACATAAAGCAGAATGTCAATAGTCTTGTTGAAAAGAAACCTGCATTAGTGCCGATCCACATGTAAAAGTAAGTTGCACATAGTAATGAAAATCATAACTCAGAAATGCAAATTCACGTTTCACATTTAGCCATGAAATGAAAATAATAAAGCTTGCCTTTTAATCAAGTCCAGAGCTTGGTGACTAACATAGCCACCCTCCACAAGCCCCGGGGTATCTACGATGTTTAGTGTTAACCCAGACCGTGTGCGTGAAACCATTACTGGTCTTAGGGCCTCCAACTGGATTGGAACAACGTTAGCACGATTGACATATGAAAGATAACCCACATCTTGACGGTGGGAGCTCAAATTCAATAAAACAAAAGAAGGCGGGGGAAGGGAATGAAAACCTGAAATGAATTCACGTTGACCACTCGCTCGCCAATAAGCGAATTCACAGTTGAAGACTTTCCAACGCCGCCTTTGCCCATGACAAGAATGGTCAACGTGCTTACACCCTGCAGTCACTAGCCAGATCAAGCATTCAATATAGGGTCTGTATCCTTCATTGAGAATATAATGTAATATAACAACAACAACCACAACAACAACAACAGTACCTCTTCCTTCAATTTCCCAAACAATTCAATGAGTTTGGTCTGTGTGGCTGAAGGAAACTGCTGGAACCCGGACCATTCGCGAATGAAGGAACCCATCCCTGCCTACAGAAAAAATCCATCTTTTTTTTTTTCCTCAAAAAATAGAAAGAAAAATAAATTTAAATTTAACAAAAAAAACCTAAACCCTACGTCCTAAAAAAGAATTACTCCGGTCATCCATTCACTCTGAAAAAAAAAAAAAAAAAACCAAAAAACGAAATGCAGCGACGCACAGTGCAAGAGAAAGATAGAGACGAGCGACGACAGAGGAGGCTAACAGTGATATCACCGAACTAACCTCTTTTAATGCGCGCCGAGTGAAGAGAGATAGAGAAAGGCGAGAGACCGACAGTAGATATATACTATAAAATTAGGTTAATTTATATTATATATATTATCTTACCCACAAGCCCACCATTGACGGGCCCAAACCAAAGAGAACCCTTTTTTTTTTTTTAAGAAAAAAAGAAAAAAAAAAAAAGGGAGGAAGAGCTGCTGCAAAACCCTGGGAGGCAGGCATTCTGGACAATCTTCTCTTTCGACTGCGATCGAATTTGGGTGAGTAAGAGAAGGAGAAGAAACGATGTCGGTTAGGTTGTTGAAGAAAGTGTTGAAAGAGCAAGAGCAAGAGCAACAACGACTACAAGAGGAAGAAGAGGATGCAGAAGAAGAAGAATCTCGGAATTCTGGGGCAGCAAATCCATTCGACCTCCTCAACCACGACAACGACGATGACGATGTTCCTGAAGATGACGCTGAACAGGTTCCATTACCCTCCAAATCTGTGTCTTTTTAACTCTTATAAAAGCGTCGACTGACTTGAATGATTAGCCAATTTGTTTTTACCGGACTCGCAAAATTGTTATTGCACTTGGATTAGAACAGTCTCTTTGCGAAACCCAAAAAAGAAAAAAAAAAAAAAAGAGAGAGGGGTTCGGGGGGCGCTGCGTAACCTTTCCTCCGACCCCACAAGCGTGGGAGCCTTGTGGACTAGAATGTCGTTTAGTGATTGAACAAAAGGTGGGTTTGGTTTTCTATAATCCAAGACCCCTGGAGGTGGCTGTAAAACCAAGGTTTTATGGCTTGCTTATCTAGGTAGGTAGCACTCCCTCCTCCATATGCATCTGGAGGCTTTCATTTCATCAGGGAGTGAGCTATTTGTTGTAGTGTCAAACCCAGTTGGTCAGTCTTGGTCCCTTCTGCAATTTCTTTTTTCTTTTTTTTTTTTTTCTTTTTAATATATAACTGGGTTTTATCGTGGATGAGTCTGGCAGTTCAATTTTTGCAGCAATTTTTTTTTATTTTTACTTTTTAATGTTTTAGTTAGGCTGCTACTTGGGTAATCTTGGATTTTGTGTGTGTGAAGTGCGGCATTGGTTATCTTTGAAGAGTATCTCTTTAGGTTTCCAATGCCAAGTTTTAAATAATATCATTGGATATCACACAAGTAAATGTTGCTAGCGGCGTTTGCCAGTACCAATGCTACTGTGCTGGCATCTGGTGGCATTTTCTGAGATATACCATTTAACTCTTGTGTTCGAAGCTCTCAATTGGCTGACTGTTTTTGGTTGCAAGAAAGGATTCCAGCAGTTTCTATGTTTATTTTCCTTTCAGTTGCTAATGTTCAGTTTCAGCTGCAACAGAATGATTCAGAGATCACTGATGAACCTTTCATGAGAGATGCTGACAAACGAGAAAATGTTATGAAAGGTGGAGCTGGTGTAGTTTCAACTTCCAACCAGAGATCAAAGAAAAAGAAAAAGAAGAAGAGCAAGGCAGGTGTACCTTCAAGCACAAATCAAGTTGAAAAACCATTGGATGAGTCACTAGAAACTTTATCTTTGGATGCTGAATCTTCCAGAGATCAACCTGGTCCCTCCAAAACTAAATCAGAAAATACAAGACTTCATGAAGAATATGTTAAACAACAATCACCATCCATCTTACTAGTGGATTCCAAATGTTTGAACCCTGAGAATGAGCTAAGAAGAATTTTTGGTTCAAAGGTAGTGAAGTCATTTGAGAAAAGTAATCAAACCAGTAGTTCTAGACAGGTTCGTGGGGGAAGACGTGGAAGTCACCATACTAGAAAGACTATTTTAATAACGCCATCAGAACATTGGCCACGCTGGGATGGATCTTTGTCCATGGAGTATTTGGAGAGCAGAGATGGATTCCATTACTTTCGGTGAGGGAACAGTTTTGATTGCATGATTATGGTTCAGAATATTTTTTTGTTTTGGTGCTTTGTTTTCTACATTATGATATCCTTCTCCATGGATTTCCAGGGTGTTTCTATGTTTTGATGTTGGACATTACTTGTAGCATTATTATGTAGTGATTTTACCGATGAACAGTGTCGTGGATACATCAACAGTATTTGCTGTCACATGTAGAACATACTGGGTTTTCTGATTAGGGTTTTTCTTATTTGTTTACACCTGAATAAAAGCTACATTTTGTGTTTAAAACAAGATGAGATATCTTTAATATTGTGGCCTCCCTATTAATATGACCATACATCGATGTATGACCTTATGCATGCTAACATTTTGAATTTAGATTTAGTGTCATAATCTTTGTCCTAATCATAAGTCTGCTTTATTCATGTAGGTATGTGCATGCTCCTTCGTACGATCAAGCTCAGAGAGCATTTGAAGCTGCTAAAGCTATTCATGATCTGAATGGAATTGCTAGTGTTATGGTTTACCACCCATATCATTTGGACTCACTCATAACAATGGCCGACTATTTTAAATTTGTGGATGAGCATCAAATGTCGGCTGATGCTATTGCAAAGTGTTTGTATGCATTGGAATGTGCTTGGCATCCTATGTTCACCCCCTTGCAGGGAAATTGCCAGTTGAAGATCACTCATGAAACGAACAAGCCATTGTTCACAACACTTTTTATGCACATGAAAAACATGGATAAGCGTGGTTGTCATCGTTCTGCACTGGAAGTGTGCAAACTGTTGCTTTCATTAGATGCAGATGATCCAATGGGGGCCATGTTCTGCATTGACTACTTTGCTCTGAGGGCAGGGGAGCATGCATGGTTGGAACGATTCTCCGAAGAGTATAAAAGTGATAACTCCATGTGGTTGTTCCCGAATTTTTCATATTCCCTGGCCATTTGTCGGTACTATGTTGAGCAACAGGAGATCTCAAAGGAAGTTTCTGCTGGTGCTACAAAAGCCACTTCAGCTGATTTGATGAAGCAAGCTTTAATGCTTCATCCTTCTGTCCTTAAAAAGCTAGTAGTCAAGGTTCCTTTAAAAGATCGAGCATGGACAACTATACTAAATCATACTTTCTTTCGATCAGAGAAAACAGGATCCCCTTCCTTGGATCACCTGATAAATATATATGTGGAGAGAAGTTACATCATATGGAGGCTTCCAGAAGTGCAAAAATTGCTTCGGGACACAGCAGTACAAGTACTCGAAACTCTTGAGCATAGTAGTAGTGAAGCTAAGGATTGGGCTTGTGTCAGAAAAGAAGCCTTTTCATCGGAAAACAATGAGTAAGTGTTTCGGACGTGGATTTTTAACCTCATTGGCATAAAGAACTTTCTTTACTTGTTTATCTTTAGATCGGTTGTTTATCTTTGCTGAAATGAGTTTATGGTCTTGTGCAGCCATATTGTCTCCTGATAGCCATTCCTTCTAATGTCTTCTGCTGTAGGTACGGGCATCTGTTGGTCTCAGATTTCTCTGATGTGGTGCCAACGCTTCCCCCGGATAACCTTCAAAATTTCATGATCGATCCACGGATGAGGGAGGCAGAGCGAAATGGAGACCCAGTCATTAATCAACAAAATAACATTCCTGCTCCACGTGAAGTCGCAAATCGCAATGCATTAGCTGTGTTACTTGAATCAGTGTTGCCATGGGTCAATTATGGGGATGGAGAAGATGGAGTTGTGAACGAGGGGGACCAAGTTAACGGGCATGGCCCTCACAACGAACATTGATAAGCCATGTGCTAGATTTTGTCTTTATCCTTTTCATGTGCTAGATTTGATTAAGATTAAGATGAAGAATAAAACAGAATAAACCCCCCTTCTGTCCCGCTGCTTCATGTCTTTACGGTCATTTCTGAACAATAATATGGCACCATATCACGTTGACATCTTCGACGAATGGAATTTTTATTTCAAGCGAGGGGAATATCGTCACAGCAAGTTAATTTGCTCGACTCGAAATCATTTAAAATCTTCGAGGTAGGCATCCATGAGGGTCTACCACCCTAGAAAGAGCATCATGATAAATCGACCCATTGAATCACCTCCTTTTAAGAGCAACCCTCTTAGCTCAGACCTCAACTCCACCAAAACGCCATTCATTTCGTATAAAAGCTTTGCTCAGCAACACTAGCCGCCCGAGCAGGCCATGTTTTCCTCCTCATTTTTCTACTGATTTTATAACATCTCCTAATCCTTCTCGCTTTACTTACTGATTCTATTCTGACTGAGCTTTAGGTGTCTGGGTATGATCTAGAGAGCAAGAAACATGATCCTTTAAGAGCTGTCCAAGTGACCAGAAGAGGTGTTGTTTGCTTTTTCTTGATCTCCTTTTCTTTCTTACGTATCGAAGAAGAACATCATGACAGAGACCTAATTGACCTGCAGAAGCCGAAAAGGAGCTTATATTGTTCTATCATAAAACTGACAGACAAGGTATTCGTGTCAATCCATTGTACTCTCCCCAAACAAGGGCATCAATGGGAAAATGCTATGTTTTGTTCTAGCAGTCTACTTTTAAACTTTCATTCTAAGTATAATATATAATCAATAATCATATTTCGATGGATCATATAATTCACACCTAGTGTCCTGTTTGATAATGGTACTTCAATTCTAATGCAGCAAACTGTTCCACTGTTCTTTAAGGGCTCTCTGTGCCTCTCTGCATGGAACGGCCTGCAGTCTAATCCTTCCATTAATAGGCGTTTCCATAACAAGGCCCAGCCTAAACAATGTTTTTATGGCTTCGTTAATTGGCATTTCGACCTGCAGTCATTCCAATCCGATTATTAATTAGTAGGTATGGTCAGGCATACTGAACAATAAGTTGTTATATACCTTTATTTTGAACATGTCATACAGAAACCTCTCGCATTCATCCCCAATACTTCGATGGCATGTGGCCTGTAGGAAGAAGAATTTCTCAGGATTACATAATACACACGCACTCTTTCAGGAAATAGATAAGAATTCAATGGCATTTCAATCAGAACAGTGGCTGATTCCAAGCACCCTATAGAAATCACTGTTGCTGATTGACATCAACTTGCATGGGAACCAGCCACCAACCTCATGAAATATGGAGCCTCATATCCAAGAAATCATGGACTCCCAAATCTGTCATTCTCATCCAATCGACCGGATAAGATCGAGATACATACAGTAGGCAATAAACCAGTACAGAACTTGTCCCACTTTTTACATAATAATGATCATATGCAAAATTCATGGAAACACACTGTTGCATGATTTAAAATGAGATAGGGTGCACAAACCTGGCCATTCTTCTTTTTGAGCAGTATTGAATATGTCAAAATGGCCTCCTTGTACTGCACAAAATATTTTCAGATAAAAGAAAGCATCACTAGAACACCTTGCAAAATATAAATTATCATGCCAGTCAAGCTATCCCAAAAATTAATGGTGAAAAAGAGAGCAGAAGGTCAGTTCTGAGTTTGAAGCAAATTGAACATTAATGTGAAAAATACAAATAAATATTCCAGGTTTGAAATGGGCTTGCATAACAAATTCTGAGACCAGGCAATGTCAAAAAGAAAGAAGATAGAACAATAACAATCTCTAAAATTTTTATCTTCTATCATTAGTCTGTGTTCAACATTTGTGGCAAAAACTAAAAGAGCTTCTCACTTGCTGCTGTTCCGAAGCATCTAGAAGAAAATGTACTGAGCCGAAGCCACTTGCCAGTGTTTTCTCATACAATGTCTTGTTAACTAGTAGCTGTAATAACAGAAACAAGCAAAAAATTATTAAGAACTCTAGTGATGAAATTTTTATGATTTAGGCAGCAACAGTTGTGCCATTCACACATTGCATGGAGAATATTGAATTAACTCACTTGATACCTATCCCATGTCTGTTTGTAACCCAAAGCCACACGGGTCACATAAATTATAAGAGCAGTGATAGCAACCACATCAAGAAATATAGCAGATCTGCATCATGGAGAGAAAATATATGCCATCAATTTTCTTTGAGCCAACTTGAAAGTAAAAACAATTGGGGTCACTATTAACAATCCAGCTTGAGGGAAGAGTAGGTGAAGTGGAGATCAGCCTTCAAAACTCTATCAAATAATGAAAATCATGGAAACTACCCTGATATTCATGTTTCTTGTAATCTGTCCTGCATCATGAACTATATAAACTACCAAATATAACAACTGTCTCAGATGTCAGATCTATGTATTGGAGTTCAGAGCATGAGCTAAGATACTAAAAGAATAATCTGAACATTGAAAACATACATACGGGGATGATAAGATGTCCTCAAATTTGTAGTTTATGAAGTATGCCAGAAGTCCCAACATGGTGGCCACATCCAAGCGTACCTACACATTCACGATACATGGTTAACAGATTAATGATTTCAGAGAACATCAACGAGGCGTGATCCCATTTGGTTTCCAAAGTCATCAATTGGGACTGTCACGGCATGGAGAATATCCACACAACAACGGATTAGCAATAACTTTTCAAGGTTCTTTAAGCCCCTGGAACATCCTAAGTATGTTTTGTCTCCATTAATCTTGTCCTACAATGACAAGCAGCAGGACATGAGTAGATAGTGCCTGAATCAGGTACATCCATGGTTATGGTCATTCGGAATTAAGGGCCAAATCACTTTGAATGGCCCCCCAAATTTACCAGTTGAATGAACTAGAGAAACGCATCCAAGGAATCATAAATGTATCTTACAAGAACACCGTCATCTATTGTTCGAGTCTGTCTCTGAATTGCCAATGGGCAGTAGTGCCAGAATCAGGAATACCCATGGTAATGATTGTGGTCATTGGGTAATAAGGGCCAAAACACTTTGATCAGCACCCCAACATCCCCCAGTTGAATGAAACTAGATAAACAAATCCATGAAATCAGAAATGCATCTAAAAAGAACACCCTCCTCTATTGTTTGAGTCTCTGTCTCTGAATTACCAATAAGCATCAATAGAATAATGCACCATAGACCAATAAATCAGTCTTTTCAGTAAGTTTGAAGGCCCTTCTTTTAGAGTCCTACATTGACAAAGGTCGGTGGGTCACAGGCAACAAAGTTTAGCATGTTCAACCATATTTGAGCACATTCATACAGCCTACATGTGGATATGCAGGTTAGGCACAGGTAAGCAAAGGCCCACATCATTTTTCAAAATACCAAAGCAAGCTGCACATTTAAATCCTTCTGCAGATGATATTCATAGATTATAAATATAGAAACTATCTGATATGCAAGACAGAGTATTTATGCTGCACATACCGTGTCTATGATTCGGAATGAAAGCTTTTTGTGAGGAAAAACAACCTACAAGTAAATGCACGAAAATGTGAAAATTGGATGTACACAGACTAAAGTCATTGTACCATATGACAAGACTAGCATAAAACATGAGATACAACATCAACAGACATCACAGTGTTATGTTATTACTGGTAGATCTGGGATAGGAATCCTCTCGTAGATCTTTAACTGCAAGGATGGAACCTCAGGTTTATCTTTGCTGCCACTGTTTCCCACTTCGTCAGTATATAGCAAAATCAGCTCCTTGAATGCAGGCTCCTAAAATGGAGAACACTAACTTTCAAGAACAATATAAGCTTCAATCACATTAGGAATATGCCACAATATAAGTCGCAAGGCATTATCACATAAACCATGTTCATTTATTGTTTACACATTCACATCAACAAAGGAAGGTAAAAATTTAAAAACCTTATCCTTGAATTCATGTTGTGACAAAAGCAACTGACAAAAAAGTACAGATGTTGTGCCAAGAATCATACCTGGAGAACAGATTGTGACAGGAGAATAGAAAAGGATGTCTTTAACATTTTCCAAAAATTATTCCCACAATGCTTTCTTGAGGCGGGTCTCCATAGATCACTAAGTGATATCCTTGATAGGAAACTTGGCCTGATTAGAAATTCAATTACTTGGTGATTAGAAAATGGGCTATAATAAAAATCCAACTATATTTGTAAGCTAGAGTCCAAACACATAAATAAGACACAATGTGAGATACCATGCAATTAACATTGGCCTTTATCTTTCAAATTTGTTTAAATGACTGAGCAATTTCCAGAGACTTTTCAGCCTTTTAGTATTTTGAAGGTGAGTTTTCGCCTATAATCTCATCCACAGCTGTAATGGGACTCAAATCAAATACTTGCGGAAAAATCCTTACTGCTTGAAGAGGACTACCGTATTTAGTCATCTTTCAGTTTGTCTAAAGAACCAGGCAATCTATGGCACAACCCACCACAACAACAGCCTTCTTGGGAGACATATCCTGTAAATGAGCTAGATCCGTGCAGAATTATGCCATTATTAATAACTTTAGCCAGAAACTTAATCTAACTTGTGGCAAGTGCCCCATTGAAAACACTTCAATGAAAAGCCATTAGACTTTTCTTCACATACAGAAAAATATTGCACTCATCCTGCTGAAATACAATTAGTTAGACAATTTTCTACTCTAGGAAGAATCAAAGTCAGAGGAAGATAAAAGCCAAAATATGTGAGAAGTAACTATGATGACAAAGGAGAAGAAATTAGAATAACATAAACCTTAGATGAGGTTCAGAAGCAGGATTATCGCTGTCGAGTTCAAATGGCATTTCTGGTATTGGAGGTATAATTCCAGTCCATGTGAGCAACCTCCTGAAGAGCCTTCCACGGGGTCCAACTGGTGATAAAAATCCTTCATAACGACTTACTGCTCTCTGGGCCGCAAGCCAAATAGGAAGCTCAGTATTTGACAGTTGGTCTATTCCCAGAGGATTATTTGAGGCTTGTTCATTGTTAAAAAATGCCTGTCGTAAAAGAGAAAATTCCTCAAGCCAAAGTGCCATTCTCTTAACCCAATCTTGCACTCCTTGTGTCTGAGGAGCATCTTGGATAGCCTATCCAAGGAAAACAGGTGAACTTGTCAAACCCAATAATTCTTAATATAACAAAAACTTGAATATCCATGATATTGACACAGCATTGAAATTTAAAAAATTAATGCCCAAAATCAAAGTCATAAATTTAAATGCAATTTTAAAATCTGTGAATCACTCTTTCAAAGTTCTCAGGGTCACTCAAGAGTTGTCCTCAGGGTCTAGAAAACTAGATTTTAGTTTAGCCATTATTATTAAGCATCCAGCCATTATGAACGAATGATCCGGATTAAGAGTCAATCAACCTCATACCATTTCTTTACAACCATACCCGATTATAAAGCAGTCAAGGCAGGGAAAAAGACAACTACCTCTTTTATCCATTTGCCAATCTTCCCCAATGGTTTTGATATAAGGAAGAGGATTTTTTGCAGAAGTCTGGACTGTATGTAATCCAGCTTTTCAACAATCAGCAGACCTTTCTGTCTCTCGGTTGCATAGCCTCTCCTGACAGACAAATCACAATAGACGTAAACCACCTACAAATATTTTTTGCAAGGAAACACTCACTTAGTCAGTGGCATCATATGGTGAAGCAGAAAAGAACATTCTGGTATGCTGGATATAAGTGCATTAGATTTTTCAATTTTTATATCATTAGGTTACATTTAAACCATTAGTTATCAGGTAAAATTCTGGAGATGTCAAAGGTTATTCATCATAAAGACGAAACTAGTCTATCCAACAAATTGACAAACACAAACAAGGTCCAAATGTTTCACCTATACCAAAACAATTTGATACCACACCCCTCAAATACACTCTGGAATCTGGATTCATTCACAAGGGTAACTCGTATATTACAGAACTGGCTATATCTGCAACAAAAAACTGAAGAACCTGTGGACCAGACCAGCTCAGTCCATTAAGCTCAAATTATTGTAATGATCAACTTCATTGCGTAACTTTCAAAATTTATAGGCTCTTCCATTAAAGCTTGGAACCTATAACATGTTATGTCTTTTTTAAGTTAACAAAACTTTTCTAGAAGTAATTGTGAACATCAAACCAGGATAAGCTGTACCTGAAAATTATTGCATTGGATTCAGATGCTTTCTTCCAATCTACATATATTGGCAAAGTAAGAAGGTAGTCTGAATTCAAGGCAGATGTCAACATCAGATCACCAGCTGAGAGTTCTTGAAATTGGGCATTACTGAGAAGTTGCATGAAAGCACGTTGGAAACGAGTGGCAGCAGTAACTCTACAAACAGTTTGCAAAATGAGTCAGATCTACGTTTAAGAAAAAAAGGACTGAAGATTGAGCAGTGATTTGCCACAAACCTGGACTCTCCGTTGGACTGCTTTTTGCCAAAATCTGCCGAAGAACTTAAAAGACTCCTCAAGTCAAGACCATTGCTGATATTCAATGACAGATCAACTGCAGTCTCTTCCGCCAAGTTCCCATTACTCCCAACTCCATTGATTCGATTACGAACCGAGTCTACATTTTTCCCATGAGCCACATGTTTTCCATCTGAACTAGCCGATTTGTCATCTTTTTCTCCCGGGTTGTTCATGGAACAAGTAAGGAAGTAATCAGTTCGCATTTCTTCTAGAATTCCTTTGTGTTCTGCATGAAGAATGGAATCCAAGCAACTGCAATGGAACAAATTCTTATAATTCTTATAAAACAGAGAGCTCTAGGAAAGACAAAAACACATAACGATGCTAGAAATCAATCGGGATCAACCACACGGCGGCTTTGGGGTCATTGTCTAGTTTCCACACAGTTATTGCATTCTATTCGCAATAAATTACATTTTTATGAGAAAAAAAAATTTTTGACGTTCTAAAAATAAAAATTAAAGGGATATCTACTGACGAAGAGAGTAGAATGAACTGATCAGCGTCAGCTTGGGAGTCGAATAACTTCAATACAATGGCATCCAACAGCTCTGCCTTGGAAACTGATATATATTTCTGTCTCGCCACTTGCATCTTCGAAACCTCTTTCTCCTCTTCCTCCTCCTCTTCTTGCCCACCTTCTTGTTTTCTTGAAGCATTCGCGTCATTATTCTGCGTCAGTCCAAAGAACTCCCTCATTACAGGCCTCGATTCCACATGCTCCTCCGAGGACAACTCCTGGACTCTGAGCGAGCAACAAGGAACACGCAAGACTGCATCGCTCTTGGGAGCCAGGTGGCCGGAGAAAAGAAAGGACGGTGGTTGGGACGGCAATGAACACGAAGCGGACAGAGCGGTGGCGCCGCCGAAACTCGGCAGAGATAACATGGATCGCCAAGAAATTTTGCTAAAACCCTAGACGAGGAGTGGTTCTTTTCTTGTTTGGAAAGGAAAGCTCACGCCTTTTACATGGCCCCGTGGCAGACGATCAAGAAGGCAGGAGGAAGAAGAAGATGGAAGAGGGGCGAGTGAAATTTGAACGAACGGTTGGAACTTGGAAGCGCCTCGTGCGCGCTTTCCTGACCGCATCCGCGTTCGTGCAAATCGATCTTGGAATTGGATTGCGCGAGGGTGGTATAGGCCTATTTATTGGGTTCGGCCGGCCCAGACCACGGGCCTAAGGTACGAGTAAGTCCACCAATGAGAATCAATACTACGCCGTATTGTTCCCCGAACCAGGCCCGCTCAATTCAAAGGCCTGGCTCAACTCTGAGTCATCGATGATACTGCCGAAACGGACCCAGTCAGCGAAAAAGGATGACGTGTTTATTTTATGTACAGATAAATACCGCATAATTTATATCATATAAAATAATATTTCATATTATATTAATAATATTTAATATTATATAAATTTTAATTAAAATTTTTATTTATTTTTATGTGATAAATATTATCGCGTCAGTAATCTGAATTCTTTATCTACTGGCTCGAGAGAATCGCCGAAAGTCCCTGCCAGAGCCTGGGGCAGAAAAGCAGCGGCCAACAGTGTCAGCGTTTTCCAATTGGCTTTTTTCCTTCTTTATATATATATATACATAATTTGCAAAGAATTAGCCGATCGTTATCTTCGACATTCTGGTTTAATGGAGGGGCTTCGACTAAGACAGGAACAAAGAAGTGGCCGACAAACAACATCGAGATAGCCCCAGATATAGAGACTGAGAACAAAGAATCGAGGAGGTGGATGGTGGAGCGAGTCGTGGCTGGCTCTCTGGAATGTAAGCGGGGCGCCTGCTTGCCTTTCAGGCACAAAGACGAGGGACTAGGAAGATGGCTGATCACAACAATTTCGGTAACAATAACAATCCTTACGTCCAGATTACGCCTGCTCCTCTACATGGACAAGGGACACATGGCAGACGTAAGCAGCATGATGTTGGTTGACCTTTTGTTGTGTTCTTTGTGGTTTGTTGATTTTTAGGGAAAACTTAGAAACTGAGTTTTTGAAATTTTCAGGATCGATGGATAAGGTATGTGATGCGTTGAATAGGTGTGGGAAAAGGGTAGAGGATGCTACCAGGAAAGCTGAGGTCTATGCGGATAGTGTCTGGCATCATCGTAAGTTTTTCTTCTTGATATACTGGAGTATAACGCAGTTGATGATATTAGAAAAAAAGAAATCCTGAATTCTCATTTAAATCATTAATCTTCTCTCATTTTTTGTTGCAAAACACAAAGCATGTTAGGCTTTTTCTTTTCTTTTCTTTTTTGTTTTTCAGAGATTGGTGGTTATTGACATAATGAGATCCTAATATGTGATTATGCCTTGACACCAACAGTCAAAGTCAGTCCCAGCTTCACAGATGCAGCAATGGCAAGGATCTTTCAAGGGACAAAGCTGCTTACAGAAGGAGGGCATGACAAAGTATTCCAGCAGACTTTTGAGACCTTTCCTGGAGAGAAGCTCTTAAAGGCATATGTTTGCTACCTATCAACTGCATCAGGACCCGTGATTGGAACACTTTATATATCCTCAAAAAAATTGGCCTTTTGTGGTGACTATCCCTTCTGTTATTATTCTCCCACAGGACAGCAGCAATGGATGTATTACAAGGTATCAACTTTTACTTCACAAGATTAGTGATTTGACAATACGCATTTGCTGATCTCTATGGAAGAACTGATACTTAAGTGTTGCTCTTCAATTTTTGATTAGTCTGCTAAACATTCTGTCAATACGAGTGGTGCCCAAATCTTACTTTCTCTTTTTCACGCATCACTAATATACTACATACATGGCATTTGTGGACTGTTGGCTGAGGTCAATCGTTGGTCTTGCTACATCCTTGTGCACAAGCTGCTCAGGTTGCAGTAATAACGTGACCACTTGTAAATTGATATATTGTATTGGGTTGCTTATTGCAATGTTGCCATATATCAGTTTCTGACGTTAACTTTGTGGATATCTAGGTGGTGGTGCCGCTCGATCAGTTGAGAACGGTTAACCCTTCTTCAAACAGAATGAATCCTTCTGAAAGATACATCCAACTTGTCACAACGGATGGGCATGAGTTCTGGTTTATGGGGTTTGTGTCCTATGACAAAGCATTGAAACAATTAAGTGAAGCTCTTCAGCGCTCCCGCAGCTCTTCTGAGGAAATTCCTGTGACGTAAGCGCACGGTTGCACTCATTCCTCAGAACATTGTTGATATGAATTATGATAAAAAGATCATGTAATGTAAGATTTATAAACTATATCAATAATCTGGACAGGTTATATCAATGTTTGTTGAAATCCAATATTAGTCGTGATCGATAATGCGAATAACAGTATGTTTGACCTTGAACAGCTTTTTGTTTCTCTTTTTCTTGGGGGCCGCCGGGGAAGGGCTGTTATTTTTCTCCAATTTCAAACAGTGGAACATCCATTCGAGGTGGCCCAGCCCATCATTCATTAACAGTGAAACTGAGACTTGGGAAGCCAATCCGCGCGTACGCAGGGCCGTCCGTCGTACTGTTGGGTGCGTCCTGCTTTGAACGGCCATTTCGTGGCCCAAAAAACAGAAAATACTCGCAGGATTTTATTTTATTTTATTTTCAATTTCGGGGGTTTTACTCGATATTGCCTCTCGTCTCATGAACTCAACCCCCGGAAATACTCGCTGTTACCGAGCATTCACCTCAATGGTATTTATTTCTTGTTCTTTTCAATGGTATTTATTTCTGGATAAGGATAAATAATCCACTTTTCATAATTTCATCTTTTTTCCTTCTAAATGAAAAAGTAAACAGTGCCTCGTAATCAATTTAGTTTTAAAATTTTATACATTTTTATAACTAAAATTTTTAATTTTTAATTTTTATTTAATTTTAATATTTTTAAAATTTATTTTAAATTAGTTATTTTTAACAAAAAATTAAATTATTAATAAGTTTATTTAATTAATTTACGATTTTTAATTATTTTGATTATTTTTATCTAAAAATTAATTTAAAATAAATTTTAATAAAAAAATTTTAAATTTAATTATAAAGAATTAAAATGAATTTATTTATATAGGTAGAGAGTATCAAGATAATTGTTTTGTAGTTAATAAACGCATGATGATTAAGACGACAGAACACGACAGTCTGGGCCCATGAAACCGGGAACTGATGCAGGAAGAGAGAAAATATCTACGGTGCCGCGAACTCAGCCAGCCGTCTTTGTCCTCACTCCGACGTAATCGTCCTAAACGGCTAAAAGTCATCGAAGTTTCCCCATTCCTTTCGGGCCGTGCGATTAGTCTGGTGTCGTTTGCTTTTAGCCATTGATCTGTTCGTCTGCATCTTCTCTCTCTCCAGGCAGCGATAAATGAGGTTCTAATTCTAACTTGTAAGGAAACTCTGTGCCATCCGTGCTCTACTTCGTCTGTCTTCTCTAGTTCCACGGGAAAGGGAAGGAAGGAACACAAAAAATGGCGACCGCTCTGTCTTTCGCTTCTCTTTTGTTGCTTCTTGTGGCCATCTCTGCCTTGAACTCTCAGGTATTCCTAAGACGCTTTTTAGTCTATATATAGAGTTTCAAAACATCTTCGTTTCCCTTTTTGATGCACTCTGCTAGCTAGACTGCGCTTATCTGCCTGTGCCAAATTTCTTTCCAAATTCTTGTGCCGGTCAACTTAGAATCAATCTTGATAACTAAAGCTACTTGGTTGGATTCGATGAATAATCACCCAGAAACAGATAAGAAAAATTTTCAACAAGCCCCTTTGGAATGATTGATCATTTCAAAGTGGCTGCAAACGAGAACGTTGGGGCCTAGGGGAAATCAACACGCTGAATTGTGCAACTGTAGTGAACTGCTCTGATGGTCAATATAAAGCCAGGAGTTAATGGTAAGAGAATGAACTTTTAATACATAACCATTCTGGCCTTGGGCAGTTGGTGAATTTGTGCCAGCAGGCTTCATCTTGTCGCGGAGCAGGTTAAATAGAGTGCTTTTAATTTCTGCTCTTGGATATTTGTACCGCCTTGTCTTCAGCTTGAAGGTTACTAGTTTAATTCTGAACCAACTGATTATCAACAGGTCTTTGCAGTTTCATCAGATTCCAGGCTCAAGCTTGACTCTAGGATTCTCCAGGTGTTTTCTCTTTACTAGTTTTTGCAAGGTTCTTCTTTTATATTAGTGTGTGTGTGTGTGAATTGCAATAACCTTTCTTTCTGTTTTGGTTTCTTCCACAACTGCACAGGAGTCAATTGTTAAGAAGGTCAATGAAAACCCCAATGCCGGATGGCAGGCTGCCATGAATCTGCAGTTTTCTGATTACACTGTGAGTCTTCAGTTGCTGGATCTTGTGAATGACAGAATGAGTTGTTTTGAGTCCTTTCCAGTTTAATTGCATTTCCCTTTCTCTCTAATTGCTAATGTTTCCGTCTTCTAATGCATAGGTTGGCCAATTCAAGTACCTTCTTGGAGTCAAACAAAGTCCCAAAAAGGAACTGAGAGGTGTCCCTGTTAGAAGTCATCCAAAATCCTTGAAGCTGCCAAAGGAATTTGATGCGAGAACAGCTTGGCCACAATGCAGCACTATAAGAAGAATTCTAGGTCTGTTCCTTGCTTTATTTCTCTCTGTCTCCTTCTTTTCTTTTTTTTTTTTCTTTCACTAATGCTTTTCTGCATTTTATGGCAAATGGTGGTTCAATTCGCAAATCGAAGATCAGGTAAAAATTCCTTTTCCTTCCTCTTATTCAATTTGCTATAACAAGTCCTACAGGTTCCCACAAGTTTTGGGTATAATAATCCAGGGTCATTGTGGATCTTGTTGGGCATTTGGAGCTGTTGAATCATTATCTGATCGTTTTTGTATCCATTTTGGCATGGTAAGTTATCATGTTATTCAACTTGACCAAGTTTTACAAGATCAATGTAAAAGATGAACATAAAATCTTGTTTTATTGCAGAACATCTCTCTGTCCGTCAATGATCTCTTAGCTTGTTGTGGCTTTTTGTGTGGTGATGGTTGTGATGGGGGCTATCCGATTAATGCATGGAAGTACTTAGTCCGCCAAGGTGTTGTCACTGAAGAGGTACAAATTTCTGCTCTTGCCCTCATCTTCGGGATTCTTCTGCTTAAGTGGAATGACCCAGCAAAAACTCTTCCTTCAGTCCAGAGGTTTCACATCTTAGTTCTTATATTCTAATCGGACAAATATTTAATGTTGACAGTGTGATCCATACTTTGATGATATTGGCTGTTCTCACCCCGGTTGTGAGCCTACATTTCCCACTCCAGTGTGTGAGAGAAAGTGTGTCAACAAGAATGAACTTTGGTTGGACTCAAAACACTACAGTGTCAGTGCATATCGCATTGATTCTGATCCATACAGTATTATGGCTGAAATTTATACTAATGGACCAGTTGAGGTCTCCTTCACTGTTTTTGAGGTAAAAGATACATTGTTGTGCTTGTACTGTGGCTCTAGTTCCATCAATGTATTTAAATGTAAGCTTGTGTTTTACTTACCTATTGTAAAATCAATTTATTAAGCTGAAAGAATTTTTCAGCATTTGCATGCAGGAATTAGCTTTGTGGGAATTTGCCTGCGCATAATCATTTATATTTGTCTTTTGTCTTCTGTTTCTGCTGTTAATTCCTATCAATCTTTGTTGCAAGGTGTCAGTAACTACAATTAGTGATTTGCCCATTGCATGAAGACCACAATGCATGGGAAACATACTTCCATTAGGAGTGATGGTATTATTTGGCTACCTTTTTTTATAGGATTTTGCTCATTACAAATCTGGAGTTTACAAGCACATAACTGGTTATATTATGGGAGGCCATGCTGTCAAGCTTATTGGTTGGGGGACTTCAGATGATGGGGAGGATTACTGGGTATGTTTGATCAACTCTCCATTTTTATTTCTGAAAATTTCTATAGCCATAAATTAATCAATAACATAATGTAATCTTTTTTGTTGGCAGCTTCTTGCAAATCAATGGAACAGGGGCTGGGGTGATGTGAGTGCTGCTAAATTTCTCGTTGTTGAATACTTCTATACCAAAAAGCCCTTTTAATCCATTATAATGCTTAAGAAAAACTTTGTTCTGAATGGCAGGATGGCTATTTCAAGATTAAAAGAGGAACAAATGAGTGTGGCATCGAAGAAGATGTGATTGCTGGGTTGCCTTCAACCAAGAATCTTGTTCGGAAGGTTGCTTCTGCAGATGCTTTTGAGGACGCCACAGCTTGAAAACAAAGTGTGATGTAATATACAAAAAAGGCTAAGGTGCCATTATATGCGCGCGCATTGGTAATGAGTTGCCTGATAAGTTATGGTTTCTAAGCTGTCTATGCTTGAACTGAAAACAGCTAGACATTTGCTATTCATGACAGCGGAACAGCTTGTATAGATTACACTACTTGTATAATTCGCAATGCACTGCTTGCTATTCAACAATCTTTGTGTCACGGGTTCATTTTGCATTTCTAAGTTTATATCAATATCAGCTGCTGCATGCACGTTTAGGTGGGTGCAGAATAGATAGTCCTGCTCATACGAAGATGGGGAGCTATTTGTAACGGGTTGCTCTCTACCCGTGTCTCACATTATCAAGGAAAAAAGAGAATTTGAGTCATATAAGCAAGTGTATTGTATACCTAATAGGTTGTTTTTGAAGAGAAAATAATGACCCCGTGACAGAGTAGTATTAGAGCCTACCTCTTTTGCCGTGAGACCTTTATTTGGCGCGGAATACCAAGAACTTCCGGTTTCACCGGGTTGATGCATATGCACTTTGACTTGGTGCGAAATGCAAGAACTCCTAGTTTCACCAGCTCAATGCATATCCATGAACATCGATGAGTACGTCGATAAATTTGGTGTGAGAGAATGTAACAAGTTGCTTTTTATCCGTGTCTCGCATTGTTAAGGAAAATGGAGAATTTATGGGTGTACTGCAGATCCCAACAGGTTTCCCATTTGGCCCATTTGAGAAGAAGGTAATGACCCGTGACATGGTGCTGCAGACGCTTCCTGGGTCTACTTTAGCAAAGTCCTGGTTTTCTCGTACTGCTCTACGAATTCCCTTTCGTCAAACTCCTTCTCCGACGGCTCAAGATTCAGGGCCAAAGAGTACAAAAAATACAACGGTTATACAGTTTTCATTTTACATTTTCGTTGCATATTGTGTTTAGTTTTCAACTGAAAGATTGGGTCAAGTTATCCCCTGTATAAATTAAGCAACAGAGAAAATAGGACATGCTCCTGTGATCCTATCAGTTCTTTCACAAAATATGGACAAAAGGTTACGGTAACGGGAGGTTTTAAGATCAAAAGCTTGTAATGGAACCCACATATACAAGAAAATAAAAAATAAAAAAATAATAATTAGAATATAACCATCTTAGTAAACCCTCAACACCCCAGCATTATCCAATTACAAAGTTATTCCATTGAATAATATAACCTTAAACGAAGTGGGGAATTTCCCAGGTTGCTTCGACTCGTGGAAAATTTCAATTCCGTGGCTTGAACACCGTTTTCACGGTACAAGAATAAGAATAAGGATAATACCTAATTTAGTTTAAAACTTTTAAAGATTTTTTTTTTCCCATGTCATCCTGAATCTGTTTAGTTTTTGTTTAAGTTCTATATTTTTAAAATTTATTCCAATTGGGTACTCTTGGGGACGAAAATTATTATACACTTTAACCATTTAGTGGAATACGCCAAATACAAACTCAAATACTCGACTTACTAAAAGCCCTTATTTTTTTTCTTCTTTCAAATAAAATTGGAGCGATGGTTAAATAAGACGATGACAATGAGTAGCATTTTAATGTGTATTTATGACTTTTTTGTGTGTCATGTCAAGTATTTGACGTTGATACTAATTTTCATTTAAAAATGACTAAATTGGTGACAAATTCAAAATATATAACATTCAAATGAAAGTTCAAAAAATTTAGGGCAAAATTATGTTTGATCTTTTAAAGAATACAAGTCATTGCGCGTACAACGAAGTCGTGGTCAAGTCGATAACCTCTTAAACAATACCGAACACTCTCTCGTTGTTACGACAAACGGCAATGTCAGGAAGTCAATTTCTTGAAAATGCACGCCGGAGTATCGCATCAGGGCCCTACAAACGTTCGTCGGAGAGGTCGTCGGCGCCCAAGAGGGTAACGAGAGCTCTTTGGAACGGTTAATGGTCACCCTCGGCTCGTTACGCGCCAAGTGTTAACCATTGCCTTTACAAGGACTATGGGGCCTACCAAACAATCACGGCATCAAAGCATTTTTAACGGTCATCAGTCATCTACCAGTCTTCAACCTTGTTCTCCAGTTTATTATTTATCTTTTTCAGTTATTCTTTAGTTTGCACACAGCGAAATTTTTAAAAGAAAATAATTAATTGACTTAATCCTTAAAAAATCATATAATAGATATAAAAAATATAAATCAATTAATATAAATAAATAATATTTTTTCATTATTATTATTGTATACCATAAAAAATGTGACTTTGCAATAATATTTTAAAGCTGAATATCTTATATATGGAGAGAGAGAGTACAAATTTGCCATCCATTTATTAAAATACACAAAAAAAAGAGAGAAGTATTCAACTTAATTAAAGATTTAAAAATGTGATTTCTTTGATGATGTCACGTAAAGGGGTTGGTTCCAGTATTTTTTAATTTATTACTATATAAATAAATAAATTAGTTCTATATCGCAATCCCGTCATTAATATTTGTCAACAAATTAATGCGGTGCGACCCTCAAAGGGTGGCTTTTATTGGGGGATGTCAAGCGTGCCACCGGGGCATTTAAGGAAAAAAGAGGCCCCCCCGGGGGGCGGGGAAATGGATGCGAATATAAATATCAATATTCCCAAGGACTCCGGCGCAAAAAAGCGGCGAGTTAGGTGGCGACTTGTCAGGGGCGGTTCGGTATGCACAGCTAACAGAAAAAGATAATTACGCACCAGCCCCAACACCGAGTCCGTTTATTTATTTTTATTTTTTTGTGTGTTTATGGTTCTGGCAAAATCACTTAACCAGAGCAATGATGGAGAGCCAAATACAATAAACGGTAAAAAGGATAAGCAGAGCTGCAAAGCAAATGCACGCCTTTCGCGCTGCTGTGTCAGGATAGGGAAAAGGAATATTATTTGCTTTCTTTTGTTTTTTTTATTTCGGGGTGGTGGGGGGGGTTCTTGTTGTTGCGTCTCTGGTTTCCGAGTCCGGGTGGCTGGCTGCCCCCACCAGAGCTCACCCAAAAATTCAATTGTGGCGCACAAGCAAACCCAAACCAAACCATTCGCCCCCACGCACCCACCCGAGTTGTGGTTGCAATATCTAGTTCGTCTTTCTTTTATTTTTATTTTCATTTTTTATTTTTCTTCCTTTTGCTTTTTTCCCCCCACATTTTCTCTCTGTCTTTCTCGCCTGCATTCTTCCTTCCCCTGCTTTCTTCCTCCTTTCTCTTCTGGAAACCTCGCAAGAAACGCTCCTCTCTTTCTTTTTCTTTGCTCCGAAACCTACATGAGCCCAATCAGAACAACTGTTTCTAGGATTAGGCGATTTTTGTGTACGCGTTGCTGGTGATGGGACGGCACTGATTGTGAGAGCATTGGCACGCCGAGGGCTTCCTTCGGTTTTTTGTTTCTTTTTTTTATTATTATTTTTATTTGTGGGAGTTAATTAATTCAAATTCATTAACGCCCTGGTATTATTGCTGAAAAACAAAAACCAACTCCGTATTGGTAATAGACTGGAAATTTGAGGCCTCTTCAGGTGGATTGCGAACCTACCAGGAGAGGAGAAACAACAAAAAAAAAAAAAAAACCGTTTCTGTGAATAGTTGTAATACGAAGGATTGCTTGGTTTTGGAGTAACAAACAGGAAGAACAAGAAGGAGTAGACATGGCGGCGATACCGAAAGAGCCGGAGCAGGTGATGAAACTGAGAGGCGGGTCAGTGCTGGGAAAGAAGACCATTCTAAAGAGCGACCACTTCCCTGGTTGCCAAAACAAGCGCTTAAACCCCCAGATCGACGGCGCCCCCAATTACCGCCAGGTTCTTTTTTCCATCTCTCTCTCTCTCTCTTTCTTTTTCTTGCAGTGATTTTCATTTTCTTTCTTTCTTTCTTTTTTTTCCTTTATTTTTTTGGATGAATTAATAATGCATGATAGCTACTGCCTCCAACAATCCAAAGATAGACGAACCGGAAGGCATTGGCAGTGGTTCTTGAGTTTGCCAAGAAATAAAGAATCTTAGGACTCTGTTCTTTTCTTTTCTTTTTTTCTTTCTTGCTTTTTCTTTCTTTATTTTGGAATTTTCAAGAAAATTAGCCTACCTTTTATTTTTTTTTCCCGAAGACCTGTTAGGTTTCCGTGTTCTTGTTACACAAGGCTATCAGAAACAAAGAAACTGAATTGCATTTGTGTGAACGCGACGCAGATAACAGCAATCAAAGTTTAAACAACATTTTCCTTTTTACGTTTATTTTACTTTTGGAAATTGCTTCTGTTAATTGAAGTGAAAACGACTGGTCTACCTCGCGACCCTCGACTTCTTGTAAGATGATCAATGCTCTTGAGTTAAAATCCAATGGATGGCATAAGGATTCTAAATTCAGGAGCAGCGGCATCATTAGTGAGCTTCTAAAATCAAAAGCGGTATAATTAAGAGGCTTGGGCATGTCTGCTTATGAAGCGTGTGATTAATTATCGGTTCTGCACTGTATTACTGACTTGTCCATCTCACTTTCTCTGACTTCTTTCCTTCAATTTTGTTTGCTCTAATAGGCTGATTCATTACCTGTTCACGGTGTTGCCATTCCAACCTTTGAGGGGATTCGTAATGTTCTCAAGCATGTTGGATCTCAAAAGGATGGAAAGCGGGTTCAAGTTTTATGGTTTAACCTTCGTGAGGAACCGGTAAATTTGTTTTCCAGAATGCAAGTTCTAATTTTCTGATGAGTTTGTGGTCATAGCATTTCTTTTAGTTGATTTTGGGCTATGTATTGTGTTGATGGTCCATACTTGTTGTTGACACACTAAAATTTTTTTTTTTTGGACAACCTCTCTTGTATTAATCAATTACAAAACTTGAATTTCTGCAATTAAATCTAGTAAGCTCTATGTATAGGCATTTTTTATTTCTATCATTAGACATATTTGTAGAGTTTGACCCACTATAATGCCACCATTATCCACTGATCTCTTTGTCAGTGCATGGTTATCAGAGCTCTGTTGGCCTAATTATATAGATCAGGATATTGTGCCAGAGCTGAAACAAATCTTTTTTTTTTTACCCATCCTATGAGCTTTGCCTCATGAATTTGTCTTCAAAGTTTGGCATAAAGGATGGAACACTCTTTTTGAGTGGGACTAGACTTTGTAATCTATCTCTGCTGTTAATTTGAAATTTTAACAAAGTGATTTTTAATATCAAAGCACAAGCATGTGGAGACTGAGGAAAAAGTTTTTTGTTAACTTGCTTGCATATTATTGGAGACATTGAATTTATGATTACAACTATGGTATTCTTTGACCTTTATTTCAATAAAACATGAAAAAATTAAGTGTTTTTGTATTTATGTGCATCTTAAGCAGGTGGTGTACATCAATGGACGACCCTTTGTTTTACGTGATGTAGAGAGGCCCTTCTCCAACCTTGAGTACAGGGTATGCAATTGGTTAATGGTTTTGTTTTATTAATTCATTTTCACTATGGATTCCAGCATTTCTAGTACCTCATGCTTTCTTTTCTACTCTCATTTAATGTTAATCTCAGTGTAGTCTTCCATTATGCACTGTTAAAAAATGCTAGTTTTGAAAAAGTATCAAAATGCAAGCTAGTTATGATATAATTGGATAAAAAAAATGTTTAAATTTTAGAAGCACTTTGCCTCTTGTACCCTGCATTGTTTTGATTGTGAAGTTGTCTTGTCTATCTCATGTGTATTTTTTTTTGGTTAAATTAAGATTTTGAGGAAGCATTTAAAATATAATTACACTTTCTTAAACAATATATTAATTAGGGTTCGAATTTTCTTATTAAATTCAATTTATTAGTTAGGATTTCTAATAGTTAATATATAAAAAGGGTAAAAAGGGTGGCTGAAAGAGGTAAACCCGTTTTCGTGAGTGTATGAGCTATTTTATCTGATTTTTTGAGAACTAATTCTGAATTTTCATATTTGTGTGTGTTGGTTTATTAGACTTATTTTCTTCAACGTTGTTGTTATTAGGAGTGATGTCTGAATTTTATAGTTCTGGTTTTTAATTATTTATAATTATTGAGTCAGAACTCCAAATTTCTTAATTTTTGTTAGAACGATTCTATAATAATACTAGTGTTGAGTTCCGTTTGCATATAAATGAAATTCGTGTCATAAATCGTCGATAATGACTATCATTTCCTACTAGTATTTTAGGATTTCTAGTATCTCATGCTCTCTCTTCTACTCTCATTTAATGTTAATTTTAGTGTAATCTTCCATTATGCACTGTTAAAAAATGCTAGTTTTGAAAAAGTATCAAAATGCAAGCTAGTTATGATATAATTGGATAAAAAAAAAATATTTAAATTTTGGAAGCACTTTGCCTCCTATACCTTGCATTGTTTTGATTGTGAAATTGTCTTGTCTATCTTATGTGTATTTTTTTTTTTTTGGTTTAATTAGGATTTTGAGGAAGCATTGAAAATATAATTACATTTTTTTAAATAATATATTAGTTAGAGTATGAATTTTTTTATTAAATTCAATTTATTAGTTAGGATTTCTAAGAGTTAACATATAAAAAGGGCAAAAAGGGTGATTGGAGAAGGCAAACCCGTTTTCGTGAGTGTATGAGTTATTTTTTTTGATTTTTTAAGAACTAATTCTAAATTTTCATATTTGCATATGTTGGTTTATTAGACTTATTTTCTTCAATGTTATTGTTATTAGGAGTGACGTCTGAATTTTATAATTTTGGTTCTTAGTTATTTATAATTATTGAGTCAGAATTTCAAATCTAACTTTTGTTAGAATGATTTTAAACTAATATTGGTGTTGGATTCCGTTTACATATAAACGGAATTCGTATCATGAGTCGTTGATAATGACTATCATTTTCTACTAGTATTTTAGGATTTCTAGTACCTCATGCGTTCTCTTCTACTCTCATTTAATGTTAATCTCGGTGTAGTCTTCCATTATGCACTGTTAAAAAATGCTAGTTTTGAAAAAGTATCAAAATGCAAGCTAGTTATGATATAACTGGATAAAAAAAATTGTTTAAATTTTGGAAGCACTTTGCCTCTTATACCCTGCATTGTTTTGATTGTGATGTTGTCTTGTCTATCTCATGTGTATTTTTTTTGGTTTAATTAGGATTTTGAGGAAGCATTGAAAATATAATTACACTTTCTTATACAATATATTAGTGTAGAAAATTGCAGTCACACAAGCAAGTTATTAAATTTATCTCATCACAGTGGACTAATTTCTCTCTCTTGTATTTAGGGAATAGACAGATATAGAGTTGAACAAATGGAAGCTCGATTAAACCAAGATATCCTGATGGAAGCTGCAAGGTATTTCCTCCAGTTAAATGCTACATTTTCTGTAGTTTATTATGAATACCATGCGTTTACCATTGGTTACTCTTAGTTTGCGCAACACCAATTCATTTCATGCACCTGATATTGCAGATATGGAAATAAGATACTTGTCACAGATGAACTGCCAGATGGTCAGATGGTGGACCAATGGGAACCAGTGACACGTGATTCTGTGAAGACACCTCTAGAGGCATAAGCAACAGAACTCATTCTGCTTGTTGAATGAAGGAACATGGCGCATCTACCATTTCTTGACTTTTTAATGCATGATTCCCTGGTGCAGGCGTATGAGGAACTGCAAGTAGAAGGTTATCTTTTTGACTACGAACGCGTACCGATAACTGACGAAAAATCACCAGAGGAGCACGACTTCGATACCTTAGTGAGTTTCATGTTAGATCTCAATTTGAAGCTTAATCTCATGTTAATTAACTCTCATTTAGCATGTTCCTATGCATAGGCCCCAAATTCTGCTACCTCATTGAAATTTTAATTCAATGCTTTATGGAGACATTTTCCTTAATTTTTCTTTTCTTTTGACATTTACCATTGTCTGCATACTCAAGATTGAATGATTGTGAGTTTTCAAAGATACTTAAATGATGCAATTTTTTTCTAATACACGATAATAAAAAGACATACTACTTACTAATCATCATCCTTGTGATAGTGCTAGGATGTAAATTATGAGTAGCATGTTTGAGCACCAAAAAATGTTCTTTCAGTAGGCTTCTGGTTGTGGCAATTCTATGTTTTCTCAGTTACAACAATCAGGCAGAATTATTTTGCAAATGGATATCTGAGGGTGATATAACACCATGCCTCATGGCAAGTTGATCTTACAAACTAGCTTCTTGAACAAGTACATCAGAGAACTTAAATATGACATTAAAATCCAGAAACATCTTGGCTCTTAAAAATATGTTTTGCTATTAGGAGAGGTAGAGAATAGTTTGTTCTAATATGGGAAAAAAAAGCCTCAGCTTGTTTCTTACTTTCTGGGCCATAAAGTTGCAAGACAATCAACATATATTGATTTCCAGTCCAGGAGAGAGATTGGCATATTCCTTAGTTATTACAAGCTCCAACTGTAATGATACATGTAACTATGGCAACTGCAATATCCAACTCTATGAAATCTGACTGTTTGCATGTGCCAAGAGAAAAATTTATGTCATTTCCAATTAGTTTCCATCTGTAGTTGCTCCTTGACAAAATGATTCTTGACTTTCCACTGTATTCAGTAGAAATAGATGAAGTCAGGAATTCTTTTGTCAAGGAACATGAAGACGTCACACAAAACACCAAGGCCAGCATAGAGAAGGTTCGGGCATCTAATTATTTATTTGGTGCTGCACTTATGGAATATGGACAGCATTTATGGTGTTTCTAAAATATATTTGACCGCAAATATTGTGCATATCCTTTCTTCCATGTATCATGTTCTTTTGATTGGACTTGAAGTTTCCTTTGTTTTCTGTATTTTGGAATATGAAAAGCATGGACAATGTTCCTCAGGCTGTGTTTAAGATACTTATTCTGACTGCTTTTACTTGTTTCTATTTCCAGGTTGATCGAATTTATCAAGCGGATCTTAGTACACAGATAGTCTTTAATTGTCAAATGGGTCGTGGAAGGACGACAACTGGGATGGTGATTGCAACTTTGGTTTACCTCAACCGAATTGGAGCTTCTGGTAACTTCAACACTTTCCACTGCCTTTTACTATATGTTGAGTAGGTTATCATTCTTTGCCACATAAACTGGCAATTTTATTATTTAGATTGGTTGTTCTTATTTTATTAATTTGCTCCTTTTTTATTTGAGTCCACCAATATGCACCCTGTTACTTTCTAATGCCAATTGGATATGTTAATATAGTGATGGTAGAGCAGATAAATCAGTTGATATACCCTTGATTGATTTTTGATTATACAATAAGGGGCAAACCATGGAGGTCTCTACACTCATCTTCATTTTCCTTTTTGTTCAATCTAATGAATATAAGAGAGATACAAATGTTAGGTCCTCCTTTGCATGATAAAAGTTTTTGAGGAAATGGAGAGGCTAGTAGAAGGCATTACATAAAGCTGCTTGTTTAATCTGTTCCATATACTAATTGGGTAACTAGGACAAACTGTATGCATCTATCCAGGAAGATTAAATGTTTTGAAGCCAGAAAGAGAAGATTTTCTTGCCTTAGTGCTGTCAACATTAGAGGCATCATAATTTTTCTCTAGTCACTATTATTTAGCAACAAAACAGATTTAGACTTTCTTCTATAATAGATAAGGTTGATCTGTTTCTGGCTATTTCCTTATGGAAATGTTATCTGCTTTACTTGAATTTCTTTCAAATGAAGTACCTTTATATGAAGCAGAGTGGTGCATTCCTGCCATGCTAAGGTGTCTTTATTAGAGTTTTAAAAAAAAAAAAATGCTGTAGGCCTTCTGTCCCTCCTCTTTTCATATAAGTATGTATATACAGTTATAGAGTTCTTTTGCATTTCATTTCATGGAGTAGATTTCGTCCTTGTCATTATGAGCTACTGGCCAGGCTAAAGTATTATATGAGTAACTGCTCAGAGCACTGAATTAATCTGGAGAAGAAATTTATTGACAACAAGGCTGGTGGGTTGTAACGTGAAAAATTATGTTGAACATAAGTGGGACAAACAGTTGCCTATTTTACTGCCTGGCTGATATGCTATCAATTTAAGAGTAAGTATTCAGTCTGATGAATGATTTGTGAATTGATAATTGCAATGGGAAATGTGGTGATTGATTGACAAGCAACTAGACTACTGCTTGCGTTCCTAATCAGATTCATTGTGCATCATTTTCTTCAATATACTGCAGCTCTATGTCAACTGTATTTGGTTGATAGGCATACAAAAAGATGAGTATCTTAGATATGATCATTTCTGATACTGTGCATATCATATTGATATGATGTAGGCATTCCAAGAACCAATTCAATAGGTAGAGTTTTTGATTTTGGTTCCGATGTAGCTGACACCTTACCAAACTCTGAAGAGGCAATTCGTAGGGGAGAGTATGTAGTCATAAGAAGCTTGACCCGGGTCTTGGAGGTACTCAATATCAACTCTTGTTGATCTTCTTATTTCTTTGCCATCTAGATGTTTTTGCTGCTTGTGAATTGTAAAACACTTGGCAGTTCCTTAATGTTTCTCATGAATTGGAAGTGTTTCTTCAGGGTGGTGTTGAAGGCAAAAGGCAAGTAGATAAAGTCATTGACAAGTGTGCCTCCATGCAGGTATGGTCTTTCATTGTTCCTAATCCATTCATGAGAAAATATGTAAGAAGCATGATATCGCTTTATATTTTACTTTATTTCATTTATGTATTTTACCTGATAATGCATCTTAACTACAGAACTTGCGTGAAGCAATTGCCACTTATCGCAACAGTATTCTTCGTCAGCCAGATGAGATGAAGAGAGAGGCCTCTCTTTCATTTTTTGTGGAATACTTGGAAAGATATTACTTTCTTATATGTTTTGCTGTGTATATTCATTCAGAGAGAGATGCACTTCGTTCTAGTTCTTTCGGTCGTAGCAGCTTTGCTGACTGGATGAGAGCACGGCCAGAATTGTATAGCATTATTCGCCGGTAAAACCATATGTGGTACTTTTCATGATACAATTATGCATTCTTGTTTTAGAACACAGAGAGTTGAATGCATGAGTGTTTTCACCCAGATGAGCAAGCCCTAAGAAATTCTTATTTTCAGTGGAAGCAGTGGTGCATAAATTCCCCAACATGAATGTGTTAAAATCTCAGCCGTTTAGGTTGATCTTGTTGTAAAAATATGTAGGAGTCTTGAGGCACTTTCTTGATATTCCAATTCTGCTGCCTCATAGATTCCATTGAGGCTCATCTGTACCTGTGTTTTCAGATTGAACCATGACTTCTTTGACATACGCAAGGATTGGATTTCCTTTAGCCCTTGATGTTGGTTGTGCTTTTATAAGCCCAGGATCTGACCGAATTTCCCTTTGATTGTTCTTGTCATTAATGTTCATTCTTGTTTCCCTTGATTTCCTCCCTATTAAGTGAGGCTTTGTGCAGCAACAAGTGCTTGCATAGTTAGCTGCAAATGTAGTTCATGTGCACATTGAATACTAATGTAAATTCTCTCCAAAAAGCCCTCGCAAAAGATTTCATGTGATGTGTTTGGTTTCTCAAACAATGTGTTCATGTCTTGACAGTGTGCATAGACTTCCCTTTTTCTTTCTTGTCACTAATGTTCTTAGTCATTGGATGCTTCTTCCACCTTAGTGAGGTTTTGGATTGAATTCTTGAAGAAAAGTGCCTAGATAGCTAAGTGTGATCCTACAAATTTAGTGTCCATTGAATGAGTTTTACTAATTTAAATTTCCCCAAAAGCAGCTTTGTTATAGTGTCTCATATGGTGATTAATTTCTCAAAGAATGTGTTTCTTATGCCTTAGCTACCTATTCATGGGTTTTTGACTGCAATCTAGAAATTCTTAGTAATCTGGTTAATTCTGTGCTTTATATTTTGAATATTCTTCATATTATCAAACTGGTGCGCTAATGTCTCATACTTGCCTGGACAAAGTTTATGAGCTAATGTCTACATTCTTTAACTATTATGGGCCTTTGCTGTATTATCTAGAACTTACCAAGCAAGTGAATCCAATGACCATGAAATGGATCATTTAACTATTTCATCATTGTCACATTATGTATCCTTTTCTGTTGTTTATAAACACAGTGCAAGTAAAAACGTGAGAGTCCAGTCTGTGAATCTCTGTTGCAAACTTCAGCTCCTTGTTGCAGGTTGCTCAGGAGAGATCCAATGGGTGCACTTGGATATGCAACTTCAAAACTGTCTCTTATGAAGATTGCTGAATCTGCTGATGGTCGCCCCCATGAAATGGGGATTGTTGCTGCCCTGAGAAATGGGGAAGTCCTAGGAAGTCAAACTGTTTTAAAAAGTGACCACTGTCCTAGTTGTCAAAACCTAAATTTACCAGAGAAGGTAGAAGGTGCACCTAATTTCAGGGAAGTTCCTGGATTTCCAGTTTATGGAGTTGCAAATCCAACCATGGATGGTATTCTCTCTGTGATCCGGAGGATTGGCAGCTCCAAAGGTGGCCGGCCTGTTTTCTGGCACAATATGAGGGAAGAACCAGTTAGCTACATTAATGGCAAACCATTTGTGCTTCGTGAAGTTGAAAGACCATACAAAAATATGCTGGAGTATACGGTATGATGACTGTTTTCCTACTCTAACTTAATTGAAGTTCTTGAACTGCAGGTTCACACAACAAGTTGTTTACCCTCAGTTCTGTCCCGCAGTGTGTTCATTATACAATGCCATATTAGACTGTATATCTCAACAGAGAGAAAAAGAGATTGTCACAAATATGGCAGTGCATCTAATTCCTAGAATCTAAGAGGCCACAGGTTACCGCACATGTTTGTGAGTGTATACTGCATGCACACGAACTTTTTACACCTGTGCAGCTGGCTCATGGGATGCATGTGAAGGTTAGAGAGAGCAAGCATTGGTCACTTTATCTTTGTTGTTTCTTTTCAAAGTGAGGGTCTGGTATACTGCATTATTACTTTATGCATTCATATATCTGAACTGCATGGAGCACATACGGTCTTTTCGTAGAGAAGATGTGCACCATTTCTTAAGCACCGCTATGGAGTAAATTATGTGCACATTAAGAGTGTATTTGAATTTCATGTGTCTAATCCAAGGAGTTTTTGCAGGATCCTCATTTTCCACATGGTATTTGCTGCATTTTAAATTGCTCTTTGCCTCTTATTCATGTATGCTTTATTCAAGTCATTGTTTTTCCTCTTTTTACGAGCAAATGTTGGTAAAGATAAAGTGATATGATACAGGGAATTGATCGTGACAGAGTGGAGAGAATGGAGGCTCGATTAAAAGAAGATATCCTGAGAGAAGCTGAACGCTATGGAGGTGCAATAATGGTCATCCATGAAACGGACAATAGACAAATTTTTGATGCTTGGGAACAAGTGGATTCAGACTCTGTTAAGACCCCACTTGAAGTCTTCAAATGCTTAGAGGCCAATGGTTTTCCTATAAACTATGCACGGGTCCCAATCACTGATGGTAAAGCTCCCAAAAGTTCTGACTTTGACACATTGGCAGTGAATATTGCTTCAGCTTCCAAGGAAACTGCCTTTGTTTTCAATTGCCAGGTTAAAATCTTTGATCTTTTGCTGCTAGGGTTGTAGATATTCATGGATATTTCCATTAACCTTATGAATCTGTCTGCTGTTTATGACTGACAAGCTGAGAGGGAAGGAGGGAGGGGGCAGAGAGAGAATCTAAATGCTGTTTTTTGCTGCGTTCATTTTCTTTTTCATTTTTGTACCTAATATCTTTTGCACACATGCAGATGGGGAGGGGAAGGACAACAACTGGCACTGTAATTGCTTGCCTTCTGAAACTTAGGATAGATTATGGGAGACCAATTAGGGTCCCAGCAGATGACATGATTCATGAGGATGTGGATACTGGCAGCTCAAGTGGTGAGGAAACAGGAGGAAATCGTTGCTCAGTAGGCAACTTCACTACATCCTACAGTATCAGTCGAGCAGAATGTGAAATGGAGCAAGGTCGCGCTTTTAGCATTGACGATATCTTACTGTTGTGGAAGATAACAAGGTTTTTTGAAAATGGGGTGGAATGCCGAAAGGCCTTAGATGCTATTATTGATAGGTGCTCTGCACTTCAGAACATACGTCAAGCTGTTTTGAAATACAGGAAGATGGTCAATCAACAACGTGTTGAGCCAAGGGAGAGGAGAGTAGCATTGAACCGTGGTGCTGAATACTTGGAACGATATTTCTGTCTGATCACTTTTGCAGCATATCTTGGAAGTGAAGCATTTGATGGATTTTGTGGACGAGGAGAGACAAAAATGACATTTAAGAGTTGGTTGCATCAAAGACCAGAGGTTCAAGCAATGAAGTGGAGCGTCAGATTGAGGCCTGGACGATTTTTCACCATCCCTGTAATTTTCCTCCGCCCATTCAGTCTAAGGCTTCAGTGATATATATATATTATGGATCTTACTTTTGTTGTTGGTGATGAAATTTAAATATTGTTTTCTGTGTTCATTTTATTCTTAATTCAGGAGGAGTTGAGAACACCACCACAATCCCGGCATGGGGATGCAGTAATGGAGGCTACTATCAAGGCCCGCAGTGGGTCCGTTTTGGGGACAGGATCGATACTGAAAATGTATTTCTTTCCCGGTCAGCGAACTTCCAGCCACATGCAAATTCATGGAGCACCCCATGTTTACAAGGTTGCCTAGCAGTGATCTTGTCTTTTTGCAATTTTTTTTTTCTTTTTCTAGTAATGATGCGGCAGGTCAATTTTCTGTACAACATGTAGTTTTGATCCCATTAGAAGGCATTTCTGTAATGAGATGTCAATTATAAAAAATTGTGGTGAAAAAAAGTCCATGCTGGTCCAGGTAAGTCACAAAAATTTTCTAAATCAAATAAATAAATTTATTTGATTTTTTACTTTCCATGCTTGCTTAGTTGTGCACTTTAGCTTATGGTTATTCTATCAAATCCTGTCCATTTTATGTTTCTTATTCTCTTTTTCTCTTTGTCCTTGGTGATGCTATTTTGTTAATTTGGAATCACAAACACCAGCCAGATATGCTCTTCTTCCACTTTTCTAACACCCAATATTTTGCTGTGCTTCAGGTGGATGGGTATCCTGTGTATAGCATGGCAACTCCTACAATTGCCGGTGCAAAAGAGATGCTTGCATATTTAGGTGCAAAGTCCAAGGCAGAAGGATCTGCCACTCATAAAGTGGTGTTGACTGATCTTAGAGAAGAAGCAGTTGTTTACATCAATGGCACCCCATTTGTCCTGAGGGAGCTAAATAAACCTGTTGATACGCTCAAGCATGTTGGAATTACTGGTCCTGCGGTGTGCCATCATTTACCCCACACTTTTCTTCTTTTAAATTTTAAGAACTGGTAATAGCTTCGTTGTATCCTTAATTTCCTTTTTTGGTAATGCTATACAGGTGGAACACATGGAGGCACGGGTAAAAGAAGATATAATGGCTGAGGTGACAGATTCTGGTGGTAGAATACTTTTACATCGTGAAGAATACAACCCAGCAACAAATCAGTCCAGTGTCATAGGATATTGGGAGAATATTTTTGCAGACAATGTGAAGACACCAGCTGAAGTTTATGCTGCTCTAAAAGATGAGGGATATGACATTATTTATAGAAGGATACCATTAACTAGAGAGAGGGAGGCTTTAGCTTCTGATGTCGATGCAATACAGCATTGTAAAGACGAGTGAGTATTGAATAAGCTATTTCTACACTGTCAGCAATTTGTTTCCCTTAGTATCAGTCTGATGTTGATACACTATTTGATGAATTATTGAATTTGGAAGATACTGGTGATGCATATGCTTCAGGCTGCTGTTTAGGTCTCTGGCACAGCATAATTCCATCTTCACATTCTAGAATTTACCATTTTGCTTGGGGTGGCTGCAAGGTTTGTTTATTGCATCTTGTTTCTTCTAACTTTCAAGTTATTACTCATCCAAAGAATATCTTGGGGGCAGGACATTAGGCTGTCTAGAGTTTTGCTGACTGCACAATGAATCTTTATGGAAGACATTGCTAAATTACCAGTTGACTTAAGAGGATGTTTCTTTTATGTGGAATTAGAAGAATGGTGAAAATTATCATGTTACGAAATGGCAAGATCATATTATAATTTCACAACCATAGGTTCATACAATACTTGCATATATTTTGAAGAACCGAACAGAATTCATAAAAAATCTGTTCTTACATTGAATAGCACCAAGCATTATCAAGTGTCTCCTTGATGTTGCAGAATTTCTTTTATTGTTCAAATCACCAGATGCCTTTTTATCTATAATAAGCAATTCATTTTAGTCAAAAAGGTTTGTAATTTGATGAAAGTAGATTGAGATATTACTGTTAGCTTATTTGAGTTTTTAACATTTTCATAATTCCAACAATTTGTGTTTTATATTATTATATATTTCACCATTGTAATTAGTTCCAGCATTTCTAATAATGCGCATATATAATTTGTTACCCATTGAATTGTCCTTGATGGTCTAAATCTGAAATTGCTTTCCATGTTTTCCTTTTCTTAGCAATGCAGGGAGTTACCTGTATGTCTCACATACAGGTTTTGGAGGAGTTGCCTATGCAATGGCAATTATTTGTATCAAGCTTAATGCAGAGGCAAACTTTCCAAAGATTACACAGACACCGTCTACACCTGAACAAAACTTCCCTGCTCAATTATCTGATGAAGAAGCACTCAGGATGGGTGATTACCGTGACATACTGAGTCTTACAAGAGTTCTCATATATGGTCCAAAGAGCAAAGCAGATGTTGACATTGTTATTGAAAAGTATGGCTTTCCCTTACATTTTTCTTTGAAAGATTATTTCTCATCTTAAATTATAATAAGAACCCGTTAATGCTTAAGGTTGCATTCTCAGCTTAAAAATTCTGGGTTCTTCCTGATTGGGGAAAACAAGTTGTTTGAGATCATACCTGATTGACAAGTCTCCACTTAGATTGAGGAGAATGCTAGCTCAACAATTTTTTGAATTTTCTTGTGTAGTTATGCATCATTTATCTTGTTTCCCCTATCCTATGACTTAGTTTTGTCTGTTGCTCAGTTTATATTTTCTTCCTTTGAAGGTGTTCTGGTGCAGGGCATTTACGCGATCATATTCTTTATTACTGTAAGGAACTCAGAAACTATCATGATTATGATGATGAGCAACATTCTTACCTCATGGATATGGGCATTAAAGCATTAAGGTTGGTTTTAAAACTATTGAATTTGGCAGCTTTGACTTGGCTAGTCTTATTCACTACTTTCTGTTCTAGAAATTGGCTACTCTGCTAGGTCATAGTCGTCCAGCCCACTATTTATTAGCATTAGATATGACCTTGCATTTGGATTAATTGTGTTGCAGTTTGGTGATTTTGATTTGAATTAGCAGTTTTTATTGTCAAGGGAATTTGGCTGTAATGCTTGGTATTTTGACTCCTTTTTTGAGCCTTTTGTTCTCCATAAACACACGGGCAATTATGTTGGATCACTGTTGTTAGATCCATAATGCCCTCGCAACGTATTAGCTCTCAGAGTTTGCAGCAGCTTATACCCCCCACTCGGAATTTTGTATTTGGGGAGATTGGAATAGCGCCAAATTTTGTTGGGTGTAAATATCAATATTCAGAATGCATGGGATAAATTGTCTTTTTGGCTTTCAATTGGGAAGTCCATAGTTTCTTCTGCTGATAGTGCTATTTAAATGCACTTTTCCTGAAACTAATGTGTGGACCTGATCTATGTAGTGCATAGACAAGTTCATCCTCTTTCTCATTTAGCTATTGGGTCTGGCCACCGCTGCCATTATTTGCATTCATCCATGTACATGATCTCCTTGGACTGATGGATATTGGAGTTTATGAGCTCCCCAAACACAGTGGCATCCATTTTTTTTGTTTTTTTCATCACTCGGCTTATCTGCTTTTAAAGTTTTTAGTGTCAGTTAATCAGAGTTATTTTTGAATAACCAAACTCTTATTTCCTTTTACAGGCGCTACTTCTTTCTCATCACATTCAGGTCCTACCTTTACTGCACTAACGCAGGCGAAACGAGATTCGCATCATGGATGGACGCAAGACCAGAATTGGGACATCTTTGTAGTAATCTTAGAATTGACAAATAATCAGTCATATGGAGCTGTCCTTCAATTGTATGTAATGTACAGCTAGCCGCACCTATTGTAGCTTCCACCATCATTAGCTCCTTTCCTGTCCATTCCCTTCGGTTGCACGCACAGCGGTTGATAGAAATAGATAGTTACAACCGACACAAGCGAACTAAGAAAATGTCATCGACGGAAGGGCATTGAGCCAAAATTAATTAAGCTTTCGGGGCTCTATAGGCTAAATGAATTCTGACTAAACTTCGACTTAGGAAGGTCTGTCCTCTGGGTATGGGCTACCTTAAGATGCAGCCGATGGAATCTCAGGCACATTTTAGGCGTTTAGCTATCATTTTGGGCGTTTGCTCATCAGCAACGCTGCAATATAAATTCTGATAAATAAGTTTTATTCCAATTGCATCTCTTCTCAACGCTTTTAATGCATATAAATGAAAATTCATAAACAATCATTCTGGCTTGGTTGGTCACGGTAACAGAGTCTCACAAAATGTGGACTCTATTTCCGATATGAAAAAAATAAAAATAAAAATAAAAAAGAAGAAGAACATGCTGTCAATGTGCCAAGTCTCATCTGTCTAATTTGTCTTTCCCCGAAGCATACTGTGCTTGATCTTGCTACTTAAACAAGCGCGCTGCAAGGTTGCAGGACTGCTCGGCAATGATGTTTCCGGTCGAGGGGCTCTCCTCCAACACGATCCGATAGCCGTCAACCAAGCTATCCATTCTTTGGACCACGAATTGCCAAAAGAGCCCACCAGCAAAGGAACCTGCACCAAGGGGCACTGCTGTAGATAGCATTATGGATCTTCGAAAAATAGCCGTCTCTTTTGCCAGGCCGAACTCAGTTATAACCAGAGGTGTTTTTTTTTTTTTTGAGCAAACATATGAGTCCAGAACTTGGCTTTGGATCCATCTATCCAACAAAAACATCTTGTTCGTGCTGTTGAAGTTAGGCTTCAATTAACTTTGATTCTACCACTAGAAGGTAACAATCTTGACATTATTATTAAATAATTATATGAATATTCAATGTTATTAAACTGATAACATCAGACAATGACTAAGAAATACATAATAAATACAAATAATATAGATATAAAATTATATTCAATAATTACATAACAAAAGTCTAAGGTCACACTGTATAGTAAATTAAAATACTCAAATTTTTATATACTAAACAATATCTATTTCTAATCTAACTTGTAATAAATTTGGATTAACTGTAACAACCGTTCACTTATATTTGGCAATCTGCCGTAGTTCCAATGCATATTAGGCGCATGTATTTTTAGATTGAAATTAAAACTTTAATGTGCTAATTAAGACCGAAGATTGTTGTTTACCAGGACTAGGGGGAGGGATGAATGGTGGAAAAATCAATCTCTGAATAAAGGGTATTGGAGATAAATCAGTCCCAAGATTTAACTGCTGCTTTGACGGCCCATAAAATCCTTCGAGCCCAACTTGGAGAAGATGAATGTTATCAATCGATTTAACGTGCGTTGCCATTTCATTGATCCACTCCTGTAACATAATAACCATGTTAATCACTTACCTTGTCATCCCCAAGCAGAGACAGAGAGAGAGCGAGAGAGAACTGGATTTGTGTTCCAGAGAGGTCATTTGAACGAGGCTCCCATGCAAAAATGGCTGGGTCTTCTTTGTAAGCCCTCCAGTTACGGAAGTTGATTCTCGTCGGTGCGACCAAAAGACAAATTAATTTGGATATATCGTAATATTGTAAATTGTGGGCCAAAAAAATTATTTGTGATTGAAGCACGTCATGGACTTTTATAATTCAAACGGTGTAGGTTTAATAAATAAATAATTATTTAAAAAAAAAAAACACTTATTAAATTCAAAATGATTTTACGGGTGCTAGTATGCATTTATTCTCTTTATATAATACTTTTTAATTGACACATCAAGTTTTTCAGAAGCAAAACACCTGATTGACCAACCAAAATCAATCCCACTTTTACTAAATTTAGTCGGTAAAATTATCTCATATCTCTTAGTTTTAAGTTTAAAGTTCAAACTTTAATCTCTGCCAATTAAAAAGGGGAAACCTTTCACTGCCGCGGACGGACTTTCACAGAGCAACCCCTTGATTACTTTTGAGATCCGATTCCACACACTCGTGTCATTTCTCTCGATGCAATTCCCTGTATTAAAAAAGTGTATACCAGCTCTGATCATCCTATTATCGTACAAAGGCCAGCAATCGCTGTTCAAAAGATCGTAGAAAAAGATTGTGAACCAAACCACTCACCGGTCATAAGTTACAACGAGCATATGGTAATCCCGCGTGCTGGAAGTGAAACGACATTGAGATTGAAGTGCATACTTCCAACCAAAGAAAATGAATTTTGGATACGTGTAAGAAGTTGGTGAAAAATTAAAAGAGCATCGGATAGGTGCATGGTAGTTGAAATGTGTAGGTGATGTTACACATGTTGCTACCTTGGCATGATCTTTGTGGTATCCTTTTCACGACAGAAATTATCGTGCTGGTCACCGGCTGGTCCTTGCCCATTGAAAGTATTGCGCTTTACCCCTCAACGCTCAATAATGGTAGGGACGCTCTGTTTAGAAATATTTTATTTTTAGGTTGCGTAAATTCACCTTGAGGAAGGCCTCGTTGTAGATACCTGGAGAAATCTGAAGGGGTCTATCTGCTACCCCGTCACTAAAAGCCCAGGTTCTAGCAATGTTCATGCCGTGATTGGCGGCTTGCTGGAGGGCAGATGTGACCTTGTCACTTGTTGATGGATCCGAAGCAATGTACGTCAAACAAAATGCATTGAAGCCATTTAAGTACACAGGCTTACTGTTCGCTGCAAAATGAGTTCCGCTTGTCTTGGTAAAAGTTCCGGGCCACTATATACATTACAGTTATATTAATAATTGTCTAAAGTATATGTGCCATCTGTTACTTAATAAATCCATGGCTTAAATTTAACATAGGCATCCGATTATTTAAGACGAGTTATGGAATTTATAAAAAGAAAAATTAAAAAAAAAAAGACCGGAAAGAAAATTATTTTCTAGTGAATGCGTGAACATTCATATCAAATCGAATTCTCTGTATTGATTTCAAATATCTCAAATGTCACCATTATATGTTAAAAAAGAGAGAGAAAAACCAAAAACAGTTTCAAATGTGAATCAAACTCATCGGAACCGTGCTTGTAATTCTTAGCAAAATTTTGAAAATGCAAAGGATTACAACTTTCATTTTGTCTAGATTTGGCAAATTTGCGATTCTTTTGAATTTCTTAGGTCTTTATTAGAACATGACATTCCTCCTGCCCACCCCACTCGTGTCAGTGTCCTACCAAATATTCTTGGCACGGCCTTGGCATACCTAACTAATCATATATTAATGGAACTCTTAGTGTCCAGAATAGGGTACCCAGAACCCCACACGACATCATAAACAACAACATGATGGCATAATTACATGTATCCGCCAGTGCCATTATTCTTCTGTTTGAAACGTAAAACTGAAGATGATTACGTTACAAGAATCCAGTTGTGCTCAAAATTAGATTTCTTTTATCATGGCGTGCAAGTGGGAAAATATGATAAAATACAATAAATTCAAGAAAAGATGAAATAAAATTCATCGGGACTTCTTGGGGGCAAGCTTGGATTTGATCTTCTCAATCTCCTTGGTACCGACCTGGAAAGCTTTTGTCAAGACATTGTCGGGCACAGCCGGAGTTGCCGTGAACAATGTGACGGCAATGGACTGAGTTCCAGGGAGCTGGCTACTGAATGCCGCTATCAGAGAGGCTGCCTTGTCGGCGTTGTTCTTCTGGAAGTGAACGAGGCCTCTCGGGAACACGAAGATCTCGCCTGTCTTGATGTGCTTCGAGACCAACTTGTTTGCAGTTGTGATGAACCCTACGTCCAATTCGCCTTCCAGAACAAAGATGATCTCGGTGGCTCGTGGGTGCGTGTGGGGCGGGTTAAGGCCATCGGGTGCGTAGTCAATGCGGGAAAATGACACTCCCAGCGTGTTCAGTCCTGGAATTTTGTCGACATGGGCCGTTGTTACAAGTGATCCCACCGAGGAATTGACCAAACCCGGCTTAGCTAGCCCGGCAAAGAAAAAATCAGCTTCGCTCACATTTGCCTCGGCCTTGCAAGGAAACCCATTCACTTTGATTCCTGCACAACCCCACAAAGATTTTTTCTTCTTTTCTCTTTAATTTTGGCATTAATTGAGACAAATACCTAATTGTCACAAAAAGAAAAAGAACCCAATAGTTTAGAGAGGCAATATGTTGTTACCGGCCGAAGTATTGGCTACGCAGAGGTCCTGAAGCATGTCAGGATCACTGGCGAATGCACCGGAAATGGCGGCAAATAGGACCATATATGTTAGGGCAGCCGCCATGGCTTGCAGGGAAAAGAAAATTACAGCTGTCTATTAGGATTTAGGAAAAGCCAAACAATGACAATGCCAAGTGGAAAACTTAAAAAAATAAAAGAAGCAAGAAAACTAGATGGGTTTTTTATGGTCTGAGATGCGGAAGGACTGGCTGTCATTTATAGTGTGTAAGGTAGACACGGGGGTGCAGAGAGCGATGTGATACCGAAGCAGTCAACCAAAAAAAAAACCCTTCAACTTTAATACAAAGAATTTTAACCCGAGAACCATTTTTGTTTTAAATTGGACATTTTGTTTTTCGCGGGACAATGACAGCGAGGAATTAAGAAAATAAATAATTAAATAAATAATACTCATAAACGCAGCACACGGGCGAAAAAGTGATTTAACCAGACGTGGATCTGACATCTTGATTGTTAATCGATTAAGCCAAAGGTTGCGAAAACAGAAAGCATCTGTGGGTTCTCCGGCTGCATCGTAGGAGCGGTTGAATGGTCTTGTCCTTGGAACATTGGAAACTTGTAGTTCAGGTTCCGTGTTTTCTCGGTTCCTGCAGTGTCCTTTATTATATGCTTTTTTATAAAGCACCCTGCCTCCCGTGTCTTTTATCTCTAGAAAGTGAAGTGTGATTAAAGAAAAAAAAAAAAGAAGAATAAAAATTAAGTGTTCTGGGCCCCCTTCTTTTTTTAAATGAAAAAATCCTTTAAAATAAAAGAATTCTAGTCCCTTTTTATTTAATTATATCGATTTTTTAAAAGAATTTAAATATAAATATATAAATTATTTGGTTAAAAATTTTTGACATTGAAAAATAAATAATATATAGATAAAAATAATTTATAATTTCAATATTATATTTTTAAATTTATTATTTATTTAAAATTTATTAAAATTTTAACTTAATTTTAAAATTTTACGATTTCTCCGTCACCTTTAATTGAATCCAAGAAAAAAGTTGTATTTTGGAAAGCCAATGTGCACTTTTTTCAAGTCATGGGTACGTCACAAGAGAATGGGGGGCCAATTCACATCCAAGTGTCGGTTGACGGTGTTTTCCTTCACTTGAGTGAGCATTGAGTACGCTTAAAAAAAAAAAAACATGTTCCGAGTACAGTGAATATTATTCTCTTTTTTATTTTTTTCAGTCACAAAGTAAGTCGAAAGATTAAAAATAAATAAATAAATAAAAGAATTGCTAAAACATTCTTTTGGTCCATTAAATAACGAAATATCTTTTTAATTTTTATAAATTTTATGTTTTTTTTAATTAAATTTCAAAATTTTTAGATAAGAATTTACGTTTCCAATCATTGAAAGGTATCCTAGAAGACGAAAGTTAATAAGACTGGAAACGAAATAACGTGCAAAAGCGAAAGGCCCGAAGTGATAGGATTCTCCCTCCAACGGAGCCACCCTGTGGCTACATGTAAGTTGGGGCGCACGGTGCTACCATAACTCACTTTTTTTGGCAGCTGAAACAATGTAATAAATTTCTTCGATAATGCATTTTTGAAGAAGTATAATAAATTTTTTTTTCCGGTGAATAAAATAAAAAAAAAAGAGTACAGTACCCTTCCTTTCAATATACAGTTTATTTTTATTGTTTATATAATCAAAAAAAAAATTGTTCAGCGGTATAGAAAATCACGTGCCCCTCCTGGCAAGCCATGATGGTCCCGAGATGGTCTAAGTGGTTTCCGAGCGATTGCATGGCTGTTCTGGCCTAACCACTTGACAGCCGTCTACCAGTATCAGTTGATAATTGGTAAAACTGAACTCTAAAAGGAAACGAGAAACGGAAAGATCATAAGAAGATTGTAAAGTGAAAATAATGAAAAGATCGATTCTGATTTCTGAAATGCCTCGAAGATTAACCTTGCTAAAGAAACAGCTGCATTGTTGAGGCAACTGAAAGAAGAAAAAACTTACCTGGAAGAACCGAGACCTCTGTATCCTTCCCTCCAGGGAAATTACCGCGACAGAAACATTATGATGCTATTTACGTTGGTCTCCCTGGGGAATATCATGAAAATCCATTCCTCCGACAAAAAATTACTGAGGACATCCAATTTGTGATGTCAGAGGTACCAAATCAGTTCCTACTGCACACAATTACCGTTCAAGCTTTTAAGTTCTGCGGGTCATGTATGCTAAATCCTGCCATTGCCAATTAATTATTCCTGAAGTCAGTTCTGCATCATTGGGGTATCTTTTTGGGCTACTCACATGGCACACATCCCTCCATTGCATGACTTAGATTTTTTATAAGCTTTACCGAATGATGGTTGAAAACCAATTCATCGGCTGAGAGAAGTAAGGAGAAGGAGATGGCTACTCGGGATCAGCCAGGATGCGTTAAGCAATAGGCAAGTTGGACACGAAGATAAAAGCTAAAAATAGTTCCCAAACTATTTAATTTTTTCAATGTAATCTGAAAATTTTTATTTTTTTTTAAATTAAATTAGATATTATATTTAATAATAAATAATATAATATATATATATGGGGATATGATATTTAGAGTTTTTAAAAATATATTTTGATTATAAGTTGTTAATATATATTTTTATATATAATCTTGTATACTGAATATAAAATTTAATTTGTTGTCTTTATCAAATTGAATTGAATTAAAAAAATTAAAAATTTAATATTAAAATAAATTAGAAAAATTGAAAGACTATTTCTCGCGTTGCCAGTTGGACATGTGGATTCTTCTTTCCCCATTTCTCATTCCACTTTAAGATGCCAAATGACTGCAATTGTCTAGACAAACCACTCTTTTCGGCAGCACGAGATAGAAGCTCTCCGATGAGATACTGCGCAGGATCTCCTTCAGGTACATTTTCAACGAACCATGTAACACGGGCGACCCACTTCCTCATCAATGGAGTACCGGTAAAAGCCCGTCATAGGACAGAACCAAGAATCGCTCACTTGAGGAAAGTCGGGGGTGAAGAACAGAAGGAATGCATCTGATGTACGGTTTACTTCCAACATAATTAATCCGGAAGGGTTCTAGCAGAGCATCATCACAACTTGGCCTACAAGCAACAGGTGGAATAAAATATAAAAAAAAAAAATTCAAGCATGTTATGAAACATGACGTCAATATGCATTCAACGGTCTTGATCATACGTTCATCGACCATGCACATGCGACAAATGGCAATAGAAACATGATGCTGATAATGAATTCAATTACTCGTTAAAATGTGTAACTAATAATGGTGATCATGAACATAGGTATGCATATAGAGAAAAATATGTACTTGTACGCACCTTTTAAGGAAAAAAGATTAAAAAAAAAAGGGTGAAAATTCCAAATATAAAATATGCATCCACCCATCAGTCAAAGCATCAATAAAATAAATATATCTGATTCAACAAATATGCATCTATCAAATGGTGCTTCACATGTGTCAGGCATTGAATTTCTGTGTAATAGAACTCTAAAATTATATCCACTACTCCAAAAACTTCCTAGAGGACCCATCAAATCAATCTTTCCCCAAGCTCATATGTTAGATACAAGAAACAACAATATCAAGTCCAAATAAAAGTAACACCAAAAACCAGACATTCACATTAGAGAACAGAGCAGCAATTGTGTGGTCACCCAAAACTTTGATTAGGATAGCGATCCTGTGGTCTCTCTTGTGCTAAGATTACGCGGCTATCCCCAAGATTGATAACACGCACATCTTGATCCTTCATTAACATTACCAGAACACATGATCCCATCAAAGTAAGCTCTGGGTTTTTGAGGTCCTTTTCCACCATTTCCATGTAGGCCTCTTCAGTGAGATCAATTGCACGGGCCATTGCCCTTAAAACTGCATCACGATCAACACTTCCTGATTTAGGTCTTCTGATAGTTCCTAAGGATTCCACTGCCCTTTTGTCAGTGCAAGTTTGCTGTCTCTCCCAATCATAACTCCAAGAGCTTCCTACGCAAGGCCTTTTGCTTCCGATACAGTTTTTTGATCTTCGAACTGATGGACTTTCTAGAACCCTGTCTTAGTAAGATTGAAAGATCATTTATGTCTCCTTGATTGCTGGATTCAGGAACAACGGCTCCATCTTCTCCAGATGTAGTTGGGTCTTCACACTGATGATTAGAACCATCTCCATGACTGTCCGAGGAGGAAGGTCTTAAATGTTCTTCTCCTCGACCACTGAGATTGTCACAGAACCTAGTTCGTCAGACGATTCCAACTATAGCAGCTCATAGAGCCGCATATTTTTCTTATGTTGGCCAGTCAAGTTGGTAGCTGAATGGAAACAGAAGCAGTGTCTGAGATGCAACGTTTTTGACAATTAGCTGGCTACTGTTGAATGCTCCTAATATTGTCACTTTCCTCACATTCGCGGTTAGAAGATGGCTACGGACAACAGCTGGACTGCAGGATTCTTCCAGACTACCAGAAGCTACTTTCCTCATATTTGGATGGACTCCAATTCTGCACTCTGAATCAGCCACTGCAGTTTTGCTCCAGTCAAGTTCATGTTTTATTGCATCGACTGCAAGACTATCTTCAAAATCCCATGACAATCCTTCAAGTTCCTTGTCTATGGCTCTGTAGAGATGACTCAAAAGAAAATCAGTCGCATCAGGTCCATTGAAACCATCATGTATCACAATAAACAACCATCCATGCTCTTCAGAAACCAGAACATGAACCCTCTCTTCCCCAGCCTTCCCATAAGCCCACTGCAACTTACAACTGCTCATATACTCCCCTCCTGATGATCCTCCTTCAAGACAGTTCCGTGAGGCTTCTTGTTGAAACTTTGGTTCCCTAGCTTGCCATGCCAATTGGATCACTGGGTGCAAGAGAAACCTCTGTATCCGACCCAGCCCAATTGAATGTTTTGAGAAGTGTGGGATAAAGAGTTTTTTATTGGTCCACTAACACTGCTCGCTAAAAACTGGAAGCTAGGTTTCCTAAGACCGCGTGCCAGGGGAGCCGAGAAGTTGGACTTGCCCGCAGGATCAAGAGGAACAGGCATCACCCTCTTAGTTGGTCCTGACATAAAAAACCACTGCACTGCTCTTATCTAAAGGGCCTGAAGCGAAAACTCTCTCAAGAGGTCCAGACATAAAGCCATTCAAAGTTCCAGAGCCACGAGGTACTGGCTGCAAAGGGAACGCAGCAAAGGAGGCGGTTCTCTCAAATGATGCAGCAGGCTCTTGCACATCACTAATAAACAAGGTACTCGGGTTACCAGTCCTAGCAATTTTAACGTTGACACTAATTGCTGCACCTGATATGGTCTTAAATGTAGTTTCAGGGACAGTCTTGCTTCTATGCAAAGCTAAAGGATCGTCTACTGTGTCATGTCTAAATGAACCACTAATCCAGTGTGCTGGAACCAACGGTAAACCTCTCAGAGCTTGAAGGTGTAATGAAAGAAGAGGCAAAAGTTGATGGCCTAATGTAGCAGAACGAAAGGCCTAAACCCTCATCCAGTGGCTCTAAAAACTCCAAATAAACGCCATTTTTGCCATTAGACGGCATAAGACAGCCCACAACACGAGAAGTGTTGTTACCCATTTCGGAATAAGGACCTCAAAATGAAGAGCTACGGGGGGCCCGTATTATGGAGGGCTTATCTCACTTCGCATCAGAGGCATACACAAAATGAAAAGAGCACAACTGTTTGGGGGATTACATATCATCAAATTTTAAGACTCCAGGCTTTAAAACCCAAAACCCGCCTGGCACATGACAAAACCAACTCTCCTGTTATAAAAAACCCCCCAACCCCAGCAAATAAATGGGTACTTAAGAAAGAACTGAATTCCAACAACAAATGAAATTGAGGAAGAACTAAGAGCAAAAGCAATGGCCAGAGAGTGTAGAATGGTAAGAACTGACGTTGAAAGAAAGAGAGAGTCTCGAAGGGTCAGTAAATGGAACAACACATCAGATACAAAATGCAAATACCATTTAGATTTTTTTTTTTTTTTTTGGTGGAATCTGAAAGTCTCTAAATAAAAACCCATGCCCAAATAGATAACAACCCCTCATGTGGGGTTGAATCACACAGGCCCTGAACTACTGTTCTGCATCACTGTTTGCAAATATGAATGAGAAAAAGAAAAACAAAAAAAAAAAAAGAACGAGAATGAGAAACGCGAAGACACAGAAGAAGAAGAAGAAGAAGAAGTGTCTTTGGAGGTTTGAATGCAAAGGACCAACTTATATAAAATATAGATAAATAAAATTTATGAAATTTATGGAATTGCCAATGATTGGTATTAGTTTTTTGTATGATTTACAGTGCCCTTAAATTTCAATTTTCGATGTTTTTGATTTAATTTTGAAAAGGATGTAAGAAATTTATAATAATAAAAAGAATTAATCGATTATACATTTGCACCATTAGACTTCTAATGAAAAAACAATGACTAATTTACTATATTTATCTCTTCAAATAATTCGTCAGGAACATTTTGTGTCTTTGTAGTCAACCAAACAAAACTAATTTGTTATATTTCAGATTTATCATCTTCAAATAATTCGCTTTGAAAAATGAATTTCTCTTGGTAGTCACCTAGAAAGCATAAAGCCAAGCTAGGAACTTTGGCGGATGGATATTTCGTTTGAGGGAACCAAAACCTCCGTCTAATAAACTTCAAGAAGGCCTGCAAACACAATCCCGATCCGCCTTGCGTTTTCTCGTGTCATCTGCCCTGGAGTGAGTCCATGGACTTGGATCCATAGGGGGATGTTGTCAGGTCAACATCCTCAAACGCCTTGTCATAGGGCCATTCCTTAATAATGAGAAGTTACACCGTCCAGGGAATGCCAATCAGAACTCGGGGACGATCTGATTCTTGCTGGAAATAAAAAAACAGGAAGGTGGTTGGGGTGTAATTTTTGTACCTCCATCTCACCAGTCAGGTTCCACACACGTTGTAGGATTGTAGTGACCACACTCGAGCCGAGTTGCTTTTTCGAGCCTTTTCTACCAACCAGGATGGATTCGGTGACTCTACTGCCCTGTTCAGAATCGGCTTCTAATTCCAATGTGCACTCACTTCCATTCAGATCCAGCGTGCGAATTACCAACTCATTTATTTCTCCTTCTCGCTCCATAATTAAGAATGGAACTACTGAGGCCCCCCCCGGGGGGGGGGGGAGCAGGGACTGCTGGAGTTGAGGAGCAATAAGCATCCAAGTACGTTGGTCAGCAGAGGGAGAACTCGGGAGACGTAAGAGGTCTCAAAAAATTCTGAACAGCACAAGAATTAGATTCATGGGTGCCCACTAAGTTCTACTTTTGGGGGGAGAGAACAAGGATCATCAGGCAATTAAATTGAAAAATAGAGACAATAATATTTATTTTATAACATTACAAGGAAGTTTTTGTTATCGAAACAACGACAACAAAAAACCAAAAAAAAAAAAAAGAAAGAAAAAACAAGATTCCAATATCTTGTATTAGCATATTAATGTTATTTTCGCGGATATATTACAATTATTTCGAAATAACATCATATCTGAAAATTATTTTTTATTAATCCAAACGACCTTATTGGTCAATTTGAAGATCATTATTAAGCACCGACACTAGTAGGGATCTTTTCTGAGCTTCTCGCCGGATGTATAATATGTTTATCTTTGTCTCCTCGCAGAGTAGTCTTTCGACTAGATGAATAGGCATCCAAAACTTAGGCTTCACATCCAGAGAATAAGAAAGGAATGTCTGAAATTCTTGATCACGCGAGACATCGTAGTCTTCAGACCTTGATTTACTTAACTGCGTCATCGTTCACATTACTTGTGGGTTAGTCCCGTTAGAAACAGAAATGATAAACTCAATGATATTACCTAGCAATCAAAGATACAAGCCAACCTGCTCAACAGACCACTTTCCCTCAAACGATTGGAAGGGGCTCTCACTCGCCGTGAACTCAATATCGCGTCTTTTTCCAGAAGGGAAAATCTCAAGTTCCTTCTCATAAAAATCACAAACGAGTCTTGTATCAAACGCCAGCCCAAATGGCAACCTTTGGCATCCAATCTGCAGTGACAAAACTATGTCACAACAATTTAAGGAATAATTTATCACTAGAATATATTTTTAGTCTTAAGATTAATAAAAAATAAATAATTAAATTAAAAAAAAAAAAAACCTGACAAATACGGGTGACATTGTCCTTCTTGTCAATCAATTCGCTAGAGACGAGGCCAGGAACGATATCGGCCAGTTTCTCGTAATCGGTCAATATGTTCCAAATGTTCTCGAGGCTAGCGTCTACACTAACCTTGAACTGAATTCTCCTTGAGTTGTTTCCAAGCTTCTCAATCTCCACGAGTACTTCATCCTCCCCTTCTATAGAATCCGACCGATCACCCTGACCCTTGCCACCTTTGCCTTCACCTTCATCTTTCTCGTTATTACCATCAAAAGCCACATCCTCGTCGTGGGGATCATTCAATGAAGTGGAATCGGTGTTGGAACAGTGAAGGCTTGGCCTGTTACTGGGTTGGGACGCAGAGTCGTTTCTCATTGCAAAGAGGCGCGATAGACGATGAGATTAATGGTTCGGTTTGTGGGTGGAAGCTAAGGTATATATAACCCCAAATAGACAAATTTTTAATCGCTGATGTAGCGTGGTAGATTCACACAATATATTTATTTATTTTTTTAAATATTAAAAATCACGTTAAAATATGGGAATTATAATAAAAATAATTTTATTTATTTTTATAAGTTTTAGATTCTTTTTGAAGATTAGAATAAGAGAAATTAAAAATAAAAATTAAAATTAAGTACATCGCTCATAAAAATGCATTTATCGAGATTACGATTAACACATCGCTCGCATTTTTAGTATTTAAAGAGAAAAACGGGTGTCGACGTAACGGAGCGGACTTATCTATGTTCCCTTTTTATTGGCAAGTTTCATTAGGGGTCCAATTAGAGAGAGATGGCCCTGCAAATTTTGGGTCTAAAAGGTTTTTTATTATTATTTTTTTATAGTCAAAATAAATAATGTATAATAAAATTATACGTAAATAAATGACAAATATAGTTGTAAATTGTATAGTAATAATTACTACACGTTTTAAATTAAATAATAATTATCGTGTACTATGCTTTACTCGCTGCATATTTTATATTATTAAAAAATAAAAAATAAAAAAATGGCGCATGGGGACTAACATTTTTCAGTCAGTGCAACGTTTCTGCTCTGGATCGACCTATTTTTTCGTCGTTTCTTTCAATCTTTTCGTCGCCGATGTATTCACTTTTTGTGGACTTGGGGAGTCCACTGAGGCGGCTACAGGGACCCTCGTGAAATGGTACAGTCGTAATAATGTCACTAGTAGCAGATAATCAGCTATAACCCGACTCGTCTATAGATTTCGTCGTCGCGCGGACTTGCGAAAGAAGCGCTCGAGGCAGAGTACAGAGAAATGTTCACTCGAGAAGAGGATCGTAGGGTTGTGGGGAATGGAACACCGTAGCACTCTATAGTCCCCTGCACAGAATCCCTGTGCTTTCTCTTTCCGTCTTCGCTGCTCATTACTCGCCAACCGTACGCTGGTGGCAGTTGGCGTTGGGCGTTGGAGGTTGGGCTGTTTACGCAAGCCACGCCATTAGTGCTCACATGGGGTTCGGAAGAATCAGTTCTTTAATTTAATTAGTGCAATTTGAGATTCAAATTCAAGGCTTTCGACCTCAGAATGACTTTCGTATCTACGTAAGGGCACTCGAGTTTCAGAGACCTCCGGGAAATAGTAATGGAAACCATGAATGTAACCACGATCAAGAGATTAGAATTGCTAGAGAAGAGAGACGTCTTTGGAGGACATGTCCAGGGGATGGAAATGAGAGGGATTGACGGTAAGAGAAAAGGTTATGAAGAGCTAATGGACCCTTAAAAGAATTGCAGTCTCGGCAAGCCATAATACTACTGCTTAGAATCATATCTTAATCAAAATTAATGATGGACTGTGTGGTCAATGCATCAATACCGACCACAAATCTCCAGATAAGACGGGGGGTCCCAGTGATGCCTACGGTCGAGCTATCTGGACCAAAATGAATTAAACGAACGCATGGTCCCATCAATAACACGCCCGATTCACAACTTAATTTTTGCTCGCGAGATCATATTTTTAAAATTTTAAGTGTAATTGAATAAGCCGTTTGATTGATAAGATAGAGAAAAGAATAAATAATATATTAAAACGTATTGCATTGTATAGTATAGAAAATTATTAAAATTTTAAATATAAGTAAATAAAATATGCTTTAAAAATTTTTATTTTAAAAAATATAATAATAAATATTGTATAAACTATAAGTACTTATAAATTTAATATTTGTGATAAACAAAAAAGAAAAATATTTAACATATAAATAATATAAAAAAATCATAAATTTGATGTCTAGCACTTTACTCACATTTTTTTCCAGTTTGTCTTCACCAAATATATATATATATATGAAACGAGAGTCGGTTCACATAGGACCCTGATCCACCAATTTGGAAAAATGGACAAAGTCATAAACGGAATATTTGTGGTGGTGAGTATTATTTTTTATTTTTTTTCCCCCTTTACTAGAATCTTTGCATGCATGTTAAAATTCATTATTTTATTTATGCCACCATTCATTTTCTTGGATTGAACAGGTACCTGCGACCCAACATAATCAATTTGGATCGACTTATTCGTATATGGACACTGCACACTGGTACCATATGCCTTGGCCCACTACATATTGACCACAACATTTCAAATTTAATTAAAAGACTATAAAAAAATTTTCAATTCTAATCTTTAAATAAATAAAATATATATTATAAAATCTATCATTTTCATTTTTAAATTTAATTGTGATTTTAATTCTAAAATACGAACCAAACGGCCTGAAATCTAAAATAGGTCGAGCGACCCACGACCTGTAATGGGCCGTTGCATTGCACGACAAGCAATGAACAATAGCGATTCTTGACGATCCATGCTCTCATAAACCACTGGATAATTGTAGGCCCAAAAATTGCAATGATTAATTGGGCTGAGACCAAAAGAAACTGGGCCGTTACGTGTATAGAACCCAATTAAACTTGGGCTTGTAAGTAAAAATTCCAATTCTGTTGTATGTATTAAAGTTATACAACTCTTTATTTAGATGAATAAACGAAAAAAGAAAATTCAAACGTAGCCAAGACAATAACGGCTACGCTTCCGAATCGGACTTGGGGCACGCGCCCATTGTTTTGATTTCGCCCCAATCATTTCGGGATCGAAAGCTCAGAACTGGATGCGTGAGATGGCGCGGTCGACGCGATGAGTTCGTTCAACCGGCTCCTGAATGGCCTCTCGCTGGTTGCCAAGGAGATGGCCAAGCGCTCTGGAGTCGCCGTCACTGCGGACGCTCTCGATCTCGAAACCCTAGTCACCTCCGCCGCCAAGAAAGCCCTGGTCTCCGCCACCGACCTGACGGGCCTTACCAAAGGGAAAGTCCACGAGTTCTCCCCGCCTCGGCCCAAGGAGTCCGTCGTTTACTTTGACTGCTCTGCTGACGTGGCAGAGTCCGGCCCGGCTCAATCGCCACCGGTCAGTGACGGCGTAAACGATGAAATTGTCGCCGTTGGGGAGAGCGACGTTGAGATGGCTCAAGTTTCAAAAGATGACAACGTTGGCGACTTGACCGGAGAACTTGAGGATCGCGAGCTGCGAGACAAGGGCAATGCAGGCGGCCAAGAGGTAGCCGCCGCGTCCACAGACGTGACGGAGCTGAAGAGGAGGAAGCCGAGGGAGCGGAGGGTCCCTTCTACTCCATTTTCTAGGGCGCTTGGGTCAGTTTCTCTCTTTTGCTTTTGCTTTTATTTATTTATTTCTTGGCTTTTCGTCCAGTTGTCTTTCATGATTTTTGCGTTCAGCTATTTTTCTTGTGTATGAATGCGATCTTCAAGTCGAGAACATGATTTTCGTTATTTTAGTAAGCAATAAAATGCAGTGTTTGCTTCCCATTTCTAATTTTTGTGGAGAAGGCTGTATTAGAAGTGGGGTATATGATTCTTTTTGGGAATTTTGAATATGGTAATGGTCTCTTGTTCTTTTTATAGAATTTTGGACAACGTTATTATTCATGTTACTCCTCGAATTGCTTGTGTGATCTTTTATGGTGGCATTGCTTGTGTGTTTGCTTGGCTTAAGATGTGTACATTTCGTGGTGAACATTTTCTAGTGTGTAAGATATCTTAGCAGAAAAATTCTTTGCATAGGCTTTATGTTTCTTTTTCCCTTAAATTATGAACTCTTGCAAGGTCAAATTTAACCTCCATTATCATGCTGCATGAGAATTGCAATTCTATGGTGTAGCTTTAGGGTGATGAACTGTTGTTATACTGGATTATTAGCTTCTTGACAAGTGATGCCCATATGGGAGTTTAGAAATTCATTTTCATTAAGTTGTATCCCTCTAACATAATGCACCAATAGTTTCATACTATGTCCTTGACTTGTATCCTATAACTTGTAAAGGTTTGCTGGTCTAGGAGCTGGGCTTGCGTGGGGAACAATTCAGGAATCTGCTAAGAGGCTTGCCTTTGGTACACAAAGTTCACCAGCCAAGCAATCTGCACTCTCCCCATTTTTATCTGACAAAAATGCAGAACGATTGGCTCTTGCACTTTGCAGAATGCGTGGAGCTGCACTTAAAATAGGGCAAATGCTGAGTATACAGGATGAATCTCTTGTACCTGCACCGGTATGATATTTTGTTCACATATTCATAACTTTTATGTTTGGAGGTACTTGACATGGTGTATCAGCAGCATTTACTTTGTAGAAGTTACTGTATGGAGATTGATTACAAAGTGCATGCTCTGCTGAATTGATTTTTCTTCTTTTCTTAGAGATAAATCTGGCTGGTATCTTTTTGCAAATGATTGGTGCGTATATTGAGAAAGAAAATACAGGGTTGAGGGTGAGTTTGCTGCTAAAGTTACAGAAAGAGAGAAAAACATGATACAAAGAGCTGCGAAAGCCTTAAAGCAGACTTAATCATTATTTAAGATTTAAAAAAAAAAAACCACTGATATCTTCTGATATGAGTACTAATTTTCCACTTTTTGTCCAAAAAGGGGAGCCTTAAAGAGCACAGTTTAAACTTGTAATTGATGGTAAGTATAACCTCTTAGATCAATGTAAAATTTCCGATGGTTGGAGACTTTGACTTCACTCTTTCCAGAACTCTGATTAGTTAAAAATGCAAGCATGGTGGAAAAATTACTGCTTGAAGCTAGTAGACATTGAGTATAATAGCCAGTTTTTCAGTTTTAACTTACCGGTTCTGTAGGTGGGGTCTGTGAGAAAAAAATTATTCTTGGTACTTTTTATTGTAGCCAATCTTTGTATCTTTTCATTTTTGGTTAACTAATTTTCTACTTTTCTAAATAGTGGGCATCTTTTTGTTTTTAACAGATCTTAGCTGCTTTAGATATTGTTCGCCAAGGTGCAGATGTGATGCCTAGGAGCCAGCTCAATCAAGTTTTGAACGCTGAACTGGGTCCTGATTGGTCAACCAAATTAACTAGTTTTGACTATGAGCCACTTGCTGCGGCAAGTATTGGCCAGGTGAACAACATAGCTATTTATTTTAATATTTCATGTTCATTCCACATTGAGGATGTCTGCTGTCCCTGTTCAGTCTGCATCTGACCCTCTCTGACTTCACCAAATTTCATTCCAAGAAAAACGGGCCTTTCTTCAGTCACATTGTCATTGATTAATGGACTACAACTTGTTTTTTGGGGTTACATTTTCTACTTGTCAGTAATTTGCTAATCACAATTGAGGGTTTATTTTGCTTGCCAATCTTCCAACTGTGATCCATGTATCCAGTTGCAAGTTGACTGGTCCATGTATGTTGTTACTTGTTCACTTGGACCCAAAGGGAAGGGAGTGTTTATAGTTTACATTTATTTTATCCATGTTTAGAATGTTTGTTCTGTTTTCTCCCTTTTGTGCTCTGTAGATTGTGGGTTGTGTTATTAGTACCTGGACTTCAGTGTCATCCAGTTTTGATGTTTTTCCATGTCAATCATGGTCAGGCACCTTATGTAACCTAATTATTCTTTAATGGTATAGGTGCATCAAGCAGTAACAAAAGACGGCAGGCAGGTTGCAATGAAGATTCAGTACCCCGGTGTTGCAGATAGCATTGAGAGCGACATTGAAAATGTGAAACTGTTACTAGACTATACAAACCTAATTCCAAAAGGACTTTACCTTGACAGAGCTATAAAGGTGTGTATCTATTTTTATTAATGGATGAAGCCTCAGGTTATGTGGGTTGCTTGATCTGCTATGAGTTATTTCATTATTACTGGTCAACAGGAAGTCATTCCATTGTAAATCCACAAGTCCTCCTTGCTCTACAAACTGGAAGCTTGTTGACTTTAGCTCTGCAAAACTTAGGAAATGTCTTAACCTGTTGCAATCAGAGTCTAATAGTTTCATATGATTCTTTTTAAAGGTTGCAAAAGAAGAACTGTCTCGTGAATGTGACTATGAGTTGGAGGCAAGCAACCAGAAACGGTTTTGCAATCTGCTGTCGGATGCTAAAGGGTTTTATGTTCCAGTGGTTGTTGATCAACTTTCAAGCAAAAGAGTCCTAACTACAGAACTTGTTTCAGGTAACTGCAAGTTAAGCAAAACTATTGATCTCTTGGGTGTTATGGTCAATTGGAGTAGAAATGTTATCTTTCTACAGCTACTCTGACCTCTGAGTTATTCCCTTGGTCCACCTCAATGTTGTTGATCTCTGTTATTTATCTTATAATCGGCAAAATTTTCACTTGTCCCCTTTCACGTTTTAACATGGACTAACAATGGATTTGTCTTGTCAAAGGAATTCCAATTGACAAGGTGGCATTGCTAAGCCAAGGTACTCGTAATTATGTTGGGAAACAGTTGCTACAGCTCACATTGCTGGAGTTGTTTGTCTTCCGCTTCATGCAGGCATCATCTTTTCTCTTGTTAATCTATTTCATTATATTCTTTCTCCTCCTTATAACTTGGCAGTTGTTCGCGGTTTTATATCGGATAATAGATAGAGTGATCATAATTTAATTTGCTTATTTGTCTCTTGTTCTGTTGCAGACCGATCCTAATTGGGGTAATTTCTTGTATGAAGAATCTTCGAAAACAATAAATGTCATTGATTTCGGAGCTGCTCGTGATTATCCAAAACGATTTGTTGATGACTATCTAAGAATGGTAATCTTTCTTGCCAAAAGGAGTGCTTTATGTTTCACAAGTTTTCATTACATAACCTTTTGTCCAGATATCAGGACTTGTAAGGAAGTCAGGTTGATGTGGCTCATGCTGTTTTCAAATTTGTTTGCGAAAGTTTTTGCCTTACGTTAAACCTGTTCTGATGTGGCAAACAGTATTTTAAATTGTCCTTTGGATCTTAAGCTGCATGCACTGAGAATCTTGTTGGGTATCTGTGACCAGGTTGTTGCATGCTCAAATAGTGACAGAGATGGCGCGATAGAGATGTCAAAACGACTTGGGTTCCTCACTGGGATGGAATCAGAAGTAATGCTGGATGCTCATGTTCAGGCTGGTTTTATCGTGGGATTGCCATTCTCTAAGCCTGGCGGCTATGATTTCCGAGCCAACAATATTACACCCAGTGTCACAAATCTTGGGGCAACAATGCTGAAGCACAGGCTCACACCACCACCGGACGAGGCATACAGCCTCCATAGAAAGCTTTCAGGCGCTTTCTTAGCCTGCATTAAACTCGGGGCTGTTGTACCATGTAGGGAGCTTTTATTCGAGGTCTACCGGAATTATCAGTTTGGAGAAGATGTTGACCAGGAGATGTTGTCAGGTAGCACAGCTTCTCAGTAGGTTTATATTTTTTTATTTGCAATTTCTCTGGTATTCATTTAAAACCACATGCAATAAAATTGTGGGGCACCCCCATCTCAAGCAATCCACCGGTTGAGTTATCTTTTCTTCTCTCTGTACGTGGGACTTTGATCATTCGAATGAGGAGTGTTGGTCACCTTTCTCTTCTAATTGGTCCCCTGATTTTTTAAGATCAATTGATGCGTTTATATGCTCCTCTACCATTCGTGCTTCCTTTCCCGAGTCTTTCTTGAATAATATGATTTTCACGTGGATGGTTGTCAACATGTGCTTTGTCGGCAACCAAGTTAAAGTCTGTCCGCGTCTTGCGCTAATGATGCGGAAGCGGCAGCACTTGCCGCTCATACGTGCATGGAAAAAAAGGAATAAATGGGATGGGACTATAATTTTTATTTTTTTTAAAACATAATTTATAATTTAGTTGTTTTAAATAAATAGTTTAATGGGATTTTTTTTTTTTGGTCCATTTTACAACTACAAAGGCATTTACTTATTTATTTATGGAAAAGCAAACTTGCAGCGTAATTTATGGATACAGAAGATTCATAAAAATCTTACGTAACGATGCTGGGGAGCCCGTGAATTATTCATATAGCCCCAGTAGCTATAAAAGACAAAACATTCAGAATTGACGTGGAAAATTTCAAATAAACAAACCGCCGGGGCTTCTCGCTACAGTAATCTTTTATTTTAAGTAACAATATAGTAATAATAAGACGATATATATATATATAGATTAAACTTCATATATTTATTGTTACTTCTTAAATGTGATTACTTTTTTTTTTTTTTCTATTATCTGTTTTATTTTGTTATCCCATCACGTAGATATATCATGGGGAGGGAGAATTCACATAAAATACAGTGTGATCTTATACTTTATAAAAAATATTTTATTGTACACAAATAATAGTTAGTATTTTATAAAAACATAATAGATATTTAAGTAAAATCGATTCCATGATAAAAAAAAATATTTTTATATAATATAAAATATTTTAAAGTGGTATAAAATTATACTGTGTTTATTTTAGTTAACGGGAAGGCATGTTTACGTAGTAATTCTCCTTATTTTTCGTAAAGTAGTCTTTTAGGCCAATCGGGCTTTGGATTTTGGCCGACAAGGCAATCCAACTATATGTGCAACCAAACGGAAAGGAATCGTAGAAAACGTGAGCATTGGGTTTAACACAAGAGGAGTCTCGCAGCAGCGAAGACTTTCTGTCCCTGAGCGTACCGAAAAGGCAGTATCATAAAGGGTCTGTGTCTCCGGGCGTCTTCCAAAACATAGGATTTTGGGGTCGGTAGTCTCCTGGTAAGGAGCTGATATCGTGACGAAGAAGTTGAGAACTGGAGCTGGTGCCAGGTGAATCTTAGAGCAGGAGAAGGGTAGAAGAATGAGGCTGACAGCGATGGTGTCACCGAAAGCGGCGTTGCTGTGGTTGTACGCTTGTAGTGTGGTTTTGGGCGGATCTGAGGGTTCTTTTGAAGAAGTGAGAGCCACGGAGAGGGTCCTCTCTTTTATGCAGAGCAATTCGAACTCAACTCCTAATCCTCACATGGTTCCACTGACCCTCATTAAGGGTGCTGACCTCAATGGAGCTGGTACTCTCTTTCTTTCTCTGTGTGTGCGTGCGTGCGCGCCCCAGTGTGCTCGATTGGCTATTCTTTTGTAAGAAGAACTGTTCTTTCTTTCTCTTTTTTTTTTTTTTTTTTTCTGTGGGAGTGGGCGAAGGCGTTGAAGCCTTTTTGGAATGTTTTTATTATTGTTGGCAAGGAAGTAATGGATTCAATCTATGTCCTGTTCTCGAGCCTTTGCAAGGACAATCCACGGCATTAAGATGGAAAATTCATCGTTACTGTGTTAATTGTGGACCCATTAAACATGTAAGCCGGCCAACATCAGTTTAATGCTTCTTTAATAAAGTGAATTTGTATGCACACCTCAGCATTTGCCTCTTCGAAGATCATCTCATGTCAATAGAATAACACAAGGCTGTCCTTCATATCTGTACTGTATGTTAATTTGTATTATCTATGGCAATGCTGTATTCAGGAGCAATATTTAAAATTTTTCAACTGCGATGTCTTCTTATTCCAGTTTGTTTGGATGGAACACTGCCTGGTTACCATTTGCATCCTGGGTCTGGATCGGGCAAGAACAGCTGGCTCATTCATTTAGAGGTATGCAACACAACATAGGAGTATTTGACATTCTGAGATTTGAAAAAAACCATGATTCGGTATTCATTTCCTAAAGTTTGAACACCAAGCACACTCTCATTGCTAGAGCGTTAGCCAATAAATGCAGAACATCGCTGTGTCCTATAGCATCAGCACATTTATGGCATTGTTCCTTGCTTTTGATACTTTGCCAGAGCCAGCAAATTGGATTTCAATGTTTTTGTGTAATTATTCAGGGAGGTGGGTGGTGCAACTCCATTAGAACTTGTGTTTTCCGCAAAACCACTCGACGTGGTTCATCAAAATTTATGGAAAAGGAATTACCATTCACTGGAATATTAAGCAACAAAGCAGAAGAAAATCCTGGTTCCTTCTCAGCCTAGAATCTGCTTAGCTTTTTCCCTGGCTATTTCCACAACAATTTCTTATTTCATTGTTTCTATGTTTTATACTTTCAGATTTCTTTAACTGGAATCGAGTGAAGCTACGTTACTGTGATGGAGCGTCTTTCAGTGGGGATGGTCTGCATGAGGTTGGTAGCAATACTTGCTTGGCATGTTATTGATGAATAATTGACATGGATGGAGCATGACTTTTTTGGCCATTAGTAGTTTCAAATAAGATGCATTGCAATATGGCTGTTTGTTTGTTTGTTTTCTTTAATATCAGTATTCACATTGTCTCATACAGTTGTGAAGAATATTGGGTAAAAAGCAAGAAAGTGAAAATGCACCATAAGATATCAGCGTATAGTGTAGTTTATGACTTATTCATGCCACATATGTTTTTTTTTTTTTTTTCCTGTGAATTGTTATGGGATGTTTTGCTCATGCTTGAATAAAAGAAGATGGTTTGATAATGTTTCTGCATGTATCTGGAGGGGCCAGTGGCATATATTTTCTGGTAGTTAATCTGGTGGCAGTGTTTTTCTGGACTTTTAATATTATGTTAAAGAATAACAGAATGGACTTTGTTGTTCTCTATTATTAGAAGCATGGACAATGAATGTTTTTGGCTTGGAAATTTATTGTGGCAGGGAGGACTTGCCTCTTTCTTGTTATCTTATTTGCTAAATGATGGCTATGATGTAAGAAATTGAGTTTGAATGAACAAATTAAGGTTTTGTTTACATGTCTGGCATTCTCAAGCACATTGAATTTAAAGCACTTTCGTTTCAGTCTCCAAAGCTTTATTTCCGGGGTCAACGTATCTGGTCAGCTGCTATGGACAATTTAATGTCCAAAGGAATGCAAAATGCCAACCAGGTTTCATGCTTGATACGACCTTTCCTATGGTTATGCAGCTTTCACAATTTCATTCACCATATGGACTTGTGTTTCAGGCTCTTCTTTCTGGATGCTCTGCTGGGGGTTTAGCATCTATAATACATTGTGATGAGTTTAGGGCCTTGTTTCCACAGTCTACGAAAGTAAAATGCTTTAGTGATGCTGGGTTGTTTCTTGATGCGTAAGTGATTGTTTTCATTTTGTTCATCTAGACTTCTAGTCTTGCACAACTTCAAATTGAAGTATGTGATATCCACTGATGGTTTTCACTTGGAACTTCCATAGATTAGATGTTTCAGGTGGCCACACCTTACGGAATATGTATGGAGGTGTAGTTAGGTTACAGGTATTATCATACTATTCTCCATGGCATCAAAAATTTACTGTTCAAGTGGAAATGTTTTGCTTTTTCCTGCATAAGTTTACTAATATGTTGAAATATCTTCTGTTTTTGACACTGAAATCTTGGTATCATCTCCTGGAAACATTTGCTTGTGTATGGATCCTGACTGCATTTCTGCTTAGCACTTAACCATTGACTATTCTTATGGGTTAAATTTCAGGAAGTTCAAAAGAATTTGCCAAGTTATTGTACCAGCCACCTGGATCCAACTTCAGTAACCTTCCTTCTCTTTGTTGTTCTTTGTAATCACTATTTTAATGAAAAGAAGTTGTGACTCTTTCTTGATCCCTCCCTCTGTTTCAGTGCTTCTTTCCCTCGAATTTGATTGCTGGTATCAAGACCCCGCTATTTCTTCTCAATGCAGCCTATGATGAGTGGCAGGTAATTAGGACCCTTTTCCTTCTACTTCTAGTAACAACTGGTAAGCTGGCAGGATTCTTAGTAGTGGTCCTTTGCCTACATAAAGAGGGGCAACATGTTGTCTGGCAGATTGTTTCAGGGTCCATTTAGGTCAGCGAGACAACCACATCTGCAGTAATGAACAAAAAAAATAAAAAGTCATACAATTGCAAGGTTGGACAAGACGCAAAACCTGACAGCACCATTGAAAGGTTGGAAGAGAAGGTTTCATAATGACAATTAACTAGGATTGAGATTTAGTGGTTTGAGTGAAAAAGTGGCAGCTATCTCCCCTGCTTCACCATCATTACGGGCAGAAACCATGAGGGAAGGGAGTTGACTGCATGACATTAGAGCACAACTGGACATTGACACTTGCATCTATATGCATGACCCAGGCAACTTCCTGAATGTTGATGACAAATTTATTTTCCTTCTGTTTTTATGTTAGATTTTCTCTAGTTTAGCACCATCATCTGCTGACCCTCAAGGCTATTGGAAAGAATGCAAACTGAATCATGCCCGATGCAATTCATCGCAGATTCAATTCTTGCAAGGTGACTTCTGAATTCAACTTTGTAAAATTTATTTTATTTGTGCATCAGTATTGAATTGGACATTTGAATATAAAGATTTATATATTTTCTCTCTTATGAACCAGACTTCAGGGATCAAATGCTTGATGCTATAAAGCTTTTCTCTTCATCTGCTCAAAATGGTCTATTCATAAATTCTTGTTTTGCTCATTGCCAATCTGAGATACAGGACACATGGTTTGCTGGTAATTCACCTCTCATAGGGCATAAGGTATGCACAAGTAATAGTTTGTGATGAAACCATTTGTTATTAACTTAAAATGTCTCATATCTGATGTCTTCATTCTCTGGTCTACCCAAAAAGTGCTCCAAATTTTTATTGGGCCTGTGACTAGAAACAGAACACTCTTCAAACTGCCATTATGACTTGAGCCTGTTCACATGCTATGACAGTGACTGTGCTTATCGACTCTGTCTCTCTCTCTCCCTCTCTCCCTCTCTCTCTTATGCACACACAGGCCCATGGAGGGTTTAGAGCTGATCAGTTTCATCTGGAACAAAAGTTTAGTAGAGGAGAAATTTAAATTGTGCGCAACTGTGTGTAGCACATAACTTGTGTTGTAGATCCATCAACATTTAACCTCAGTCATTGACCTTGGAGAAACAAATCTCTTTGGTTCTGCCTTTAAGATGTTGGCACATGCTTCAAAGAATTCAATTGCCGTTGTGATCAATTGGAAAAATATAGTCATTAGCAACTAGTCCAGTAGCCTAAAACAAAGTAGGTAAATCACCAAAAGATTTTAAGATCTTTTTTTTTTTTTTTCAGAATAGCAGGATCAAATGAATGGTAATCCATGATTCAAGCCTTCTGAGCTTCATTCTGGCAATCTTAATACTGTTTTTAGATCTTGAGCTATATATGCAAATCAAGCGATATTGATTTCACCCAACGAGCCTAGTTTCTATTGCATTCTTGATTCATTTGCATCCTTGCATGTTCGAAGCATGTAGTCTAAGTCCATAGCTGTTGCTTAGTTTGATTTCTGTTTGGCCTCTAATCTTAGAAAGTGATCTCATATGACTCACAATAATCGATATTTCATAAATATATACTTTGCATGAGTTTATCAAAATGAAAACATGTTTCAAGAAATCTTAAAAAAAGCAAGTGATGATGTTTGGGGAATGAGAAGGATTGGTAGAGTGAAACTATGTTTATATATTAGGATGTTTTGGTGAACTCTCTCTATTCACAGGCACATGCACTAGCATATACACATATATATATGAAATGTGGATTTCATACTTTGTAATTTAGTTCATTGTGAATATGCAGAGGATTGGAGAATCTGTGGGAGATTGGTATTTTGACCGAGAGAACGTTAAAGCTATCGACTGTCCATACCCTTGTGACAATACCTGTCACAATCTAGTTTATGAGTGAGTGAGAACTTAGCCATCAGCTCCTAAAACAGCTCTTTATTCATTTCATCAATTTCATTAAAATGCTCATTCATTATTTTAATAAATGTGTTGCATCTTGAGGAAGTCAAGTGCAATGACTAGCATCATTACTAATGTGCTTGCTTATGCATTCTACTGGTTGATCCGGTAGTCTTTGTCAAACATATACATTCGCATTTTTGCCATTGAAGTTGATTCTTCATGAGTAAAACGTGGTTTTCATTGCGATTAGGAGTGCCTGTGAAATTGTTTGTTTGGCCCTTGGTGTTGGCCATGTGTGTATGTCCTTATAGCTCCTTGGTTTCCTATGCCACTCACGCACGCACCTTTATCTGAACCTTCTCTCGCAATTTTAATTGTGGGAGACTGAAGTTGGTATCTGTGGATGCAGTGGTGTTATTTCTACCATATCATTCTCCCAGTGCACAAGGTTTACTTCCACCACGCTAAGTTTGCTTAGTATCTTCTTGATGTCATTAATGTGTTCCAATAGTGCTATGGGATTTTAGTTTGATCGGTGAAACTAGATTATTCAGTTAAGTCCATGCCAGCCCACTAAAGATGCAGTTCGATCTGTTTGCTCCCAGACATGTCAAATCATTTATGCGAGAGTATCCTTGGATGCTGTTGTGCCCTTTTCTGAGTTGTTAACCCTAACGACTGACTCTGTATACTGTGGGATGTATTGAGTGCCAGTGTTGTGTTGCAAGAAGCTCATCGTTAGAAGGGCATCCTGGAAGTTGCCAAATCAATCCGTGCCCATTTTGTGTTCCAAAAAGATTTTAAAGTAAAAGAAACAAAAAAAGGAAAAGGAGTCCAGGCCCCCGACTTGTTGAAATTTCTTAGTAGGTTTGTATTAGTCTTCGTAATATCTATGATATGCACCATTCGTGGGTTCCCTTCCTGAATCTTTGGTGAATGACATAAATAATCCTCACGTGGACAACTGACCATGTTAAAATGTGCTTTTTCAGCATCCGATTTAAGGTCGTGCTCTTACATCTGATATTATTTGGTGGGGTAAAGGAAGCATATGCTGCCAGTATTGTTGAATCAATCATTCCATTAAAACACCATGGAATGGGCGCTTACAAAAGCTTGTTCTTTTTTAGTAGCGTATTATCAGCAGCGTAATCTCCTTTTTGGTATTATCGTAGAAGTGCTCTCGTGTTTCCATCGGACCTCGTATACTTCGAAGCCAAAATGAATTTTTCTTGACGTCTGCATGAAAGGGTCCCTGAACAAACATTGGACGGACTGAAAATCATTAGCAAAGATGTCTGTAAGCTGTTCTAATTTTCCAAAAAAAAAAAAAAATATTCGCTCAAGGGGTTCCCACGAAAATGTCGTTAAGCGTAAATAAAAGGATTGGTTGCGGAGAGAGAGAGAGAGAGAGAGAGAAATACGGATTCGTATTCATATGCATGAATATTACATATAAGAAGAAGAGTCTTAGATTACTTTTTGGAAAAATGGAATCGGATTTCTTTGGAATAATCAGATTGTTCGAATTCCACTTCTCATGAACCACGAGCCAGAATACGTGCAAAGAAGAGGAATCTCTCAGCCAAAGGCGAAGGGATTGAACTAATTTTTCTAAATGGATAAGTGTAATGTACCATATGAAAAAAGAGAAAAAGGAGCAATAAATATAAGTAACAAAAGATTCATCTAATACTTAACCTTTTACTTTTATATTTTGAGTAAAATATAATATTAAAGTTCATGTTAAAATCATAAATTTAATTATATTTAAAATAATTATATATAATAATAATAATAATTACGAAAAAATAAAGTTTTAATTAAATAATTAAATTATAATATTTTTAATATTTTAATAAAAATAAAATTTCAACATTAATCTTATATACTTAATTCATATACTCAATATATTTTTTATTTATACTAATAATTTATCCTCATTTACACAAATCTATATAATACAAATACTCATAATTTAAATATTAATTTATTATTTTTATTTTATTTTTTTAAAAAAATTATTCTAAAATTTATTTTTTTAAAAAATATTTATAATTTAAATTTATTTTTATTTCTCTCATTTAAATAAAAATATAATTTTTAATAAATATAATAAATTTACACTAGTAATTTATTAAAATACATATATATAATTAATTATATTTGTCTTAATTTAAAATTGTTGAATTTGTCTTAATCTGAATTAGAAATTTGTATTTTAAATTTAAATTTAACTTTTACAAAAAGCTCACCTAAAGATACAAAATTATGAATTTGAATTTTTAATGTTAAAAGAGTTTCAAGCATATGAAGCTAATGATCAATGAAAAGGATAATTATGACTGAAATCTTCTCCGTGCTTCTCTGAGTCCTCCAAGTCCGCTCAATTTACAAGAGAAAAAACAAGAAAGCTTGAGAATCAAGAAGAAAGCTACAAATTTGAGTTTTCATGGAACCCTTCTCTTTCTTACCAACAATTTGCCTCTCTCTGTTTTTTTTTTTTTTTTCTTATTTGCTAAATGATGGCTATGACGTAAGACAACGATTTTGAATGAACAAATCAAAGTCTGGTTTACTTGTTGAGCATCTGCATGTGCATCGAATTTAAAGCACTTTCCTGTCAGTCTGCACAGCTTTATTGCCGAGGCCAACTAATCTGGATAGCTGCTATCGAGAATTTAACACGCAAAGGAATGCAAAATGCCCACCGGGTTTCATGCTCGGCACGACCTTTTACTGTGGTCATGCGGCTTTCACAATGTCAGTCGCCGTATGGGCAAGTGTTTCGGGCTCCTCTTTCTAGATGCTCCGCTTGGGGTCTAGCATTTATTTTTCGTTGTGACGAGTTTAGGGCCTTGTTTCCGCAGTCTACGAAAGTGAAATGCTTTGAGCGATGCTGGGTTGTTTCTTGATGCGTAAGCAATCCTTTTCGTTTTGTTCATCGAGACTCGCATTACTGCACAGCTTCAAATTGAACTATGCGATATTCATCGACGGCCCGAACCTCCATAGATTAGATGTTTCTGGTGGCCGCACCTCACGGAATATGTACGGTGGTGTAGTTAGTTTACAGCCATTATAATACTATTCTCCACGCCGACAAAAACTCATTGTTCATGCTGAAAATTTTTGCTCTTTTTAGTTGAAAAAATTTTAATTTGAGTCATATATATATATATATATATATATTAAAATATATTATGTTTTTTACATTGGAATCCTGGTGTCATTTCCTAAAAATATTTGCCTGTTTATGGATCTGACCATATTGCTGCTTAACCATTAACTATTCCTGTGTGTGATATTCCAGGTAGTGGAAAAGAACTTGCCCGGTTATTGTGTCAGCCGACTCGATCCAACTTTAGTAACGTTCCTTCTTCACCTTGTTGTTCTTCGTAATTTTTATTTTTATTTTTTTTTTGAGCAGTAATTTAAATTTTTAATGAAAGAGTTTGTGATTCTCTATTGATCTCTCCGTCCGTTTCGAGGCTTCTACCCTAGAATTTGATTGCTGGTATCGAGACCCCGCTATTTCTTCTCGACGCAGCCTACGATAAATGGCAGGTAATTACAACTCTTTTCCTCCCACTTCTAGTAACGAGGGGTGTGTCGGCAGGATTGTTAGTCGTGGTCCTTCGCTTTCACAGAGGAGCAACACGTTGTCTGGCAGATTATAGAGGGGGAACAACAAAATCCAAAGATTTTAAGAACTGGGTCAGCCAGTCAGCCGCTTCTGCAGCATGCAGCCAAAATAATAATAATAATAATAATAATAATAATAACCAATAATTAAACGAATAGAAAAGATAGGGGGTGATAGGGAAAGACCTAAATGTTCACAAATAATTTTTATTTAAAAATACATAATATATAATAAAATATAAAATATAAACAAGATATAAAATGTATTATAAATTATTAAAATATATATTTTATACGCAATTATACTCTTCTTTTTTTTTTTCTCTGTACATTCCGTCATTTCTACTATACCTCATGTAATTTTGGGAAAAAAAAAAATTCTTAATTAAAAAAAAAAAAAGTGTGAGATCTACGGTATCGTGTTTCTGCTCTCTCCCCTCTTCATCCATGTAGTTGGACCCAAAAACAAAAAGTCATGCAAGTGCAAAGGTCGGACGAGATTCGAATCTAGGACCCAGGAAGCACCCTTGAAGTATTGGAAGGGAAGGTTCAATAACGAACTCATCAGTTAATTAGGATTTAAGATTTAGTCCTTTGAATGAAAAAGTGGCCCCTGTCTACCCTGCTTCACCGCCTCTAATGGGATGGAGTTGATTGTCTCACCCGAGAGAACAATTGGACATTGACAGCATCTATGCTCATGATCCAGGCAACTTCCCGAATAGTGATGACAAAGAATTATTTGCCTTCTCTTTAATTCTGTTCGATTGTTGTTAGTTTAGCCCCATCATCAGCTGACCCTAAAAGTCTAATTTCTGAGGTACAGGACGCATGGTTTGCTGTTAATTCTCCTCTCATAGGGAATGAGGTGTGCGCAAGTAATAGTTTGTGACCCGTGGATTTGTAGTAAACATAAAACGTCTTTCGCTTGAGTTTGTTCGCATACTACGAAAGATAGCGACTGTGCTTGTAGATTCTGACTCTCTCTCTCTCTCTCCCTCCCTCTCTCCCCACAGGCACATGAACTTGCATACACTTGTATATGAAACTCGGAGTTGATGTGGATTTCATACCTTGTAATTCAGCTCGTTGTGAATATGCAGACGATTGCGGAATCTGTTGGAGATTGGTATTTTGGTCGAGAAAATGTCAAAGCTATCGACTGTCGATACACTCGTGACAATACTCGTCACAAATAGCCCTTTATTCGTTTCATCAATTTCCTTGAAATGTCCATCCATCATTTTGACAAACCAATGCATGTTGTGAAGGCAAGTGCAATGGCTAGGATCTTTACTAATGCGCTTGCTTATGTAGTTTGTTGATGATTCTTGATCCTGTTGTCTTTGTAGAACATGTACATTCTGATCTTTGCCATTGAAGTTGAATCTGCCCCGTGAGTAAACCTTGGTTTTCATTGCGATTAAGAGTGCCTGTTAAATTTTTTATTTGGCCCTTGGCGTTGGCCATGAGTGTATGTCCTTCTAGTTCCTTGATTTCCGATGCCACTCACGCACATTTTTCTGAACTTTCTCTCGCAATTTCAACTGTGGGATTGAAGTCATCTTACTTAAAGATCTTGTTAATCTAGACATTGTTTTTAGTCTGCAGATCCTACTTGGTTTTAGTTTGATCAGAGAAATTTGATCATATCTTTAAGCAAGTCCGTTAATGAGCATGTAAATCGATGAGATCAGAGTGTTTTATAGCAGTTGATCCACCATTAGTCTGTTAAGTGCCCAGAGGGATCTAAATCAGCAATCGACCTCTCATTTCCGTTAATGACCCGACTAACCACACAGCATGATATTTATGGAAGTTTCTATCTTAGACACAACACAAATTAATCAACCTTTTTGTGCACTCTCAATGCTACGGACACTCAAATGAACGAATATAACTGCCAAAATCATACTAGTACGTGTGAATGTGTTGATCTAGTTCCACCCCATGGCTTCACCGCCGGCCGTGTGATACTTACAACGCTGGATTGATGTGCCAAAGAAAAGCCGAAAGGAAAACAGAAATTGAATTCCAATCTAAAATCCCAACGCCCTAAAAATAGAGCTGGAAACGAAACAAAGTAAAAGGGAAAGTATAGTTTTAATAGATCCGCAAAAATAAGAGTCAGGTGCCGCTATGACGAGAAGTAGAGGCAAGCGCCACGGCCTGTGCCCATACCCTGAGCCGAGCCTTGACGTCTCGCGGATCATCACCTGCAAATGTAAGCATCCAATCAGTCACACACAAACACACACGCACACGCACACACGCACACACAACACACACGGAGACAAACAAACAAAAGCAATCGAAAACGACGACCAAACGTGTAAGAACACACGGATAGAAAGACAGAAACGAGTAGAGACCAGGACTGGAGATGCGCCAATTGGCAATAGGAGAAGTGCCGCCACTGCTAGTATCGAGGGTGGATCCTGAGAGAGAGACGGAGCCAGTCATCTCCAGCACGCGGTCATGCTCCAATTCCAACCCAAGTTCTCTACAGGCCTTAACTTCCTCCAAGCCCATGCACAATGGCTTCTTCCCTCCCTTCGCCTTCGTTATCACCACCACGCCGCCGCTCCCTCCGCCGTCACTCTCTCCGCTACCACTATTGCAATACCCACAACTATTATAATTATTATCCTGACCCATCCCCACGTATCCTTCTGATTCCTCTTTCTTCCTACTCTTAGTATCCATCCTCCTCTCCCTCAAATTCTTTCTCAGATTTTGTCTCCTAATATTAATACCCTTTTGGGCTTCATTTTCACTGGCATACTCCTTCACTGCTGTCGTCAGCCTTTGATTCATATAACCGCCTAGGTCTCTCCAGCGGGTTGGGGTAGCCGGAAGCGAGTAGCAGCCCGCTTCTTTATCAGAGTCCGATGAGAGTTCTAAAGTGTTAATTTTGCCCTCTTTTTCAACATCGGAAAGTTCTCCCGGGGTATCGAAGCTTACCATGGACAATCTTGACATGTCATGCCCACCATCATAATTAAAACCATCATCATCATCATCATCATCATCATCATCTTCGTTAGTGTACAAGGAGCTCGTACACACGGACAGCCTGGACAAATTATGACCCTGATACAGGCGATCAGACCCGTCATCACTGTCACGATCACGATCATCAACAGCATTTTCTTCTGGCACAGCAGAAAAAGAAGAAGCAGAAGGAGAAGAAGAAAGCATGTTCGTATTTTCGCAAGAAGCCATTTCTTTACCTTCACTCTGACCGACAACGCTTACTAGCGACAGCAGTAGTTAGAGAGGAAGGCGTTTGTCGGGGCGAGAAAAAAGGGGGGCTAAAGACACGAGTGCGTGTTCACGATAAATAGATGTATAAATGAATTGATGGCTTGTTGTGGGCTTTTCGACTTCTCCGTACTTTTGGAGCCCTGACAGGCATCTTAACCATTTCACACCTAAAATTCGAATTTATAGTCTCCATGAATTTCATTTGGGCATTGGAAGTTTCCCTTTTCCAAAGTCTGGAAGGACGGCAGGGCTGGGGAAATTGACTCGGAGAGACAGTGCCAGATCCAGTGTCCCACACCACCGACTCAGTGACACGCACGGTACAATTGCTGCTTCCAAATTCAATAGCTCATTGAACTGTTAGACGGGTCACGGCTCGCTCCCACCAAGAAAATAAAGGGTGAACGAAAGGGACCTTGCCTCCCCGGTTCCAGTGTCCAGCCAAAATAAATTTTGAATGGTCCATGCTCCACGGACCCATTTTGATGAACCCAACATTGGATTCGTTGGAAATTAATTATAGAAATTTCTATTTGCCGTATAGAAATGTATATATATATATATCTCAAATTGAGCATTTCTCTACATTTCAAAATCTTGAATTGAATTATCAATTTATTATTATTATTATTATTATTATTACGACAAACAATGCTTGTTCAGAATAAAATTATCTCAGAAATCACTCATTTTCTTACTGTTAAAATACCCCGAGACTCGAGAACAATAATGCTTGATATCTGTTCTTTATATTTCACTGCGCAGGAGACCTGTGCCTTCGGGTCTTTTAGTTTCTGTAACTTACTTTTGCGCAGAGACTGGGTAGCCAAATCTGTCCAAGTGGTTGGAGACTCTCTAACTGCTCCTATATATTGTAACCGAGTCTGTTAGTTGTCCACATATTTTACATTATATTCAATGAGTGAAATCGAATCTATCCGTATTCGGACTCATAAATCAACAAGTTAGTCAGCCGCAGATTCGTACTGGTGGCTAGCTAGAGCAATGTCCACCCGAACCTAGAGAGGCCATCACCCGACCTTTTTGTACTACAATCTGTTCCATGTTTGCTCGGGTGGAGCTAACCGTGTGCGCGTCCCGCCAAATGACTAGCAATTCTGGCGATGGTTTAATTGCTACGCATTCGATTAGTTTGACAAGTTTCGGCTGCTTAATTGGTTACACAATTGTGTTATACGTGTTCTCGACGCACGCGGGCTGTGATGGGGAGACGGGCATGGGTCCTACCCAAAAGTATGAGCGTGGCCGTAACACTTCCCAACTTGCCGGACGGGGCCAAAACATGAACTGTTAGTTTTCACTACTCTAGTGTTATTGCTTCGCTTTCCCCGTTTTTACCAGTTGTTTTTAGGGAATTATGATGTGAGATTAAAAATATTAAACCCCATTGGATTTTATGCACCCCAAAATGTTTTTTTCTGTTTTTCTTCTTTTTCCCCCTTGTTTCTGATTAATAGAAGCCTAGCATGCAATGCGTTGCACAAGGACATGGATAGTTTCTCCTCCCCTTTCACTAGTTATTACCGTCGTGTGGTATGCTACAACCCTGTAAGTTCACTCTCTCATCAATTAAATAACTCATAAGAAAATTAATTTTCTCGTTAAGTCGCTCAATTTTGGAATCTTAATTTACAACAATATTTATCGTTTTTCTTTATTTATTTATTTTATTTTTTTGAGGAACCAATGTTTATCCAAATTTGAATAAACTACCTCATAGGCACCGTTCCGTCTAATAACGTGGCCAAATTCGTAGTCACAGGAAACAACTGCGATCAATGCCTCTCTCGGATCCTGAAATTCCCAACCTCGCCCGGTTTAGACTCACGAAATGAAACTGTGTTAAGACCACAGTGACGACGACGACGATGTAATATTTATTAATTATTATTATTTGCGTTAAGAACAAAAAAAAATCGGAATATTGATGACGGTGGTTTTGGCAGCATCTCTCGGCGACGTTGCCCCGTGTGCCCCCCAACGCTAAAGCCATGAAAGTTTCATTACGTGGCACCAATCTATGATCCCAACGCATCACTTTCGCCTGTAGATATGGATCGGTGAAGTGGGTGTCGTGGATTCCATATCTTTACGACATCTATTATTATTATTTTTTAAAAAATAATAAATAAATTATTAAATAAATTTTGTATATTTAATTTTAATATTAATAAATTTAAAACTGATATCATTAGACCTTAAAAATTTTCTAATATATTTTTATTAAAACGAACATACATACTAAAATTTAAATTTAAATTAATAAAAAAAAATTAAATTACCAACAAAATTATGATTTTAAAAATGAAAAATCAATTATCAAGAATCGATACTGTTTCTTTTTGGAAAAATTAATTTGATTATCTTTGCTTATAATTTATGATTGATGGATCATACAAAAATTTGGCATGTCTACACGTGGGTTGTCTCTTCAATAGGCTAAAGAAAAAAAAATAAACGATGAGATTAGGTTGGTCCATGCTGTATACTAGCATACCGAATGTGGCATTTCGAAACAAACGTGGCATCCTGAACCTCTTACAAAACATTGACAAAAATAAATAAATAAATAAATAAATATAAATATTTGTTTGCGAGACTTCAAGAAAGAATCATTTGTTATTTGCGGGAACCAATTCTTGCAAAGAATACGTGACTTTTGTCTTTTTTTTTTTTTTTTTATTATTATCCGCATCAACACGTGACTTGCCTCAACGGTTGGGAGTTGAAAATTAAATGCAAGGAAAGGACAAGCAGAGCCACAGATTTAAAAAGGAATGTACCTTTTAAATAGTGTGTGCCGACAGCACGGAATCGCCAGCATAGAAAGTGACGAGCAAATGGGTTATGGGCTCCAATGCTTTTGGGGTTTTGCTCGTGAATTGAAATTGTTTGGTTAGGATATCCTGTGGGGACTCCCATCAGCATGCTTGTTTCCTTCCGCCCCTCTTCCCGTTCTGTTTTTTTTTTTTTTTTTATTTTTTATTTTTGTTGGCCAGATGCAAGATAATGTAATTTTCGAGAACTACAGCCGAAGAAGGAAGCCTGAGAAATGTAGAGTCCGCAAGAACAATCTACTCGGCCCGCCTGTGATCGTATTTGAAATCATCGGATCTGCAACACATATGATGTATGGATCGGTCCACCCGATTCAAGATCCGGAGAGAAACGGCCTTATCGCCAAAAGAAAAAATGCCATACTGCTCGCCATTTGGGCTTGACCAGAAGATCTGTTGTAGCCCAATGCTCCACTATGCCATACTGTATGAACCCAAGAATGAGAAATCCGGCGCAGCCCATTTTAGTTGGGCCTCAAATTTCGGGTGCTTCACTCAATGCTGGCCCAGATATGTTAATCTGAACAATAGCTATTTTCTGTCGTCTGATCCCGTTAAACAACAAATCCAGAAGGAGAAAAACAGATCCTGTCAGTCTCATCCTGTCACCCACGATACCGGGAGTATGTGGAGGACTTTTAATTTTAGTTCAAATCATCACACTGTACCCAAAAAAGGAAAATGAAGAAGAAGAAGAAAAAAAAGTGTGCGAAGTAAGGCCCGCAATGACATTTTGTCATGGTACACTCTACACGGTTGTGTTACCATATGCGCACAGCGTTGTATTGTTGTGTTGATATGTCAAACGGTGCCCGTTTAGTACTGATCATCGACAACCCATTTAGTATACTGATCATCGACTTGTTGTCTTCGTAATAAATTGGATTCAAAATCCTAATCGGAAGTGGACGTCTGTGCGTCCCGAGAGGGTCCAGAGTCCATGAATGCCTAAGGACGGTGGGCCAGCAACATGCAAAACGAAGTTAGTGCGAGTTGAGTATGAAAAGCAACACAGTCTAAAATGAACGAGTTTCTTGTGATTAGGACTTCGGTTAGTATAAGCGTTAGGAACGCGGTGTCTTCTCTCTCTCTCTGTGTTTTTTTTTTTTTTTTTTGGTTCAATTTCTTCCTTCGTTCATTTCCCTTTTTTTTTTTTTCTTTTTTTTTTTTTTGACTCGTGATCCACATCACCAGTCACAACTGGCGGTTCCATGAATGAATTTGCTTACTTCTTTTGCACAGACGGAGAACCACTTTCGTAGTCGACAATTCAGGGAAAAATTTGAGGAAGAAATAAAAAAAGCTCAATAATGCTGCGTGGAAAGTGATCTATAGATTCCCTGAGGCCACCAGCGTACGTTTGCCTGGGCAAAAGACACCCTTTCACTAGTTGACTTACCCAAGAACAATTGTGAGCAGCGGGGCCGGCCTCCTCCTAAATAATTTTGGTTTTCTGATTCAAGTAGTTACAGTGCTCAATTCATTTGTGGTAATTCTGGCAAAAATGCTGCTTCTTTTTTTTTTTTTTGGGTCCAATTTTCTCCCCGTTCGCAAACAAAAATTTCATTTTCTTTTTTTTGGGGGGGGTCGGTCCCGAGAATATCATCTTAGCATGTATTCACGACGAGATAAAATAAAATATAATAATAATAATAATAATAATAAAAAAGTCACACGCACTCGCAAGTCACAACCAAAAATCTCATATTTCCTTGACTGCCTCAAAGTCAAAATGGATTGTGAGTGCTCACACTGAAATGGAGACCGACACAAAAATATGACACATATAATGATATGATATTGTCTCTTGGTTTTCAAGTGATTTTTCCTTCCATTTGCAATGTTAAATTCATGTCAGCCATCCTTCTTATTATGGCACCAAAAGAGAAAAGAACAAAAAAAAAAAAAAACTATTTTCCCAAGTAACTTTAATTGCTGAGGCTCCGTTCTGATGATTATGAATCCCAAACATCCTTCAACGCCCGAGTGCCGTCACTTTTAAAGGGTTAAACATCTGGTCTCCATATATCAATTATTTAGGGATAAGGGAATAATACAAAACAGACTTCTACAGGAAGCTGACAAGTGCATGACAATGATTTGCTTTGCCATGTCTCCAATGCCTTCCTTAACCATTAAATTGAACTGATATTTTCCCTTGAATTACATGTTTCTGGCTTTATAAAGCGTCTCTCTAGATAATGCACCGTGTCAGTGAGGCTAAAAGACACAGCATATATGTATGGCCCCTATGAGCTTGAGAGTCATTATCCCCTTGCACGGACTAGAAAGTTAGCAATTCTTAGTTCAGTTGTGGGGTTTTCCCTTTCTTGCTTGAACATGGGACGACACCTCTTGCCTCTACATTCGCACGCTTTGCGCACGTGTGGGTTTGTGCGTGTGTACAAGAGAGGGGAGATGGGGGTAGGATTGATACCCCCCCGAGTCTTGCGATCTCAAGGAAATGAAAAGTCTCGCTGTGTATATATATATATATAATTATAGCTAAAATTTTAAATATAAAAATTTAAATTTTTAATTATGGGAACATCTTAAAAATAATAATATAATATTCAACGATTGTTCAAAAGATTTAAAATTAAAGGAAGAAAAAGGAGATAAAGATGCTATGAAAGTGTGAGTGGAATCTCTTGTCTCTCAGAGAAAACGATGGATGACCATTTCCATCTCAAGCAAGGAAAAAAGGCGTTTGTGTAAGAAGTTTCCATCCAGTTTTCAATTTTCTAAGCGCTGTAAAGAGAGATTTGGATAAGCAAATGAAAGTTACACTGACATATGTGTTTCAGTTTGAAAGGGTGGCGGCATAGCTACACATCCAGCGGATTTACAAATAAGTTTCTTTTTCCTCCGACTGTTTATGGATTGAACTGCAACAGTCTAAAAACATGTTGGTTTCAAGTTTGACTTAGTGGGAGACACTGTGGGTTCTATGCTCCTCACTCAAATGTTGAAAAGCTCGAAATTTATGAGCATTGAAGCTTAAGAATGCAGTAGAAGAAACTTGCTGTAGAAATTGCAATAAGAGAGAAGAGATTCAACCAAATTTCTCCTTCTCTCGATGATCACCAAATCTCATTATTAGAAACTTAACGGCTTTTTACAATTTTGAAACTTTGAAATTCAAACCAATTAGAAATATTTCAAATGCTGGACAAATCTGCAAGCTTCCGAGCTCAGGCTTCGCGAGCTCTTTGGTTCTTATCTCACTAGTTTTGGGATCTCTTCACAAACTCCGGCTTCAACTCGGCAAGTAGAAAGACAGCTTTTTCCAAATTATAAAAAATTATAAATTTTTTACAGCTAGTTTATTTGAATTAGTTTTTAGTTGAATCTCTTCTTCCTCGCTACAATTTCTGCACCAGGTTTCATACTGCTGCATTTTGAAGTTTCGATGCTCCAAAGCCTGGAGCTTCTCCAGACTAGAGCGAGAAGTGCAAAATCAAGAGTGTCTCCCACCAAATCAAACTTGAAACCAACAAAGCATATCTGTGAAACGAAGAGGAGGATATAGATTTTAACAAAGCCTTATTCTGAAATTCTACCCCAACCCCAAGAAGCACACAAGATATGTTGTTCTGCTCATAAAATATTGGAAAACCAGAGGATGATAAATGATTTTGTATCGGACCTATTTACAAGAGAAAAATCTATTGCACACACCTGTAATTGAAGAAAAAGCATTGCAAGCCTCTTCATCTCTCTTTGTTTTTTTCAATTTTTTCCTCCAACAAGATGCCCTTTTCCAATGGAAGCTAAATTTGCCCATAGGCTGATGTAAGTCTATGGATATCCTTGGGACAGATAACACAGTTTTGCGACGGTTCTTGTTGCTGTTGGTCTTGAGGCCACAGACCACTTGAATTCTCTGTGACCAATTGTGCTTCTGATTTTATCTCATTGTACGAGGTCTGCTGATTTTGATTTTGGATAGTAGCAGCAATTAGCAACGGATTGTAAAGGTACTCAGGCCACTTGATTTCCTCCTGTTGGCTGTCCATCAAGTGGTTTTGAGCATCTTTCTCTGTCGAGCTACAATCTCCCAAACTCCAAGGATAGATGTTGTTCTCGAAGAAGGAGCTGCTGCTTTGCAGCTCAGCACTGCCTCCACTTCCAGTGCTGCCATTACTATTGCTGCCGGGAGCACCGGCTTCCCAGAACCGAGAACCATGAATTGAGAAGGTGGACAATGAAGGATTTTCAGAGAGGATAGAAACAGAGGGCTTGTAAGCCATAGAAGTGGAAAGAAATGAGCTGGCTGCAGGTGGAAGAATGGTGGATATTGCACCAGAAGAGAATTCGGAATTCCCATCTATAATTTTACTAGTTTGGCTGAACCAGAGAGAGGAGGCCGAGTTTGTGACAAGCCTGGCATTGGGCAATTGCTGAAGAGGGAAATGCCCCAAAAAATCAGAAGGTTTACAGTTGCTTGTAGACCCTTCAGGATTGGAGGCCACAAACCTGTCCAAGAAAAATTCCTTGTTGCTTGTGGGTGTCATCAAATTGCTGCCGTTATTGGTAATGTTGTTGGTACTTATGGTCTTGGAGCAGGAAGCACTTTCCTCCTGCAATGGATAGCCTTGTGAAGAAATAGGAGATGGTCGCTTTTCTTGTAAATTTGACCCTACCTCAGAATTTTCCACTTTGAGGAGGTTCAGTTCACTGGAGAGGTCGGAGACTTTATCTTGGTTGTTTATGGCCGGCTGAGTCTTTTCTTCTGCATCTTCAACCTCGGAAAGTAGTTTGTGGGTAACAGGGTCAATGCCTCTCTGCATAAGTTTCTTCTTCAAGCAAGAATTCCAAAGATTCTTTATCTCATTGTCGGTCCTTCCAGGCAACTGTGCTGCGATTTGAGACCATCTGAGTAATTACGAGCAAAAGCTCAAGAACATCAGCTTTCATGAACCGGAAAGGGAGAATTCTAAACGGGAGTCTTAATTATGAGAAGAGAGACTACCTATTTCCCAGAACTGCATGAAGCTCAATTATGAGGTTCTCTTCCTGAGGCGAGAATGAGCCTCTCTTCAAATCAGGCCTCAGGTAATTAATCCACCTCAATCTGCAGCTCTTCCCACATCTTTGCAACCCTGCCAAATTAAAACAACACAAAATGCCCCGTGAATATTGTTATTATCTTATTGACATTGCAGAAGAATATATAGAGATGTGGTACTGTGCTAATACCAGCTTGTTTGGGGACAGAGCTCCAACAACCGTGGCCATACTTGGTAATATGCCTCAACAGTTTCTCATCTTCCTCGGGGGACCACAGGCCTTTCCTTAGCTTTTGCTTGTAGCAGCAAGAGTGCCTCCCCATTTCAACCAAGACTCACCTGCAATGAGGAAAGGATGGATGCCTTATCTTAAGACAGCACAGTTTGCTGAATCCTAGGTAAGGTGTCCGCAACAAGAACAGCTGACTCTGAAAAGGGATTTGTCGAAAGGATTGTTTTGGAAGATAAAGGAGGCGAGACAGAGAAATTTGAATGGAGGCTGACAAAATGAAGCAGCAGCTCAGAAAGGGAGTTGAATTAATATAAGAGGTTGCCTTCGAGAGGGTTAAGTCACAGTCAAAGGGGTCATTAGAACTCTCATTCTCTCTCTCTCTCTCCCTCCCTCGCTGTTTTTTTCATTTTCTTATATATATATATATATATATATATATATATATGTATGTACGTATGTATAAATTCTGCTGGCAAGGTGTGAAAACGAATTAATAAATTGGGTTGCATACGTCGCATCATAGGTCTGAGAACGGGTCCTCGAAAAGAACGGTGGGGTATTTTACTGATGCGACACATACTTCAGAGAAAATTATAAAAATTGAAGACCGTCCATGCTTGGAAATTAAATCTCTAAAATGAAAAAAAAAAACAAAAGAAAAAGAAAGTAATTTAAGTCCAACAATCAGTTCAACAGGGTAAAACCAAAACATAATTAACGTCTATAAATTCACTTGCACTAAAGTTGTACACGATATCCAAAGGCGGCAAGGAATGTGCCCGGTTGCAGATTACCGGAATTCTGTTCCTGTCCGTGCAGGCGCGTAGGAGAATGTAACAGAGGCTTCTTTTTGTACGTCAAAAGAAACCATTTTCCCCTCACTTCAGTCTAGTCTTTGGGCTCTTTCGGCAAATTCCTTACAAATCACGATCACTTAGAAAAAGCTCCATCGTTACGTGTAAAGGAAAAAAAAAAAAAAAAAAAAAAGACAAGGGTTTGGGTCATTTTCTGGAAACAAATGATATCTTCCTATTTCTAGTGAAATCCGCTGGCTGTTTGCAAATTACCCCACTCCACTCTCTGCCTTTCTATTTTGTCAAAAGGGGGTCTTCAGTTTTTGCCCTTCATGGCTTCAAATAAATTCAAGACAGGGGATGCTTTGTCCACACGGCTAACGCTAGATACTCAAAAAGTGACGCCACCCCCACGTATATTAAGATACATTGAAGGTGACCACGTAATTGTTCTTTGTATAATATCCGTGAAGATACAATACTAACATGGGATTTCTCTTTGTCGTTAAGAAATTTCCCGGTTTAGATATATTTTCTGTTCCTTAATATAAATTATAGATTGTTGAAAATTGGCCCTCTTACATTTCGCCACGGCTACTACATTGTCTGTGCGAATTCGTCGTGTCTTCTTTTGGACGTTTTCTTTCATGGCAAACAAGAGGCGCATTTCAATTGTTAAATATTCCATTTCATTGACAGCTTCAATTAAGCCACTGGCAGCCATCCAGACGGCCAAGTCACCACAACCCCACCGGCTCCGCCCCCAAACGCTTGGTTTTGAAGATTAATCATCATCAACAGAGAATCCAAAGCCTTCCGGAGAAAACCAAACGTTAGTGGAAGATTAATTGGAATACGTGGCAATAAATTTGATTGAAACTACATTGTTTAATTTTTCCGGAAAAGAAAACTGGTTTATTCCTTCTGGAATGGTACAAGAAACATAGTTGGCAATGCCAATACGACTTGGGGACTTAAAACAATTATTATTGGATTCTGTTTTGGGATTACTTCCGTTAGGTTCAATGCTTGGGAGCGCCACGTTGGAACCAACTCCAAATAATATCGATTGTTAGTAAACTCGGCACATGGACAACCAGAAGCAAGGATTCGTATTATTCATTATTTTTCCTTATTGCTATGGACCACCATTTAATTAATTTTCTTAATTGAGTCTAATTTGGAAGTTAATCCTAGCTGTTTCCACATCTTATTGGGGCCCAAAAGATGTCCAGAGCAGGTTTTATGACAAGTTCTTGAAGATTATTTGTTATAAATGCAAGCTTAAGGAAATTGGACAAAGCCCAGAACCTTACATTTTAAAATTTTTGACAAAAATATAAGTTCCAATTTCAATGAAAAAGAATTAGAAAAAAGAGCTCCCACACATACTTGCCTGGCGACGAAAATTTGATCAATCAATCAACCAAAAAAAAAAAAAACAGAATTTTAAAAAATGTTGAGCTAATATATTTAAGAAATATTTTAATAATACAAGGAAAAAAAATAAAAATGATGCAACTATAACTTTCAAAACAAATATATATGATTTAGATGTAATATAAAAATAGGAATAAGAAGATTTAAAAAAAAAATCAATCTGTGTATATGAACCTTGCTGTCGGTTCTAAATTATTTTATTATTATTATTATTTTTTTTTGTTAAAAGTAAGATTTATGGTAGACTTTGATGGGGCTTTCCTTCAAGTGAAAAGGAAAAAGAAAAGGGACCCGGTATATCTATTTTTTTTTTAATACGCAAAATAAATATTAATTAAATATAATTATTAGTTATAGCTAATATATTCTTATATATAATAATTAGCTGAAATTAATAAGTACAGTTGAATCGTGTTCACCATATTTACATTTTTTTTTCCGTCCTCCTTTTTTATTTTTATTTTTATTTTTTTTTTAATTTTGGGGTTCTTAAAACTATCGGGCGAGTTTCTCTTTATCTTGCATTCCAAGTGTCAAGGGGTCCCAAGTCAGACAAACAATTTTTTGGCCCGTGAAGAACACAAAAGAAAATTCATACATTACTGATTTACTTTCTTTATAAATTCAGAAAAATCGGACCTCTGACTCACAGAGCCAAAGAAATTCGGAATACAATATTGAATTGAACCGACTGAATAAATTTCTATAAATTAGAGTAATCAAAATTATTGGGGGTGATTATGGGCACCAAAAAAAAAAAAAAAAACTTGTTCTAATCAATCAATCATCATTGACGAGTACCATCACCACCGCGATTCATGGATAAATTGTATTAAATATGACACCGGCAGTCTCATCAATAACATGTTCCTAATTGTACAAAAAAAAAGGGGGGGGGGAATATATTCCTCAGCGACTTGTATTACCAAACGAAAAACAATAAAAGTGAAAAATGTACATTACTTGAATAATCCAATGCAAAGGCAAATATTCCGAGGATCATTACTCTAATATTATGTACAGACAAAGAAAGCCATCAAGGGAGCATCTTCAACTCTCTCTCTCTCTCTCTCTCTCTCTCTCTCTCCCCCCCCCGTATAGATTAATTAATTACTTAATTAATTAAGGAACTAAGTAAACCCTCATATTAAAAACCTAAATAATAAGTCCTTCGTTTTCGTGTTATGGTTTGTCACCTTATGACACAATTATGTATGTGGCCTCTCCTTGACCTTAGCAATGTTCCCACTTCACACACCCAACAAGATCGAATTATATATTAATTAGAACCCAAGAAAAATACTCTAATCTCCATACCTCATCATTGACTCGTGAGCCTATCATATTCCAGCACATGCACTGTTTCCTCCCAGTCAACTATTGCCATCCTCGTTTAAATATTGTTAATGTTATTCGCCACAGCCAAAAACAGAAGGCTCCAAAAATCTACACAAAAAGATTAGGAGGTTGACTCTTATCGATGCATTATTATTGACTGCTTCCTTTATCGGGAGTGTCATCTACGGCACACTCTGAGGGAAGGCAAACTTTTGTGCGGATTTTCTAGCCAATTTGAGGGCTTCCAATGAGAGTGATCTCAAACTTTGGGAGAAGTCTCCGCTTGAAATTGATTCATTGATCCAAGCACGCATATTCAAAGTGACCATGGCTGAATGACTGATTGTTATTTTTGTTGATTTTCTTTTTTCTATTTTCTTTCCCCCCGTAACCAAAAAACGGAAAAAGTATCAAAAGAGAAAGTAGGAGGGACAAGAATCAATCGCGCATAGAGTTGTACCGTTGGTTTATGAGAGAATTGGTTGACTCATGCATAGATATGATGGAATTATTCCTTCATTACAGAGCACTGTTACATATTTTGATGACATTGAATCTTAGCTTTGACTTTAGGAATGGTGTTCCGCACAAATGAATTTCTCACTCGGAGTCTGGTCCATTTAACTTGTTAAGGATCGCGAAATGATAGCGAGAGACGGACCGAAAATTGTAGAAGTTTGGGATATGGCCAATTATCCGCCAAAGTTCTTCGTCGGTGACCCGAAGGCCGACCTTTGACCCGCGTGACAGCGCATGCATTTGGCGATGAAAGTTGCAGAAGGTCGTTTGGTGATCTTCGATACAATTTAGCTAGCTGTGTCGTTGCCGAAAGCGGCATGCATCCTCAGCCGCCCGTGGCCACGGAACAAAGAGCAAGTTATGACTGTAAAAGCTGTCAAAAAGGAGAAGAAGATCCGACCGCGAGTGAGGTCGAGACTACTTTTATGTCGTCCGAGTTCATTGCTCCCACTAATTTTGCTACTTGTCGGATAACACTTTGGTAATTTGGTACGCTCTTGGTCCTCTCGCAAATTGGCCGAGCCGGGCTATGAGGACTGAACAACTTGAGACTGTTGAAAAAAGAAGGCCTTGAAGCTAACCTCACCAAACATTGTCCACTCCACGTTGGTCTGGGAAAGAAAACAAAATGGGCGGAATTAGATAAGACTTGGGTGTTGATGGTGTCCGCATGCTCTATTGCGTGGCATTAGTTTACATTGGATGCTCAAATCATTTTTCCCCTGTTAAGGGTTCCCAAAATAACGCCAGAAAGGGAAGTAAGTACGATTTTGGGCTGGAGGGGTCTGATTTGTTTCGCATCGACCTGAGGCGGTGCCACTGCCAATGCAGCCGTACCTTGCTAGAAAGTCATTCTCCCAACTCTCTTCTTTTTAGTAGTCTATTTGCAGGCTTCAAAAGGATGGAACGTGAAGTGGGTCAAAACTGTTGCCTCAGTTGTTACCGCCATGTAGAGAGGGATCGAATTAATGCACTTTTCCTCATAATTATGGGGCAAGCCTAATGGTAACTAAAATTGCCTAAAACATCTCGAGTCAGAGCATATATCCTATGAAAAACGAATGATCTGGACACTTGCCATTCCCAGGCCAAGGGGGGGCCCCAATCAGCTGGAAAACACGATCCCACTCATCATCCAAGGATGTGTCACATTCTTCATGTCAAGCAAGAGGGACCAGACACCAGAGAGACATCATCGCGAAGAGATAAGTCATAGGCTGAGTCAAATTGCGGGAGAGCCATAGAAAGGGATCCGAGCCTTTCATTAATTCGTCTGACTGACATCACGGGGGGACCCAGTGAACTTACAGGTACTCATCACCATTCAAGCCAAAGCTGTAATGTGGGCTCTCCGATCCCGGCCGTCCCACCCATGCCCCCCCCCCTGATAAGTGGGTGATGACGTGATGCACGGGATGTAAGGTTAAAATTCCCACGGTTAATTATCAACCTAATGACCTTTCTAGTTAATACATTAATGTTAAAGTTAAAATCCCATGATTGTATCCTAAGACCCACATATGGATACTGCTGGAGGGGTGGCCGGTAACTTTGACTTACTAAAATATTTTATGTTGAGAATAAAGGAAAATCAAGGAAAAAGTTGTGGAAGGCAGTAAATCACATCACTGACAACAGTGATTGTCGGCAAACCCCTTTGTAACTAAGATTAATTAATCTACTCAATAATGCGTCATGGATTTTCCACTCTGTCTCCCTGCAATTATTTTTTATTAGTGCTAATGACTTGGCAAAGTATTTACCCAAGTGCACTTTCCAGGCACACCCTGCTTCTTAACCCAAATACATAAAAATCATGAGCTCCTTTTGTTCGAACTTCTAAGTATAAAGCGCGGCTGACCTCCATCTTTTATCATTAGACCAGTAACCATGTCAGCCGTTGCTCGGGCAAATCTGAGTGACTCTTTAATCAAAGACTTTTCTGCCGTTTGTGATTAAAGTCAGTAGATTCACCTAGAGACAGAAAAATTAATATCGATCTGTCTTTTGATTAGTAATTTTACGAGTGACTATATATATATATTTATATATTTATATATTTATATATTTTTTTTTTTAATTTTATTTTCCACTACTTACTTTTTAATATTATATCTTAGTTTCCGAACAGAATGCAAACATTGTAATCTCACTCTCGCCTTTCAAACTTTCTTTTCTGCGCGAACAATATGGGCTGAGAATTGTGAAGTCGGACATTTTGCTTTCTAAAAGTAAAACGCGAGGCAACCAAAACACTGTCTTTTTAGTTTATTTTAAATTACTAATTCCGACCCTAAAAAAGGGAGTAAATTTTTTTTTATTTAAATATATATATATAAAAAAAAAGAAGCCTATAAAAGAGGTGTCCAAATGGGCCCCCACAAACTAGGAGGATGAATCGGCCGTGGCAATTTGTCATAACGGTTTTTCAATGATTGAAATCCAAGAAGGCTATGGAGTACGGACGGCTTACCAAGCTACCTCAGCCAACGGTAAATCCAACGTCACATCTCGTCCGTACTTCTCCGTCAGCTTCCTGGCTCGGATTTAGGACTGCGACTTTGACATTGTATACATCTTTTCAAATCGAGTATGTGGAAGCCCAGAAATTTACCCATCTCGATGGCCCTTTCAGAAACCATTTTCTAAGCCACACGGCTGTGGCTTGTGAATGATTGTCCACACACTACAACTCATCATCCGAGATTTCTCACACTCACCCTCCGCCATATCCCTCCAATCGTTTTTTCGTAACAGTGTCCTAGAGATTTTTGGGGTCCAATTTTATTTCTGACTGGGAAAGAAGATTACGTACATAGCTGGAGATGCTGTACCTGGTGGGTTCATTGCACAATGACCCGAACGGTATGTAAAGAACTAAGCCCATGGTATCCGAACTGGGTCCTGGTGAAGATCTGCAGATATCTATTGATACTGAAGCACGTCACATGCGAGGATGGTGACAGTTTTATTATTTTGTTATCTATATCCCGGAAAACTTTGGCGCATCGCTGTCCACACGACTGGCTGGCCGTGGCCTAAAAAGTGTTGTAAGGCTTTTGTTGAGTCTCTGTTTCTCAATTATTAGGGGATGCCTTCGAGGAAGGAAGAGAGGATATAGCTGTATTATAATGGAGACTGTCATGGGAAGAGCGTTTGCCTGCCTCTTGATGACAAAATCTGATTTTTTTTATCAGATATGAGTTAGAATTGTGCTCAATGATAATTCCAGCAACCTGATGTGATTAAGACGTATACCCCACCATGAAGTATGGACGTGCAACTTCCTAGCTTGTTTGATACCAAACTTTAATTACATAGAACCGAATTTGAGTTTTAGGGATGGACTAAATTTAATTAAGTAGATGGAGTAATTGAATTTTACAATTAATTTACTGTTAGAATAAATTTTAAAATAAAAAAGGCGTTCCTATTGTATGAGGCCACTATAATGTGAGATATTAGCGTTCCCAGTGCACAAATGCCGTTGATTAGTGCGTAGGATTCATATAGCCTTTGAGGTATAGATTCTAAAATAAAATCGAACTAAATTGAATTAAATTCTTCATTTAGTACAAACATTTCTTAGTAACGTGATAGAAGGAATGACTTAAATCCTAGGAAAATATCACGTTTTAGGGGAATTAACAATATTAAGGACATTAGTAAGTTTTCTAAATAGAATCTAAATGAATTATTATACTATAGAAATCGTATTATCAAACAAATTAATTAGAGTAATTGAATTGATTAATTGTTAAATTTCGTTTGGTTTAATTGGCGACGATTGAAATTTAAATTTGAAATTTTTAATAATTTCAGTATCATTTAGTTAAAATTCAACTATTAGTTAATCGATAAATTTTAATTATTTCAAACAAAACTTTAATTCTTCAAACTTTATAGTACGTGGGTGCAAATTTTGAAAGATGTTAGAGTTAGATTTCTTTTCTTTTTTTTTTTTGTACAAAAACAAAAGAAGAAACAAAATTTACTCATCTAATGAAACCATGCTAATTATTTATTTATTTTCCAAAAATACAAGCTCATTAATAACAAAAAAAAAAAAAGAAATGTGTCACTTGTTAAAAATTTCTCCGTGGCCCTCCTCCCCGCGAGAGGAAAAAGATGAGGGTCAAGTAAAGACTAAAAGAAATCGATATGCAGTTTCTAACACTGTACGGTATCGTGCTTTGTAGTACAATACTTTAAGACGCTGGACGCTCTGTTGGGAGTATCAAAGTTTCAGGTTCAAAACATTTCCGTATAATAAATATTTATTTTATGAATTCCACTGTGGAAAACAAAAAAGAAAAGAGGAAAAAAAAAAGTAATGATGTGCTAAACTATAGCCGCTACCGTATTGCATAGGTAAGGAAAAAGTAATATGTGGGCAGTATTTCATTTTAAACGAGAGATTGCGATACCAATCAGATGGTCTTTACAATGTGTGCTCACATTACAAATTACAGGAACAATTGATCCGTCTGTTGTTCGTATGGGGGGGAGTACGATGTGCCTCGTTCCTGTCCATCTTTTCAACGATTCAGAAGGTTATTCTTCCATGATTTGCAGGGGACGAATAAATGCCGAACCATTAAAAGTTGTTAGAAAATAAACACAACCAATCTTCGGAACCCCAAGGGTCAGGGCATCGGAGACTCGGAGTTTGATGGAAGGCCTGCAGCGATGAGGATGACTGGAGGAGGAGGAGGAGGAGGAGTTTGATTAGACGCTAGAGTGTACGTATGCAAAGAGACAATAAGACAAGGATTTTTTAAAGATACTAATCAAGGGGTTATTTGAAATCTGGAGAGGCATCAATCCATGTGTCCTTGAACAAACAAGAGGGTGCCTCACATTTCTATATCTTTAATCCCATCTCTTTCCGAAAAAGCAATGACAACCAGTTGACAAGAAAGTTCATCAACCATAAACTTTTAGGATAATGGGATTAGACGTTGTGCCGAGTCGAGTCCTCATTAAATTGGCTGATAATTTCCTAGCTCCTATTGGACAAACCCGGGTGGCAGTCACTCGGGCCGCTTGGAATTTGATGTCAAAAAAGGCCCGAGATTTTTCCTTAAATAAGGTGGCACACCACGTTCCCTACTGTTACCCGGAGTACCAAAAAGCCCCTTGCGCAGAGACGTGTCCATTGCTGATGAACCTTAACGTTTGCCACTTATTAGGCTCATTAACATTAGAAACAACAACATAAGCACATGCATCTGCCTTTTGTACTCTTATCAAAGCTTCAATGAACCTGTTTTAGCTTTAATCATGTCAATCGGAAAAACTCTCGGGTCGTTTTCGATGAGTGACAATGCTCCTGCCTCATCTCTGTAGCCACTCAAACTTCGCCAGCCACAATAATTAACCACTTGCTTGCACACACGTTCGCAGATGCTGGCTTAAATATATCGGTCCAGTCCGTCACTATTTAGAGTTGAGTCCCCAGAAGAAAGCCGCGAGTAGAGATGACAAACGAACCGAGTCATTCGAATCTATTATATTTTAAATTTTAGACACTTCGGGTTTTAGGTTTTCAATTTATTAAATCTTTTAAAGTTTTCTGAATCTTAACCTCAAATTACGAATTGTTAATATCGACGCAAATTGAATCGTGCCAAATCTCAGACGAGTCGAGTTGTATGGCTCATGCGGAACTAATTTTTAGCATCTCTGACTACGAGGCTAGAATTATAATGGTAATTCCACTTTAATTGGAAAGAAGACAGCGTTGGACGACAACAGGGCATTAAACCGCTTAAACCTGAAGATGCTATAATGCTCAGTTTGTTTCTCCTTGACTTGGAATAATGACAGCTCACCTCATGCTTATAATGGGGAGCGATCGAGGGTCAACGCTCACAACAATTTGCATCATTGACCCAAATTAAGGATAATTAGCCCTAAATGAACCATAATCATGCATCCTCTTTTGCATAGAGGGGGATATTGATTCGAGTCTAATCAAGCCCATGTTTTTTTTTTTTCTTTCTTTCTTTCTTTCTTTCTTTCTCTCTCTCTTTTTTCTACATCATGTCAAGTTCCAATTAAAGTGATTAAACAGACACTATAATCTATCATTATCATGTAATTAAAGCTGCCTAATTTAGTGGGTTATCAATGTGAAAGTAGAAGATTCTCAAGGACTAGAACAATCTTCTTGAATTTTCATTTCATATACGAATCCCCCTTATTTCACCCCGTGAAGTTGCTTCTTAAATCTTAACCATGCCAAGTGCCAATTCTTAGCAAGAAAGTCAAAAAACAAAACAAAAAAATTGCAAAGTAGTTGAACGAGGGGAGCACGTAAATATTTCATCATATATATATATATATATATATATACACACACATTACATTATGGGTCTTCAGAGATGATGATTTTTTTAAGGCTCCTAATCCAATTTTCCCGTGTCTGATTATGGATTTGTGGTTCATCTCATCTCTCTCTCTCTCCCCCCCCCCCCCCAAAAAAAAAAACCATATTGGCTAGGGAAGGACTCTCCCCCATCAATGGAGCAAGCAAAAAGGAGGAAAATAAAAGGTCTTAGATTTGGGCACAGGCTGTGTGCTGGGCCTTTATTGCAAGCATACGAGACCTCAATTGTTGAGTTGTTTCTATTTCGGCCTATTGAAGCCACTCTACACTATATATTCAGTTTTTTTTTTTTTTTTTATCTTTTGTTGTTGTTGTTAAAATAAGACGGTGAGATATAATTTTTATTTTTTTATTGATTATAAAAAAAAACAAAAAGAAAAACAGATTTCTCTCGGGCGACAAGGCGGTTGGCTGAGATGTCGCAGTCTATCGACACGTCGGCCATTGGAGAAATCTCAGCCAATGAACGACAAGTCGGCTGTGCGATGTATCAGCGGCCAATGCAATATTCGAAGGCGTTTCAAAATTGGAATCCCATCTTCGTCCGTCGGATAGTCGCCCGGAAACCGAAACCAGAACCGGAAACAGTATCACCACGGAGCAATTAGAACCGGACGGAAATGGAATGCATGCCGCCGGTGAGCGAGTTCATAAGTAAGGAAGTTCCCGATTGGGACGAAGAGGTTATCGCGACGGCCCGGTTCAAGGCGTTCAGCGGCCAAAGATCCGATTGGGAACCCAAATACCAGTTCTGGAGAGACCTGATACTGAAAACGGCCCGTCATCTCGGCCTCCTCACGATTCGACCTAGTCAGGTTCGCTTTCAAATTCTAATCCATAAACACTTCCATGGATTTCTCTACATCCTTCGCCGCGTCTTCTTCCCTAAGCCGTTGATTTTTTTTATTTTTATTTTTATTTTTTGTTTTTTGTTTATGACTCTAAATTCCAAAAGGTCAAGAACGAGTGGTTTAATCGCGGAGGCTTGACGCCTCTATGCCTTGATCATGTTCTTGTAAGCTTTCTTTTCCTTCCTCTTGTTTTTCTTCTTTTAATTTTTGCTTTATAGAATTTTTAAAGCTCATAATTGGAAGTTGTAATGTGTAAATCTGAAATTCTTAGTGCTTGTGTGTGTTCTAATTATTTAGATTTTGTTTTTCAGTATTTAATGTATCGTGAAGGTGATGCTGTGAGAAGCGCGGATGTTGTGGACACAAGGAGCGGGCGATTGTCGCAGTTGTTCAGTAAAGCAAGAAATTTGATTGTTAGATCAACAGCAACTCCAGAAGCCATCCTCGAAGATCGTCTCGTTCTTACCGCGTTGCTCAAGGTTGTTCAGTTTCTGGATTTTTGGTTATATTACAGTGCAATGCCGATGTTTTTGGTTATGTTACAACTCTGGAGTTGCGTTAAAAAGGAGGATTTATTTCGTTGATAATTTAGGAGAGAGCCGAGAATGTAGTTGAACTGCTGTCTCAATGCCATTGGACATCTTCATGCATCGTTAGTACCCAGAGGTTCCACAGCTTGTGTGGAGGAGGACTAAATGAAGCAAATGCAGTCTTGAGTTATCTTTCTGGAATCGGGAAAGCACGATATTTGTCAACTGATAAGAAAGAATTTATTGAGGTATTGGGTGTGTTTTTTTCTTTCTTTCTTTCTTTTTCTCTCTTTCTTAGTTTTTTATGACTTAACTGGATTTCATTTTCGAATTCTGGCATAGCCCGTTGCTCTCAGGCAGGAGGCAGAATCTGCGTGTCCTGTAAGTTTATATGTTTGTATGAATTACTTTCTCACAGGGCATCAAGGTTTCCCTTTCACCGGCATCAGCTCCTACCATCACAAGTTTAGATTATGACATGCTGCACCTAATTTGGACAACCGAAAAACTTCAGCAACAAATAGACATGATTGACCAACGTTACGAAATGTAATGAACGCGAGCCTTACTAGTTGCTTCTTTATTTGTCAAGGCTATCTTGTTTTTTTGTATAGTCTATTCTTTGTGCAGGTCAAGAAAACTAGCCGTAGCTTCTTTAAACTCTGGAAACAAGAAGACTGCTCTAAGGCACGCAAGGCTGTTGAAGCTGGAGTCAGAGAGTAGACAAAAATGTACTTCACTTCTGAACAGAGTGGAGGAAGTTCTAAACGTTATTGCAAGTGCTGAATCTACAAAGAAGGTAATTTTTGCATCTAAATTATTTTTTCAGTCGGATTCAGTCGCACGAAAGAAACAAAGGGAAAAAAAAAAAGCCATGTTTTCTTGATGCCAGCTTCCTTGAACCACTGGGAACCTATCTCATTTGTAAAGTCAGTTTAGATGACGAGAGTTCTTGTCCAATGAAGTTATTCAGTTTTAGGTATTGAGATTGCAATTTACAGGGTTTTCTGGATCTAAGGAATCAAAGTCTTGACTATTCTTGACCATCTCTTTACACCAGGTATCTGAGGCCATCAAAATTGGAGCTCAAGCCATGAAGCAAAATAGGATAACTGTGGAGGAGGTCGAAATTTGTCTAGAAGAACTTGAGGAGAGCATTGATTCACAAAAGCAAGTTGAAAATGCTTTAGGTCCTTCTCTCTCTCTCTCTCTCCCTCTCTCTCTCTCTCTCTCTCCCTCGCTTGTTGGCGAAGTCTCTGAATCTGGTTTCAACTTGCTTTTGGTCCCGTGGCTATCACAGAATCAGCTCCATTCTATGTTGGAGCAGAGGAGGAAGATATCGAAGAAGAGTTCAAGAAATTACAATCGGAAGTTGGAAATGAAAGCCTAGACCTTCCAGTCCCAATAATTGCTTGCGGTACCTCAGGAGAGACAAACGCTTCAGAATCCATAAACACACTGACTGATGTATTTTCGAATCTCAAGCTTCAGGATGCCTCAACCAGGAGACCTGTGAATAATGAAACTGTCGTGCCATCATCAGGAACCAATGACTCGAAACACGTTGTGCTCGAAGCATCATAATTGAAATCGTTCCGCTTCCCAGAGCGTCATTCTGATTTTTGGCTATATCATTGCTTGTCTTATTTGCTCTAAGACTCCAATGTTCTGTATGCGGTTCACATACAGAGAGCACGACCCATCATTAGGAGAGAAAGAGAGAGAGAGAGAGAGGAGGAAGAAACTCTATTTTCCATTGATGCTTGTCAGATCCATCAGGATATGTTAACATATGAATTGCGCTTAAGATCACCCGAATGTCATTCGGAAATAGACAGCCAAAAATACGGAAATGAAAAATTAGGGGGAATCTACATATTAAATAAAATATAAATTCGATTTTATGTAATATCTATTCGTCGTCACTTCTCTATTTCTTGTGCCGCTAAACCTTTTCCATCCCCATTTATGTAAGATGATAAAAGTTCCAATCCCGACTACGCCTTTTTAAAAAGTAAATTAATTAGTGTGACAAACAATTTTTTATAGCGAAGAAGTAGGATTGTTTTGGCAATGAAGCATAAACAACGTAACCATTTAACAGCAGAAAATCTATCGCTCGAGCATGTACACACCGTCCTGGGCTCCCTCCTGGGTATCCAAGTCCTTGACTACTTAACCCCACCAGCTACTGCCAACATGAAAACTCGTAGTCCGTAAATCCCATGATTGCGGACTTCATAATCAAGCTTTTTTCATGTTTCTATGGCTTGGCTAAGCATGCACTGGTCCAACCATATAGAATTTATGGACTTTAATAGAAAATGTCTATATATGTTTATGTGGGCTTGCCAACCACGCAAGCAGTGTTCCACGCTCATGGGCTATGTGGACTTTTAAAACACTAAATGTCTTTGTAATGTTTTTAGTAATTGAAGAATGCGGCAGCAACACACCCAACAAAGAATTTCCTGGACATATTGTCGGCCCGTAGGATGGTATTATTATTCTTGCATGATTGATCTAATTACTCTAATTGATGGTTAGGAATATTCATACAAACAATAAACATAGAAACAATATGTTTTCTGCTTTTCCTCCCCCGTGAGTCTTGGCCAAATACTTCCTTCTGTTCTTTCTTTTTTTTTTTCCATCTTCTAATTTCATTCAGGACAGGACGACAAAGCTAGAAAGCCATTCCACAAACCTGATGATTCGGTGATCGCGTGGCGTTTCCACTGCTCGTCATTTCTGACTTCACGTTTTTGGACTAAATCCTTGGAACTTGGCTCGTTAGCAGGGCCCAGAAGGTCTAACGAGGTGGCCACTCCGGGTCCAGCATAGTACCGGGTAAAGTGTCTGACTGCCTCTGCCTGGAAGTCATTCCCATCATCGGAAAAAATTGTTCCCCTGGCACTGTAATTCCGGCTGGCCCTTGACCTGCGAGCCCAAGCAGAACTGAAGTTGAGAACGGGCTTGGGCCACAGCCCAAACCCATATGATGCATTCTCATGCCAAACCCCAACCCCATGGCTGGAAAATGAGGCAGATATGGTCCTTGTGTATGTTGCATTCCTGAAGGAAACATCATTGGGGGTATGAAAATCCCGGCTGCCATTGACATCATCTGCCTCGAGATACACAGAGTCAGCTTCCAAAATTTTCCCGTGTGTGGCTATGTAACGAGAACTGGAAGCGATGAGAATATACCTGCACTTGAAGCTGAAGGGTTTTCAAATACTCAATTGCCTTGTCAAGCACCGATACTTTGTCCATCTAAGAGAAGCACACATACTAAATGTAAGCAGCAGGAAGAAACACAACAATTTTCTTTTCTCTGAAAATAAAAGAAGAAACCTTGAGTTTTCAGTTATCGCGCTATTGATTAAATAGTAGTAGTTGGATGATAAACACAATGCCAACCTCGCTGGAACTGGGCATAAGATCTTTTAGCGCACGTATCTTCTTGCTGATTTTATCTCTTCTCCTCTGTTTCCATGCATAAAAGACTCGTTGGACAAGCAGAAAAGGTTTTTTTTTTTCTTCTTTTCTTTTCATGTTGGATTTAAGTATTATCAGGATTTACTCACCCTTTCCGACGCATTAAGGACCTCTGTTCGCCTTCTCTTTGCAGCTCCCTTTCCCCATGAAGACATTCCTTTCCTCGTGCCCACTTGTTCTTCCTCGTCATTCTGTAGCAGAAAGTGAAACATAAGAAAACAAGGGGACTTTGAGAGTCTTATTATTTTCGTTCCAATTAACGATCGTTTTGTCAATCTTAATTTCACGCACTTCACTTAAAAATTCCATCCCTTCAGTGTCTTCGTCTCTCCTTTTCAAAAGATACGTTGGATCATTTGAAGCTCCACGTGAGCATATTGAAGTAGCTGATGCAGCCACTTGATCCATCGAATTTTCTGTTTCAGACATTTTTCTCTTTCCCTTGGATCTACTGTATGCCGCCTGGCATGAGGTCCGACCACAAGCAGGGTCAAGGCACCGTTTGCTTCGAGCGTTGCCTTTGGGGACTACTGCTTCAGATTGCTCATCTGGGGCTGATTCTTCTGCAGGCCTGGTAGTTGATCGCACTGCCTTCTTCGTTGCCGTTGTATCTTGTTGGTCATGGAAAAAGCCAACACTTTTGAAACTGCAAGCAGCTGGCTTCTTTCCTCTTGACTCAACTGGATTGCAAGCACCCGCAGGAGGATCCTCATTATTGCTGCTTTTCAACTCAAGTCCCAATGAACTTTGATAGATTGTTGGCCTTGTCGGACCACTGCCCTGATGTCTTGAGAAGAGGGAAACGTTTTGCAGCCCTATCCCCAGATGATTCTGATCAGGTCCGAAATAAGGCTGGTGCAACTTTGAATTGGAGAGTACTCCGCCCGTTGGACTTAGACCTGGATTGGCATCCACAGTGGACATGTTACGTGGAGATGAAGCCTTGTCAGGCTTCTGGGAAAACTCATTTATCTGACTATTCCAAGCTTCTGTGAGATGAGAAACTTCGGTTCCCGTCACAAGCCAACCGGATGCATTTCCTTCTTGCAGATCTGCACTTTTATTGATTGGAACAACTTGTGACCCAGCAAAAGAGGGACGACTAACGTTCAAATTGCTCAGATCCAATCCTGGAAACCATTCAGGGATGTGATCAGCATGGAGACAAGTGTCACCCAAGACAGGATCCACGCTGCGGAGTCTAGTTCTTTTTGTAGGTTGCGTCTCTTTTTCATTCTGCGAAGAGTAACCTACGCATCTGGGACTAGTTCGAGTTGGCATCTCCCGCACAAGAACCTGACCATTTTCCCACCCCAGCTTCACAACTTCATCACCGAACCTGCATTGGAAATCTCATTAGAGTACCACAATTAGCTATCACATTAGCATGTAAAAGTTGGTTTAAACGAAAGCTCAAAGGGAAGCGAACTGGCCAACCGGGTCATTCTTAGCTAGGTTGATTCAAGGATCCGTCGGCCCCTGGATTAAGGTAGATGCAATAATGCACATTCTTCTTTTCTTCTCCTCCCTTTTGGATTGTTAGAAGGGTCTGCGACAATGAAAACAAAAAGGATCTAGTACAAGAGAGCAATAATTGATCGACAAAACCCCAAATTGAATAAATCCTCTGATCAATCAACCGAAGGATTACTTCTAGTCGTGCTTTATTTGTAAGGGGGCCATGAAGCATACCTGGGCCAATCTCGACCACTGGAGGCAACGAAACGAAAATTATTGTCTGCATCCAAGATCAAAAGGGACCAGTCAATACAAGAATCCTCGGCCAAAAAAGTGACTTGGACAGAAAGTTGTGTACATAATTCAAGCACGTCTTAGCTCTTGCAGTGCACGGTGCCGAAGTTAGGCACGCGCGACAAAATGCAGCACCCGCCAGCTGCTCAAAGACGTACCACCCCCTCATGAGTTGCTTGCTCGACGAAGTGAAACAATATGGGGAGTCGGAACCATCATCTCTGAGTTTCTTGGACCCATTTCATTACATCCTTTTGTTTACGTGACCTCTCAATATGTCCGAACTAATTAAAGGAAACGCATTAAAAACACGTAACCGTGGATGCTAACTAATAAATGTTAAATAAAATTTAATTGATACTTAATTTGATATGTAAACTCTACAGTTCAGTTTTATTTTGATAATAACTGCGCTGTGCGTCTATTCTTTGTACCTCTGTTAACCTCCTAATAAAATAAAATAAAAAAAACCGAGATGCTACTGCATCCAGCAATGTTTTCAAAAATGTGAAATTCCAACTACATTAAACCCATTAAAAATATGAAATAAAATTAAGGGCTATTTTTTTTAAAATTTATTTTCAATTTAATTGGTAGTCTCATCATTGCTAATCTCTACGTACAAGTAATTTTTATCTCTACTTAAGTTCAATATTTTTAAAATTCACTTAATCGAATTCAAAATATGATATCTACCTAACGTGAGTTAAATATACACTATGGTGTGCGTCCACATTACAGATCGATATGTCTAGTAATTTTCCAATTTCTGCAAGTGTCCCTTTCGTCATCCTCCGTTCAGAAGGCACAGAAAAGGAAGGTTCGCCATAGAAAAGAAACGACCCACAACCACAACCACAAGCCCACAACGCTAAAATGTGCAGGCATTCATGTAATAACGCCCACGTGGGCCGTGGGATAAGCAACTTTCATCAGAGGACCCACTGCTACTACTACTCGAGAGGGAGAATTAAGAAATACTCGTTTGCTGTCGAAAAGTAGCCAAAGCCAGGGAGGAGCAGCAAGGCGTGTAGTTCACGTGCATCCTTGTGCACGTTCACGTGCCCGTTGGCCCCCCTTCTTTTTCGTATCTTCCCTTTTTCCCCATTCTATAAAAGGACGGGCCTGCGAAACGAAATCACAGCCAATGCAGTTGAACGCAAGGATAAAGGTTCGTTGCACCTGAAACATAGTCCACAATAGCACAAAGACAAAATGGAACCCCCCCCCAAAACACCCCACGGAGAATTGGGTAGATATCGAAACTACGCATCATAGTTTATTTTATTTTATTCTATTGAATAACGCGGGCACCATAAGTGATGGGAGAGATTCTTATTTTGATTTTTTTTTAATACAATTCATTTATAATTTTATATTATATAATAATCAAAATTTATTTAGAATAAAACAATAATAAACTAAATTTATATAATATAAAATTATAAATAAACTATTCTTAAAATTGAAAAAAGGAAAAAAGATAAAAACATGGTAAGCGCGGACCACGTGAAAATCGTCCCGTTGCAACGCAGGGGACCTTGCATTCATTGCGTCACTATCTTTTTTTTTTTTTTCTTTTTCTGCCTCCGCATAAAATTTAATTTATAATAAAATAAACAATATAATTAATTTTAATTAAACTTAAAACTAAAATTTTGTTATTCTTATACTGTTTATTACGCTTGTAGGCTAAATAATTGGATCGGGACGGGCAGACAGACGACCGTCCGTGCGCACAAATCCCGCCCTGAAGAAAAAAAAAAAAAAACCCAAAACCAAAACCATCTCGTCCTTTAAATCGATGGGCGAGAACGAAAGAAATCTGTTTCAGGGCCCGCGACACGTGAAACTATCAGATACACAAGGTCTTAAGGCAGCATAGAGAACTAAAGGCATCAATCTATCAAATTGCCATCGCTGACATACCGCAGTTTAATGTCTTCGATGCACTCCGCATATTGGAGAATCTAACCCACAAAAGCCTCATCACTCAGTTGTCTTCGAACAATTTGAGGGAGGATTTCGAGATTTTTCACAGTATAAAGCAGCCCCAAAAATGCAGGACCAGAATTACACGCCATTCCTTGTTGGCTTCCACTACAACTAACCATAGTTCCCAGCATTGTGGAACAGATCAATAACAAATCCCAAAGAGTAACGATTGATTTATTTTAACCTGATAACAGAGACTTGCAAGAGTTGGCTCCAATGACTACTAAAACCTCGCGCCCCCTCTTGCGGCCCATTTACCTAGCCGACAGTAAAATTCACATCAATTTGAAATACCCTCCTGCAAACATTCAGCGATGGCATGTCTCAAATGGAGCATCTTCTCTTTTGCCAACTGCAACGAAGGACAACAATTAGACATCACGATGTGTTGGACAATATAAGCTTGCATTCATTTACACAGGCAAATACAGAGCAAGGAAAATGAAATGATATAACACAAGCATCAATAGAATGCTCTTTTATGTGGATCACTGCTATCAGTACTTAGAGAGACCCAACCTCCAGAGGCAGTCCCTGGAAAATCTCCTGGTTGAATTAACAAAGAGGTTCAAGTGCTGTTAGAGTATCAAGATATTGAACTTAGTATGTCATAAGCTTCTGTATTAAGCAAACCCAGTAGACTATAAGTGCAGCTCCGAACTCCAACATATGTATCTATCTTTTGTTGTCTTACCAACATCCCAATATCATAAATAGGAAATTAATAACAAAGCCAGTTTCCAGGCAGTTGAAGCAGTAGGGGAGAATGAAATGTCTAATGACAGAGTTTGCAGATTTGATTTTGGCAATGAGAATTTTAACCAGAAGCAAAACACTTGCCTTGTTCACAGCGGTGATCCTTCTATGTGCATCATTGAGTTTTGTCTCCATTGCTTCTTCCACTTGCATAAGAAGTTTACGATGTGATGCCTCTGCAATTATCCAATAATCAGTAAATTAGAATGAGGGCACTTTTTAGTTTCTGTGATGGCATCACAATTTTGCGCCCACTGGTTAGCTCATCCCTGAAGACTGTAGATCAAGCAAATGTCAACAAAACAATCACAGTATTATGCAAACTAACCATATAGCTAGTATGAGATTTCTAAATAAAGGGGCTTTATGACACACAGGCAGCAATGATGCCACCTTGTATTACTGTGACATTCCAAAACATTACACAATATTTATGGATAATAATTATCGGACATCTGCAAAACAGGTTGCTCATTGATCAATAGGTTCATCCACTCTATTTCACATTTCCAAAGCATTTGAAGCCATAGAATTAAAACCCTTGCATTTGAACACTAATTCCATTTTTCAGCAAATAGCAATTCGACTATTTCATTTCAGATACTTAAGTGAAACTACAATTATGAAAAATCTTAATTTTCATAATTTCACATTCATATGTTTGGAAATTAATACGAATAGCATAAATATCCCATACTCTGCTTTTTAAAAGTTCCTTTCAACTCATTCCGGTGCAGATCTAACCCTTCAAGTGTGCTTTCACAATCTTGGAGATGCTGATGCATGTCTCGTTTGAATTTGTCATTAATCAACCTCAACTGTTCTTGTTGTTCTGCATGGAAGAAAATAATGCAGCAAACTGCCAGAGGTCAACAAGAGGAAAACCAGACACTGATGTGAAACATATTTAATAGCCATATGCCCCTTCCAAAGTTTTGGTGCATTAAGAATGTTGAGCATCCACAGAATTGGTAGCTCTTCAAATTGAAAGTATAGATGCTTCATAAATTCTAAATATAAGCAATGTACTCATTCATGGTACAGGCACACCTTTCTTCCAAAAAAGCATGAATTCTAAACATTTCTTGGATCTATCAGTCAAGGATATCATCTAAGGATCAATGAAGGATACTTTTCAAGTTGCAACTAGGCTCACTAAAGTTTTTGACAATGATATTATACCATATAGATTGCATACAACCTACCAGTTGATGGAAATTCATGTTTAATGTACAGTTAAAGCTAAAACAAGATTGCCAGCTCTATTATTACAGTGTACTACTACTACACAACAGCAACAGCAAATGCTAGACTGGATGCTTTTACATCAGCTTAAAAGAAGTTAAACAATCAACAGAAAAGATGCAGAAGGGGAAAAGATATTTTTGACCCACATGAAAATACAAATAAACGAAACAGCAACCAACTATATTTAATTGAATTTCACCAAGGCATCCTTGACATAGATTCATCACCTTGGAATCTTGTCTCCAGGCGCTTTCTTTTTGATTTACTAACATTTGTCACCTCCCCTCTGTGACATTATCAAGGTCAAGTTTTTACCCTGAGAAATTATTATGTCCAGTTACAAAAGTGGTTAATTTGGAATACATACAATTCTGTTTGGATTTGTGTCTTGATATTCTGTAACTGGAGATGTATGTCCTCGGAAATGGTTATCAGAATTTCAGAGGATTTCTTTCTGGTTGCCAAGTTCAATTTTTTCTTGAAGTTTTCTATAGCCAAGGCAAGCAACATTGTGACCCTGCAAAATCACTCAAACCAAAATCAAGCAAACATTATATATAATAAAGGAATATATAAAATCTTATCAATGAATTTATGCAGGAAACCTTTCCAATTCGTCCTCATGATGCTGTTCTGAAGTCTCTGGATTCCAATCACTTTCACCAGTGCCTAAAAATTTAGAGCACATAGAACCGAACTCACCAAAAGGGAACTATAATGGCAACAACAAATGAGTGAAAATGAGAAGCAGAGGAAGTTTATATGCCAAAGCAGTTTTACCTTTTGGAGTGGGCAAGGTAGAGGTGAATTCGCTAAATATGAGACCCTCACAGCTATGGAGTCTTTTAGTTGGATAAGGCTGGAAACTTGACCTTTCAGTTGTTGCAGTTTCTGGTGACAAGGTATCGCCTTCTCTAAGACCTACAAATGGCCATCAAACCAATCTAATCTACATCACATGGATGTCCTTAGGAGGATAAAAATTACAAAAGAGAAACAAAGAGAAAAAGGATAAAGAAATCAACAATTATTTCACTGTAGGCTTGTCCCATTTGTTAATTCCAATCTTCATAAATAAGATATCCACTTAACAGCTGCACTCAGAATGTAGAACAAGATGCTAAACCTTGTATTCTATTGATATGCTATTAAAGATGGTGGAAAGCTGAGCTGCACAAAGATGGTTCTGAAATGATCATTGTGGAATATGACATGGCAAAGACATAACAAATCCCAGTTTCAATTAAAGTGCATAGAGGCGCGTTAAAAGCTACATCATCAATTATTTGGGTATACATGGTTCAGATGGCATCGCTTAATGTGAGAAGAGCAAATACAGCAGGCAGGAAGTACAAAGAAATTATCTATAAATATTCTACAATCAGCCATTACCATCAACAATTGGTGATCCTTCTTCAGAGCTATCAGAGTCCCCATCTTTGGATGATGATTCGGTATGGCTTTCTTCTAGAACTTTTTTTGACATTAAAGGTGAATGTTTTCTGAATAAAGAATCCTCAAGTTCCTCTGCTTCATCCTGAAGTTCAATAAGAAAATACAATAACACACTGAAACAATAATACATTTTCAATACAAGTCCATTAAAGTATAAAAAATCAAGACACTCAAAAGGGTTCAATGTAGGATACAGATAATTTTGTATCAGCAATTGAGGGACAGAGATCTGCCTTTGAATTCCGCAAGGTGCTGAAGCTATGGATGTTTTCCATGGTAAATTGTATCTCTGCTAGCTCAGGGCCACAACCCTGATTTAATTGGTCAGTTTTTGGCGTTGAACAGGGGAAAGAGCTACAGGCAGGCGTGTCAAATTTGAACATTGGAGTTTGGAAATTTTCTTGTTCATAAAAAATGTTTGCAGTAGGATAACTGAAATCTTCTTGTTGATCACCGTTTTCTGCTACCACAGGACTGTTAAAGTCTTGCTGCCGATTTGTTCTATGTGTCCTTGGAGACTGATGTGAAGTTTCCCTGGAAGATTGATGATAATTTTCCCCTAGAGATTTATAGGAATCTGCATTAGGAGAAACATGGGGAGACAAAAGGGACTCTTTTTGCCGGTTTCTATCTTGCACAATGGAAACATGCTTATTCCATGAAGGACAACCATGACTACTTCCGATTTTGTTGGTAACTGAAGATGTCCTCTCAGCAAGCTCTGGTGTTCCACTCCTATGAGCTGCTTGCAGAATCTCACCGGCATTGACTTTCTTATTGAAGCAGATATTACGTAGCTCAATGCCAGAGATCTTTCTCTCGCTCTGTTTCCTAGTGGGCAATGTGGAACCATCATTGTCAGCTGGATTGTCTTTTCCAAACAGTCTTTCTTGAAAGGAGAAGATGTGCTTCTCTTGTGGTTTCTGTCTGTAACTAGAGGATGGAGCAGCTTTTGTTCTCTCCAGCTGCACTTTGGTTGAAGCTCCCTTTTGAGTCAAAGAACGAGTTATGGGTCTCTGTATGGTATCAACTGGTCTTTCTGAGTCAATTTCTGTGGTATCTGAATTCTGTCTGGGCTTGACAGTTTCATCACCTTTTTGATTATGTACCTGACCTGACACTAGATGATTACCACCTGGCTCCTGAGCCTGGGAACAAGAAGGTTGACTCTTGGGTGAAGAAATGGTACCCAGTATCTCCTGTAGATTTTTCCTCAAAGTATCAGTCCTGTTGTCATTTTCGTCCTCTGTTGCTTCCTTAGCTGATACAACTTCCCGGGAAGTTCCAAAAGTAAATTCCTGTGCCTTTTTTGAGTTCCCACCCTTCCTTTTGTAAGTAAAACCAACAAAATTCTTCTGCTTATTATCATCAGGATGTAAATTTGAGGTTTGATTTACAAAATTATGTACTGAATGTGTTAGTGGGGCATCCTTTACCAAGCAAAGCTTGTTCCATCTCCCAACAGTGGTTGGGAATTTGGAGGTTCCCTGTGGATGAAAGCCAGTCTCGGAATTGAGGCTTTCCTTGGAACGGGATTTTGTAATAATCCATGGGGAATTGATCTGCTCTGGAATCTCAACTTGTATTCCCTCACTGGCATCAATTACAGCTTTCCCCTTGTTTCTTCCTTCAACAGAATTTTCTTTCTTAGAATTTTCCCTTTCTGCATCTAGCACAACAGCCTCATCTTCCCTTGCAGCTCGAGATTTTTTGAGGGATGAATCAACCAAAAGTCCAATTGATATCTTTCTAGATTGGCTGGATGGGTGATAATTACTGCCAAAACTCTGACAGTCACTCATTTGATCCTGAAACATTGTTTGCAAGATATCATACATCTAAATTTCTCAATACATTAACACTTTGCAGCAGGCAGCATTACCTGAACTGTGAATTCCAGTTACATTACGCAGCTATTTTGCAATCTAAGGCAGTTTAGAATGCTTTTCATGTTGTGAAGAACAAAGACTACAAAGCAAGAAATGGGAAATGAAAAGAGAGAAATGGTTCCTTATTGCTTGATCCAATACAATCAAAATCCATCCATGTTCAAGCACGTGCAGCTGAAGATACCTCATAACACAAAACAAGAACTGTTCATTGGTTTCAAAAGCAAATACTGTTTATGTATGAGCTAAATGCATTAAGGCATGGAGGACATTGCAAATTTTAAGCGTTGCTAACAGCTCTACAGCACAACATAAATTCAAAAATAAGATGCCAGTCGTGAGGAGCTCTTCATAACAATTTAGATTAGGAGTCCATTCAACACTTACATCCTGTGGCTTTGGCCGGGTTTCAACTTCCATTTTGTGATTTCAGTGAGACGAAAGAAATTGAACCCACCAGAAGCTGTAACCCAAAAGATCAACCAAAAAAATTATATGCAGAAACAAGTACCGTTTGGTATAGGAGAAAAACGAATATCCACACAGCTTATGTAAACTGTAAGATATTTGCAAACTATTCGTCGCACCATCCGTTCAAATCAGCCACTTTGGGCAGGAAATTTTTTAAAATATTTTATTGCTCTATCCTTAAAAAAGAGCACGATACAGTTAACAAGACTGCAAAACTATGCTTTGTCTACTAAGCCTCAATTTTCTCGCCATCCAAACAGACAAGGAAATCAAATATAGGAAGTACACGAAAAAATAAAAATAAAATAAATAAATAAATAGATGCAACTTTTGATAACAAGCAGATCGAAACCGACAAGGATTTCTTCGAAAGGCGCACTAAAAAGGCTCGATCAAAAATCGCCAAACCCTAACAATCATGTCGTTCTTTTCTCAACCGTTACCAGTCTCACAGATTCTGTAATATACTCTTTCAAAACCCCAAACTGTATCAATTTCCAAACATTCCGATCGCCAAAAACCTCCAAAAAAAATAAAAATAATTATTATAATAAATCGGAAATTCAAGAATAATGAGCTAAAATTGAAACGTTTAAAAGAAGAAATTTACGAGAGTTGAGGGAGAGCGATCGCAGAGAAACTGGCAAGCACCGCTGAGAAACGTCAACGTTTCGTGAAGTGGGAGAAGAGGATTTTGAATTTTCTAGACGTTGCGCGTACAGAAGGACGAGGCGGGAAGTCGCAGAGAGTCTACTTTTTTGGCTCGCTGGCTCTAACATATTTGGGACCCGCACCACGCACACGCCACTCGAATATACCATATTGCCCCTAAAATTCTCTGCCCTTGTACAGTTTTTTGTTCCGGTGCCAATTCTGCGCCACAATTTTTCATTGACCATGCATGCATGTTCTCTCACAATTATCGAATTGGTTTTAGAGTGTGCTAATATTAGACCTAGTAATATTCTCTTTTATTATTTTTTTTTGGTAGATAATTGTAGTAAGAACAATGTTTTCCAAATTAAATTAGTCATCAAACTGAAAATGTCAAGGTGTTGCTGACGGTCGCGACGGTCCAAATATGCATTGGTCTAACCACATCTCGACCGTGACCCCGATACAAAGCTACAGCTTATAACTAGGATGAGTGTGTTGACTGCGTATCGATTTGATTTAACAAAAGCAACGACTCTTTACATAATATGAATTCCAAAACATTTATGATCTGAACTGGCTTCGTGACGTGGCTAGCATTGACGGGGCCCCCAATTTGGTTCGTATGGATGCAACTTATTAGGGTAAATATTTGGTGGTTGAAATTTTGACTGTCTTGTATATATTAGTATATATCTATATTTGGTAATTAAGTAAATTGAGACTAAAGTTATAAAATTTTAGAGTTTATATTGTATTTATATGGTATAATAGGTTACAATGAGAAGGCCGACAATCTTTTCCTAAATATTTTTTTTTTTCTCGGCTTCTTTTGATTTTCATGATATTAGAGCTAGCACAGAAGTTGCCGGCGGAGAGAATCTCGGCAATAGCAGTGTATATCGGGGAGGGTACTACACCAGAACTGCGTCACTAGCAGCGGCCTCAACGTTTCCCCTTTAACAAATAGTCAAAAAATAAATAGCATCACAAAAACTAACCTCTCGATAATCTCCTCATAAATCATAATAAATTAAGTTAAAGATATTACTAATTTTATTGTCACTAATAGAAAAAAGAATACGAGTTTATTTTACCCAAAAATAAATATCACAAGATTCATAAATCTTTTTATTTATCTCAGTACTAATTTTTATTGTAGGGAGTTATTTTATGACTCGCATAGAAGGATATCCTAATTTTTTATATCATAAACTCATATTCTTGACTGCAACGGCTCCATGAGCACTAACCAGAAGCTCCCATCGTGTAACATATAGCCCCCTAAGCTTTTTACCTACTCCAATCAGCATCCTTGAAGTGCGGTTCTAAACAACACATAAACGATCTGTGAATTTCAAAATATAACCTTTATCTCGAGCTAATTTTGAAATAGATATCAAATTGCATCGTATTTCAGGAACATATAAAACATCATTGAGAAATAATTTTCCTACAAGAACGGTTCCTTCTCCTGTTGTCATAACGGATTCACCGTTCGGCATTTTTACGGGACAATAAGATATTCCTTGAAACTTTACAAATGCAGTTTTCTCGCCCATCATATGATACGACGCACCTGTGTCAAACAACCATTGTAAATATATCTTATCATTAAACCTTAGCTGAGCAAGAGATGTATTATTTGTGTGAGTATTCCAAAGAAATTTTAAAATCTCTCAATCATCTTTACTCAGGGTCTCTAACCCAGCTTTATCAGAATCATCAAGTGGTCTCCCATGAGGAATATTAGTAACCGCTCGTTTTGCCCTTTGACTCGACGTTCTTTGACGACATATTTTGTTTTTCTTGAGGACTCTCCAATTTCCTGAAAAACAAAAAAATAACATACTGTATCTCGATCTTCGGCTGAGGCAGAGTATCAATTTTTGACTTCTACGACTTGTGAATTTAAATGATTTTTGGCTTTTACGACTTGTAAATTGAAATGACCAAGGGTTTGTTAGTTTCTTTTGGCATTCCTTACTACTCTCTTATGCGGATTTATTGTGATAGTCAGTCAGCTCTTCACCTTATTCACAATCCTGTGTTTCATGAACACACCAAGAACATCAAGGTTGATTGTCACTTTATTCGTGATGAGATTCATTATGGTATCATTCTTCCTCAATCTGTATCTTCGTCTCAGCAACTAGTTGATATCCTTATCAAAGCTCTCGATAAACGTTCGTTTGATGTCATTCTTTGTAAGTTAGGCATTTCTGATTTTCATGCTCTAACTTGAGATGGTAAATATTTAGTGCTCAAAATTTTAACTGTTTTGTATATATTAGTATATATCTATATTTGTTAATAAGTTACAATGATAAGTGCTGACCACTTTTTCCAAATTTATTTTTTTTTTCCTTCTCGGCTTTTCTCGGTTTTCACAACTCAGAACATGCTACGAGCTGTTGTGCTGTACAGTACAATTTATTTTTTAGTGGTCGGATGTAACGGTTGTCGGCCGCACGTTGCATTGAATCATTTCCGCATAGCAACGTGCGCGGAACGTCGTGCTTAGAATACGCCAGAGTGCAAGAGAAGTTGGTTCGTTGTATTCTTTAGCTGACAGCAACGAACATTGCTCTTGAACATTCAAGTTTGCAAATGGTCATTTACAGCTAAGGAAGAATATTGCCATTCCATTACTGTACAGGGCACATACGCTCCCACGATTCTAGGCGTTGGTTAACCACCCAGCTTCCTAGCTAGCGGAAAGTTTCCACTGAGTGCATTGTTTCTCAAACAATTTCAATCACAATTCCTCAGACTAGTACAATTAATTAGATTAAAAAGTCCACAAAGCAAGCCTAAAGTGGGGATCGTGCCCCACGACGGGGCCGAATCGTGGAGACATTCGCACATGGGAAAATAAAAGGCAACGCCAAGTTTGACATGATGACGGGAATTCATGAAAAGCACGCAGCTGTAAGAGAAGAATTTGTTTCGGTCTATGAGTTTGCCCCCGCTGACGAGGCTTTTTGTACAGAGAAACAAAAAAAAAAAAAAAAGTCCATGTAATTGCCATTAAGGTCAGACACAAACAGTGCAATTAGAGACCAAAATGTCGTTGGAGCTAGAGAAAGTGGTATGGCCGACGATCGAAGCAGCCTTACGGTATGAATGGTGGGGGACATCTGCTTTTCCTTTTTCCCCTCGTTTGTTTTAATTCCAAGCTGTTCTTCTGACTGGCATTTGTCGTATCTCTAGGTCCGAGCAAGATTTCATGTTCCCTTCCCATCTCGTGTCGAAAGACAGTAGAGAATGACTTTGCCGTAAAGATTAGACACAATATGGGTTCTACACGTGACATTAAATGAATAAAAAGAGAATTGAAGGAATGTTAAAATTGCTTGCTTTGGCCTTTGTGTCTTTGGTTCCCTTATCTTGCTTTTTCTTGTGTTCCAAAATTGAGTCGACTGCATGTCCCCAGTTAATACATGATGCCAGCATCTCCTGTTCCCCTTTGTGCCAAACATCAATGAGTATAAAATTTTCCCGTGCACCAGAGAAAAACGATAATAATAATAAAAATCATTGAGTAGAAACTCGGTAGTTGTCAGGCAGCCTGAAATTAATGGCAAGCAAATACCGTGGTTAATTGGAAACAAAGTCTGTGATCAGGATATAGGATTAATTGTCTTTGGTGTTAATTTTTTTCCCTTTAAATTTAAGGATCTGTTTAGACTAAAGAAACTTTAATCATAATCTACCTTGTATTCATTCTTGCAGATTTATCTACCCTGGCCCCGCTTAGATCCGCTGGGGGGACCCTGTGGGCCATGTAATTTTTTTATGAAAAACAATTTTAAGAAAATCCTTTATTATATATATATATATATATATATATATATAACTAAATCTTATAAATAAATCGTACAGATATATGTGACAATCAATTCTAAATGCATTTTAGCACTGCAGAATTAATTAACATGGCAGGAACTGTGCGATGAGGATGAAATTGTCCCCAGCCCACCCCCAGTGGTTCTTAATTTTGCGAACTACGGAGTGCACTGGTTAAACTGTTTCATTGTGTCGCTGTCCAGAACAGCATACAGCCTGATCACCGCAGCCAAGACCCTTCAATTATGTAATTGTTTCCGAGGGCTTCTTCATGCGCAGCACGATAATCTAATACATTGAACTTTGATATGGGATTGCCTTTGCTAAATTCAACGCCTGTTCTATTCTTTTCGATTTGTAACAAAGGTCCCAAATACCAATGCCTTTGTATTGCATCCTGTTTTATTGTCCTTGTATGATTTGTCTACATTCATCTCTTCAGTCACAGTTCTGGTCAACCATAAATCAATTTTCCAAGCCCAAAAGTTCAATTGCTGCTGAAATATTTTTAAAATAAAAATTAAAAAATATTTTTAATTTATTTTGTAGTTATAAAAATATCCTTTTGAAAAAAAAAACATTAAAAAATTATATTTATTGATATTAAATTTTTTTAACTAAATAATTGTTAATTTATGTAGAAATTATAAAAAATATTTTTTTAATTAGATGATCTTTGAGTTATTGCATACATGGTAGTTCTTTTTTCATAAAAAAAAAGATATTAAAAAATATATTATTTTTAAATAAAATAATTTTAAATAATATATAATTTTTTTAGTATTTGATTTTAGTAATATAAATTATAATTAAATATATTTTATTTTATCTTATGAAAAAACCTTGTTATAATTTTATTATATTATTACAAGAATAAATTTTATTTTAAAACAAAAAATATTAAATATATGATTTTAAAATTTATTAAAAAAAAGATATTTATTTTGACCAAATGATTTTTAAACTACTCTATGATTCTCCTTTTGATAAAAAGAAAAAATCTATAAAATAATATATTATTTATAAATAAAATAATTTTAAATAAAACATAAATTTCTCTAAAATTTAATTTCAATAATACAAATTATAATCATATATATTTTATTTCATTTTATAAACAAATTCACTATAATTTTATTACATTATTATAAAAATAAATTTTACCTTTTTTTTTTAAAAAAAAATTTCACTAGAACCCTATTTTTGGTCAACAAGTCTACGGCCCACGAGTAGCAAAAAGTTGACAACGCATGAACAACGTTGAATTTAGGATCCAATAGAAATAATGACAACCTGAACAGGGTTCTTACTTGACACGGGTATTTGTCTGCTATGTTGAAGACACATCAGATCAGTCAAATCCAATGTATTTATGTATGTTTCAATGTTTCATTTCATTCTCTCCATAAATGTAGACCTAAGGAGGCGGCTTTGATATTTTGGCTTGAAATGTCTGAGAAAATGGGTAGAGGAGCTGCTAGCAGTTCATCATCGTCTCTTGCATCCGGGTCTTCTTTCTCTCGTCAGCTAATGGCGAGAGACCTTAGCACAGATCTTAGGCTCGGACATAGTATCTCGGCCTCTCGAGTAATACAGGACGGCACTTCAATACCAAGGTATGCATATAATGCAAAAAGGATTATGCAAATCAATATTAATTCTTGTTGCGGAATTCTTGATTTTGGGTGATAATCATGTGTATAGTGAGGAGTCAGCGGATTGGTCACCGATGAACCCGTTTCTGAGACAGGCATCCGCAGCAGAAGAAAATGAGTGCGATAGTGCAACATTCTTTGTCAAGGTTTCCATGGAAGGCGTCCCAATAGGGAGGAAACTGAACCTATTAGCACACGATGGCTACCATGACCTAATAAGGACACTTGACCACATGTTCAACACCAACATTCTCTGTTAAGCAGCCCCCTTTTGTTCTCTTTTTGAATTGCATTGCAAATAGAATCAAAGTTACTCCAAAGAATCGAATCGGTGCATTAATCGATTAACAACCTCAAATTGACTTTGATTCAATCAGGGGCTGAAATGGATGAGGAGCACACGGATCGATGTCACGTTTTAACATATGAAGATGGAGAAGGGGACTGGCTGATGGTTGGGGATGTTCCCTGGGAGTAATTTACATTAATTCCTTTCTTTAATTGTGTGCGTCAATCAAACATAACTGCATGATTGAATCTGCTTCATATTATCATTTGCTTGTTTTGCAGAATGTTCTTATCCTCGGTGAGGAGATTGAAGATCAGCAAGGCGGATAAGTGAATGATCTTGGTTCACCATCATTATAAATTTCCCGCAGTTTCTTCGTTCCTCTCTCGCGCTTCTTCATATTTTCATGGGTCATACCAAATAGGTAGGCAGAAGACTAGAAGTGAATACGCTGATAAATTTACGCATGTAGATCTGCCAGTTTGCTGTAAATTCTTTTCATGGTTTTTCTTCCAATCGTAATGTACAACTATTTCTGTCAACTGCAAAACAATCTAACCATTTCAGCGACCATACAGATTATTAAGTCTACCAGCTCCAATTTTACCTCATGTAAAGACCTCTGATGTCTATATGCTCTAATACTTTCGATGCTTTCAAGAACTTCCAATTGCAGTTTTCAGTCACTGCTTAAAAAGAACTTCTATATTTTTTCTTTGAAGTGCCGAATTCTAATTGTAATATATATATATATAAAGAATAACTTTATTTAGTAACTCAAAGTTTAATAGGTATAAAAAATAAAAAATAAAAAATTATATTATATTCTTATAAAAATAAAAATGTAATTGTGTTAATTTTAATTATATTTAAAAATATAGCAAAAATTTTAAAACAAGACTTATAAAAAATATAAATTAATATGTTATGATAATTATTAGTTATAATTAATATATTTTTATATATAATGAATAATAATTATAATTTATTATTATTATTTTTCGAATAATTTCAGAGAGCATTTTAATCCGAAGGAGAAAGAACATTTTGGTCAAGTGACCACTCGGGTAAACTCCGAGTGGTTCCGGTTCTGTCGTTTGATCCTTACCTGTCCGAGGAAACTAAAAGGAGCGATCTTTCCGAACCGAACTGCAAATTGAGGTTAAAGACTTTGCGGACAGTGGCCCAAGCTCAATGGAGAAACTGCTTTACGCCGCTCTCAGTCCAACCTTCCTTTAAAGTTCTTCTCTCAACTTTGTATTAGGGAAAGAGAATTTAATGGGCCGATAAAGGCTAGCACCCACACAGGCAAAGTCCATGGGCATCAAAAAAGGTAGGCCTAGTCGTTGTCCAACTTCACGACGGTTCATACCCATTAAGTATAAAGTCAAGCATATACTTTCGCTAAATAAAACATATCCATATGTAACAAAAAAATAAAAATAAATAAATAAATATATATATATATATATATATATATATAATTTATTTAATAGGACCAAAACAATAATAAAAAAGTAAAACATATCCATCTGGTAAGGACTTTCTGCTTTTCCGTAAAACATATCCATCAATCCATGTAATCATGGGAAAAAAAAAAAAAAAAGGTGTTTGGTGGTTGTTGTTGTTTTTTTTTGGCCCTTTCGTTCCACAAAAGAATCATTTTGGTGAGGTATTTAGAGAAATAAAAATTGTTCTCCTCAAGTATTGCTCCTACTATTTTTTGCTGTCACCTGTGTCTCCAATAAAATAAAATGTTCCATTTAAAGGGGAAAAAAAAATCAAGAGGAACGAAAGCAACCATCTACAATTATACGACCATTGTACAAACAGAAATGCAATTAACAATTCTCAGTTAAAGGGCTTCTGATTTTCACAATCCAAATTAGGACCAGTATCAACATTAAACAACTTGGCATATCTCTGGAAATATCCGATCCGATCGTTGACTCTTGCATCGTTAGGTATTCCACATTCAAGACCACCGTTGATTACATTGGTCACCAATCCATATCCGGCCGTCCGATTGGCTGCAATGTCAGCTTCTGTTGGGACATATTTTCCGACCATGACATTGTGGCAAGACGGCTTCGGCTTCTGCTCGGTCATCCAGAACCATAGGGCTGTCTTGAATGAAATCAAGGAGTTGTTAGACACTATATCTGGGTTCCTTAGTCCATCAAACCCCAGGGCCTTACCTGCTGGCCCGTAATTGTAATTCCTGCCGAATAAGATCAAAACCAACGTTAAGTTACTAAAGACCCTTTTTCAATTTCTAATGAACATAGCATATGAATCCCACGTAATTAAATGCTTGATCTAGAAATGGTAATATACCATGAGAGTTGGATGGGCCCTCTTCCTTTGTAAGATTTGCCAGGGTAACATGGCCATTGAGTGTTGGTGGAGTCGCAGTAATTACTCCGTGGATTCACTTCCTCTTTGAAGCACAAACCCCATGCGTATGGTCCATCAGGTGCAGTGGCCCACCCACCTGTGGTCTCATGGGAAATCTGGCCAAGAAAGGCTGCAATTTCGCGCTTTCGTGTTTCTAAACTGCCTGTATTCCCAAACTCACGGAAACCCTTTGATGCCTCAATGAAAGCTTCGTAGGGATAGAAGTCCTTTCCAGGGCATGCGTTGTCGTCCTTGTGCAGAAATACGGCATTATAGAGGTCTTTGCTAATAAGAGAAGAGATGCCTTTGTCACCATAGCCCCCCCTAGCTTCGGCTTCATATGAAACAAAGGAAGTGATCGTTAAAGAGCCAAAAATGAGCCAGAGAAAGAAAAGAGCAGAAGATGCCATTGGGGTTGCGGCTTTGCTTTCGAATGGGAGCAACCCAGCCTCTCTTATATATGAGTGCTATTGCATGTTAATGTTTATCGTTGGGACATTTGTTAGGGCATTGGAGACAGGAGGAGGAGTTGTTTTGTGGCTTACAGGTCAGAGATCAAGCTTTGACTTGTTCCGGTTCTTCCAGGTGGGTTTATTCGTGGTTTGGTTTAGATCTGATTCTGCTAACTTATCCGGACCCCATGATCGGTTGCGATTTGGATTGCTTAATTTGATAGTTTCGTCCAATTTGATACTGGCAATATTGAGTATCAAATATAAAGGGAGCAAATTACGCGGATAATTACAATCAAAATAAAAACTATAAAATAAATAATATATATATATATATATATATATGTACAATTAGAACTAACAATCAATAGAGCTAAATCACTACAATTTTAAAAAACTCAAAATTGCATAACACTCCATATTCATAAAAATTATGATAAAATAGTATTTAAAATATAAGTTCTAAATATAAATAAATTCTTTAAATTAGCATATTTAAGACTCCATTCACTCTTTGAATGTAAAAACATAAGAAACAAATGGAGCCTAAACAACTCAAAACATATTTGATTTAGTCGGGTCACAAGTTTGATCGATTCAAGCCCACAACCAAACTGTAAATAGTCGTTTTCCAAATTTTCATCCGCATCCAGCCCATTCTCCAATGGTTTTGCAATTTCAATATGGATTAAATCGTTTTGGACAAATTAAGCGGTCTGAGCCGGTTGATGAACATCTCTACCTCATTTTTTTATAAACGTATATAGTTAACGCGTGCTTCTTTTGACGGGTCAATATACACAGCTTGTGTTGGAAGTTGACTTGGCTTGCATATTCATATATGCACTTGATCAAATCTCCTAGGCCATTTTCAAAGTGGCAATTTAGACACCGAGCACAATTTTTCTAGTCTTGCAACGCGCCGTGGGAATTATTCCTTATTATTCTAATCCAGTTAAAGTGAATGGAGATAACCTTTGTCTCATAGTTTCCAACTTGACCCATTCCATTGATGAATGAAGTTCATGTTTAGAGTAAGGCCAACAACAATGTCTTGTTTTCAACCTTTTCTTTTCTAATATTGAATATCGAATTAAAGAGTGCACCATGCGGGCTTTCCACCACACCCCCCCCCAAATTCCAAATTCAAATTCACCAAAAAAATAAAAATTCTGCCTTATTGTTAATAAACATGCACAATATGATGATTCCAAGTGTAATACATTGCCTTTAATTCAAGAATGCACAGAAGAAAGAAATAGTAGAAAAAAGAGAGAGAACGAGAGGGCTGTGAGAAACATCTCATGTGAAGAGTAAGAGTCCTCTTATTTGTAAATCTTTCAGAGGTACTCAACTTAGTGTGTGTCTCACTGCTTATTCAGTGCTAATAATAGAGATTGTGAATGCATGTGAAGGGCTATGGTTGGGCTTAGTGAGCCCAGTTAAGGGATATTAAACCTCAATTTGATTGTCCAGTATGGGTTTAAAATGGAGTCGAGCTCTGACATCTAATAGATCTAATTTATTCCTTATCACATGGTTTCTCCTAAAAAGAGTCTGAATTAGGTGATCGAGTTCAATATGAAGGGTTTAATGGTAAAATTATTCCAGCAATCACTGATGTAAGGATTACGAGTTAAAATTTCTCAACAAATATCTCTGATTAATAGAGAAGTTTCATTCACCAAGCAATGAGAGAGGGAGCTCTGAATTGGGAACAGGAAAGCTCTGACTTCGTAACTCGAGAGAACTTCGGCTTAATCTAGTGGGATGTACTTGACTTGGGGACTTTGAGATGGCACTCTACCTTAGGAGTTAAGGAGTAGTCTTTCTTTAAGAGATAACTTTGCCTTAAGAGTTTGAATTATGATCTTGCGTTATGTAAAACTGGTTATTAATGATGAGAGATTTTTTGAATAATCTTCATTTACTCTGGGATTTCAAAAGTATTTGTGCCTCTATATTATAAGTATTTATATTCTTATAATCTTTCTTTGTGTACTTTATTATATTCATTAGTCAATTTACAACTCGCAAATTAAGGGTTGACCATATCTTTCTTTGTGTATAAGGATATGTTTCGGATAATCAAATATAGTTAGACCTTTTTCAATTTAAGAAAAATAAATAAAGGGGTAATTTCATGTCACTTCGTGTATGTCCTTTTTTCCTTGTGTGCATATATCTACTTTAACTCGTGATCCTTAAATGAGCTTTCATAAGCAAAGTTTTAATTGGTGCCTGATCTTTATTCTTGTTAACACTGCCTTTTATCTTTCTTTCTAATTTTAACTAACAAATCAGGATTAAAGGTTTGTATTTAAGTGGGTAGGAACCAACTACTTGTACTTTATCGCTTCGTATCAACATCTTTAATAAACTTCTTAAATAGATAGTTTGCCCTAAATTCAATCCGAGAGTGTTAACGGTCATGAGTTTCTAGTGACTCGTTGCGACTAGCCTTTTGTTGTGTGTGGAGAATTAATCTTGGCTAAACTCATTTTCATATTTTCATGGCTCTTTCTCCCCTTTATGTATACATCTATTTAAAAAGAAAGTACACCATTGTACTTTCTTTTTTTTAATTCTTAGATATTCATTTTCTTGTTTTCGTTTTTCCTTTTTAGATACATAACTCGCACTTTTAGGGTTTTAACTTAGGCAGTCTTTCTTACTTGTTTAAACTTATTGAATTTGGTATATTATTTATGTTGACTTGTATCATTTTGGCTTGGATGTATTGTTGCCTATTCAAGGTTGATAATTTGTTCAGTCCATATTAGTTTTAAATTGTAACTTATATTACAGTTATTTAATTTCAAGTTAAATTGTGTGATTTGAATTTTTATTATTATTTTAAAATAAAAAACTTTTTTTTTATCATTTCTTTCTTTTATTACATGAAAAATAACTATTAGCTTATAATGTGCTTTCAATTTTGCCTTATTAATATTTTGAAAATGTAACCGTAATTATCAGCTTGAACCTCTTAGAGGCTGATAAGGCGGCAAAAATGCTAGGGAGCCTTTTGCGCTTAATCACAACTATTACTTCAATGCTTCGAATTCCAATAACGGCATTGCTTAATGGACCCACTGATCAAGTCGTGAGCCTCTAATCTACACCTCTTCGCAATCGATGTGCCACTTCAGCAGTTAAAATGGATTGTACTACCAGTGTCTCTCTTCCCCTACTTTACTTCTTCGATCATTTGATGTCTAATAAAGGCCATTTTTGTTGACTTTTTTTTTTTTTTGTCTATAAGTATTGTTCTTAAAGAAAGCATAAAGTTTTGAGTGAAAAATCAAGTATTTTTCGGATGAGTAGATGAACGAGAGAGACATATGAAATATCTATCTTACAAACAATGTCAAATGATAGAGTTTTTCAATGAGAGCTTGAAATTCATTACCCATTAGACCAAAGGAGGTTAAGAGGTAAAAATACTTTAATACTTTAGTTACTAAGAAACTTGAGTGGTAAAAATACTATGTAAAGAGCTATAAAAGTGTGTGAGAGGCATTTCATATGGCGGGCAAGAACCCCCTTATTTGTAAAACTTAAAAGGAGAACTAGTTTAGTGAGTGTCTCACTGTTTATTTGATACTAACAATAAGGGTCGTGAGGCTTATAAAGGGTTATAATTGAGTTTAGTAAATGACATTAGAGATATTAATTGAGTTTTGATTTAATTATTTAGTATAAATTTAAAAAGAAATTAGATTTCAAAATTTGATAAGTCTAATTTAATTTTTATAAATAATATTTGAATTTTTTTTTCATAATTATAGTGAGAAATCAAGGTAGCCACAGAAATAATTAACTCAAATAATTAGTGGGTTAGGAAATTCTCCACCTCCACCATCAAGTGGATAGATTTACACGGATGCATTTGTACTATGCTCTCACAGAGTTCATAACGAGGAAGCCAAAGAGAGACCGCCGAGGGCAATTTCTCGAAACGAGCTTCAAATCTAAAATTAGATGGTTGACATGGATGCAAATGCAAGCACTGACAAAAACTAGAGTCAGCAAAAATAAAGTTATTCCGTAGTTCTTTCCATATTTAGCAGAGTGAAAAGGCAAGATATCATTGATTTTTTATTTTTATTATTTGTAAAATCAGAATTAAATTAAAAATTTTGTGGGAATTTGAGGGATTGAAAATTACCGGAATACCAACCGTGTTCTTGCCTTAACTAGTAAAGCAAAATGATGGTTTGCGGTTCTCATATGATCAATCGGCCATTAAGCAGAGCGGACTCGCCCTAGTCTAGAAAGGTTTACACTAATCAGATCTTCGATTGTTGCCAGTTTGGCCCGTTCCTCTGTGTCCGACTGACATTGGCGCTTGACATTTGCCGATAGGCCGGGCGTGTACTGATTAGGTGCCTATTGTAACGGGTCACGGTCATCCCACATCCCACTCTCATATCGTAAAGAAAAAGGAAAAATTTGAGCCTTATAAGCAATATACTGCACACCCCAATAGGCTATCTTTTAGGAAGAAGGTAATAACCCTGTGACAAAGTGGTATCAAATTCTACTACTCCTGTCGTAAGACCTTAACTCGGCATAAAATACCAAGAAATTGGCTCGGTGCTTGTCTAAGAATATCGACGAGAACGAGAATGTCGATGAATTCGGTATAGAAGAATATAACGGGTCACGGTCATCCTACTCCCATATCGTCAAGGAAAAGGGGGCTTTATAAGCAAGTATACTGTACACCCCAATAAACTGAAATTTGGAGAGAAGGTAATGACCCGTGACACTAGGCCGTCCATTCGTTTGTCTTTGAGAATGCAACGAGAAAACAGAACACTAAAGGCGAAAAAGTCCATATGTTATCATGAATCTCGCCAGACATTAAACAGAACACTCAGCATCCATTCTACGGGCCCAAGATCATCTTGGTCACACCCTTGAGGTTAGGGCCTTGTTTTTACACAGATCTATTCGGTTCAGGATGGGTCAGTTAATCATTTCAGATTTTTATAAATGCTTGGGCCCATACCGCGTACCCCTGTTGTCCATTAAGACATCGTATATTTGATTTGACCTTGAGGGGGCATCAAATCCCAAATGTACTCGACATATCTAAACAAATCGCTTCTAAGCATGTCGCGAGAGAGGGAAAATGTTAGCTCGTTTGCTTGACAGAGTTTCTCGGGGTTAATTCATGATATTTATAATGGAAATCCATCTTCAACTAATACAAAAGAGTAGGGGGAGAAAAGGACTGCCTCCTGTTATCTAATACCCAATTCCTAATAGACCAGGGAGAAGGGGTCATGGAGATGTTACTGCTGATGGTCCTGGATCTTTGGGAAGAACAGAAGAAATGGTCCAACCAAAATTTAAGAAAGGATGACTCGGGGCCCTATTTCGAAAAAGAATGAAGACCCATTACAGTCCTTTTCCATTATAAGGACGCCTTTTGAGTTTATATATATATATATTAATTAAAATAAAGGTGTATATATTAATTATTTTATTTATAAATTAAATATATATATATATATATATATATTAATATTTTTATAAAAATAATTTATTATTTAAATATCATTAAATTTTAATTAATTTTTTACATTTAATTTTAATATTAATAAATTTAAAATTTAATATTACACAATAAAGATATTTAAATATATATATATATATATATATATATATATACACACACATTAAATTATCAATCAAATAACTACCTCATTGATACTTTGATTGAATATCTTGGAATTGACTAGAAGAGTAGCGTGCGAGCTTAAAATGCTTTATTTCTAGTCGTTTCGTCCCGTGGAAGACCGCCCTTCAACACCTTTTCTAAAGTTAGAATAAAGCCCACCTGTCTCTGTATTATTTTCTCGACTTAACCAATGTCGTCTTCAACCACCAAACCCCCTGTACCTTGGCTCCATTTCTTTATTATTCGGACAATGTTATTTCGCTGAAAAGTTTAATAAATTTTTTAATAATTAATTAATTATGCTATATTTAACCTAATTACGAGAACCCATTACTACAATACCAAAATTCATTGATATTATATATTAATTAGACTTATTTACAGCATGAATTGGAAATCAATACCCCAAAAGACAAGTTTTTTTTTTTTTTTGTCGGGAATATTCATTCAATACAAGTCAAGTCACTTAACAAAATATAAAATAATAGAGGAGCCATTTTCTAGAAGGTGGAAACTAAGGCCATTGCCCTTGTCCTTTCAAGCAACTACTAGAAGTCCACAATGGCAAGGAAATTGCCGGCTGAGTTTTAAAATTTTTCATCCCCTCTATAATTCTACCGAGTCAATTCCAAAGAAGGAGATGTATGCTTTCATCATAAGCTCTTACAAATTGTGGTCCTCAATGGAGAGCAAGTGGACAAGTTGTGCGACAAAAGGGAATCAATGCGGCGTACAAGGACGTTTACATTGAAGCAATTGGATAAAGAAAATTGAAACTATAAAGCAAAACAGAGAAATTGCGGTTCTGACCAGATATATTTCCTTCTCCTGAAAGATATTTGAAGAAACTGCCATAAAATGACAAAAGATTTGTGAGACTAAGTCATATTTGACTAGCAACTTCGGAGCGGCTGATCATAACTTGTCCCCCTGGCTTTCCGATCCTACAAAACTATGATAGGCTCGATACGTGTGTAAACTAAAAGCCTCCAACCTCAAAGATTAGCGTCACAAATTCATCAATAATTGAGGTAAATTGTCAACAGCCAGATTACCAATTTCATTTTAGGGCACATATAAACTAGGAAGTAGGAACTAAAGGATTTGGATGTGTATTTTAACAATTTTCCCTTTGGGTCTTAATTTCCCCCCCCCCACTAATTGAATTATTAATGAAAAGCACAACATTTTTTTTTTCTTTTGATTGATATTCTTCAGGGATTAGCTGGAGTCATCCTGGCTAAAATTGCCTCACCAAACAAAAATAGCCGAAGGACAAAAAGGCTCCATCCAATTCAAAGAAACTTCGAAGAAATTTAGATTATTTAGCGTGCAAAGTCCACAAGCTTGAAAATAAGAATACCACTTGGTAATCTCTCCATGTCGATCGTTATCTCACATAACAGGAGATGAGATTGACCCATTTTCATAGTTAACGCCTATAGTTAAAGCTTGTGTAGGGGCAATCACCACTCTATAGGCTATGCAGAGAAAGACACCGAAGTAAAGAAAGAAACGCAAAAGAAAAGTATCTATAGGCTATGCGGAGAAAGACACCGAAGTAAAGAAAGAAACGCAAAAGAAAAGTATCTCTTTGCCAGTTCCCATCAATCGGGATGAGTTTAACACGGAGCCTTGTCCAAATGTGACTTCCTCTTTCCTTTCTCTCCTCTCTTCCTTTTCCAGAAACGCATTTTTTTTTTTTTTACAGATAATTTAGGGCAATGCTGAAATTTAAGCTAAAAATGGCATACATCATTTATAAAGTAAGCCTAAGAATATTAAGGATTTATGATATATTCTTTTTGACTGGATATCATGGCATGCGACATCGTAAGCTAATAATATCTTGCATTTTCCACGGTCCAATTTGTCTAAATGTGTACAGAATAGTCTTGATATACGGCATGTTGACTGTTGTGTATGGAACAATATTTAGTAGACGATTTGTCTAAACGTGATTTTCATTATGCTCGCATCAACTACTCTTTGATATTGTCTCCCATCGTAAAAGGGCATTATCTCTTTAGATATTCTTTTTCTTATTACACAACTATTGCAGCTGAAACATCGAAAACAAATATATAAATAAATACCTTAGGAAATTCACATTGAGGCTATGGTTCCATCAGAGTCTCTCAAACGGAACTTTTATTTCCCACTTTCGCCAATTTCTCTTTTTTATTTATTAAAAAATTTGTTAAATTATAAGTTATATAATAAAAATAACTTTTTTCTGTTTACATCAATTTCATGTCTCTTATTTAGAATATAAATTCAAGATTTCTAAAACAGATGTCTAAGTTTTTATCCACTAAAGTGTAGATCAAACAAAACATGCATGGTAAGTGCAAAGTCTCTCTATTATATTCCATTGATTAATTAAAGATGAATTAGTTTGGAGATCTGACAATTTATTTTTAGTTAATCAATTTCTTTTTATAGTATAAGTTCGCCGTAATATATAGCAAAAATATATTCTTGGCAATAATTAAGCATTTATTCAAATAAATTAAATACAAATAAAGTTAGACGTGATAGAATTCTTGTGCCAACAAGCTCCAATTGGGGGCATTGTTAGCTAGCTCTGATCATTGTATGGTCCGTGTCCTCTCCGATCAAAAGAAAGGCAAAGCCGCGAAGCCCTTATCCGTGACCAGGTGAAGTCCAACCCAGCTGGTACGTCATGCAAACGTAAGTTGACCTGAAATTTTAAGGCAGTTAATGAAAACTAAAAAGTACATGATATGGGCTTACGTCTGCTATCTAGTAATGTCATTGTAGGGGGTTATATCTGGTGGTTACAGCCTTATAGGGGCGGGCAAGTAGGGATTACGGAGGCGTTAACGTGAGTGCACGGCTAGACTGAGGGTGCACGGGAAGCTTGGGTTTCGACTTCATTAGGTCTTGACTCTTGAGGGGGTGATAACACGAGCAATTTATGGTCATGCCCCATTTGTTGGGTCATTGACAAGTCGATTATTTTTTAAGTTTGTTGGTGCGCCCTAACTTGAATTTTAGTTGTCATTACCAAGAGCCAAGAGCTATTGTTACGTGGATTTTTATGAGACTGAATAATGAGTAGCCTTGAAATTAACTTTTTGTCCAATTTTCTCTTTAATTTCAAAAATTTGATTGCTATTATTTGGATCCTTGGATTCCAAATCTATTTCTATTTTGGTCCCTACAGTAAAGAAAAGAAGTTTTCCAATGAAAAAAAAAATTATAATAAATATCTTTGCCTAAGGTAATGAGTCAAAAAAAGGTTAATTATAGGCTTGTGGACTATATATCTATGACTTTTGTGTTCCAGCTTCATGGGGACGCCGCTTTCTTTTACTCCCATGTCCATAATGTGTTGACTTAAAGGACCCGTAAAGGCTTCTTCAATGGCTAGCATAGCCATAGATACTGGGATCTCTCTCTTCCTTATTTTATATAATAATTATAATAATCAATAACTAATTTAGTTAAATATTAGAGAAAAAGAAAAACACAAATCTGAAAACACCACAGAAAATACTTTGTACTTCAACTTAACGTTTTCTGCGAGCAATCCTTATTTTGTGAAATTTCAAAAGAGATAGAAATCGAACTCCCAATCTTTCTCACTAAAACATGCTATGTTGGTCACCTCGACTAACCAAGGATCTCCCAATTAAATGCTACGAGCTTTAACATATTTCTATGCGCATGGGCTATATTTTAGGTCTAAATGCTTACAAGGTTTAATTACATATGGTGCCTCAATCGTCCTCGTCAGTGTCTAGTAAACACCAACTCCTTTGTCAATGCTAGAAAACACGGAGTTGAGATTGGAGAGAGAAAAGATGGGATTTTTTTTTTTTTTTTCTTATTGGGTTCTAATGAATCACCATCGCATCAAATGTTTCGTCAGGAGTAGTCCTACAACTCATAACTACTGCATATAAATGTTAAACATATGTTCAGCCACTATGTGCCTGTTATTCTTTCTAAATATAAGGTCTGGATGTAGTGTGTATGGATAAACGTGCAAATGTGTCTCCTAATCGTTGGATCAAATGACTTTTATTATTATATAGTTGTCTGAGGTATAGCGGTTGAGGCATATATTTACATATTTGTCCATTTGCGCAAAACTGAAATCCTCACGTATGCTAACGTGCTTGTTCTTATGTGGTGATGTATTGCATAGTTGTGATAAATTGGTAATTGACACCCCCTTCTTCGTGTCTCTCTACCCACTCTCTCCATGCTCAAATATGTTCTTTGTCTTCTCCACCAAACTTTATTTTACTAGGAACCAATCATTGGATGAAAAAGATAATATGGGTATGCTGTTTTCCAAGCCGCAGTATATATATTTGATTTGTTTATTATATATATATATATATATTTTTTTTTTTTTATTATTATTATTATTTTTTTTTTTTAATTCACAATCGAATTTTAGCTTTTCGGTCTAATGGTAGTAACAATTTCTAGAAGGAAAAAGGGGACATCCGCATGAAGGGGATGAGAAAATAATAAATATTTGCTTATCAAAACAAAAAGAAAAATGATTCTACTTCACTATACAAAGAACTAATTTTCTCTCGTTCCAAAATTATGAATAAAGAAAACAGGTAATTGGAAATACTAACTTTATTTAACTAAATATCATTGACTTGTAAAGATCCTTCACATGAAAATTAAAGGTCTGGCTTACTCTTTTTCTGCGTGGAACAGGCTGGAGACCAACCCTGTCATTCCCTCAAAGCTTCAATTATTAACATGAGAGGGACGTTCCAGCTGTGTGGGTTTGTGTCTAAATTAGAGCATCTCAGGCTTTGACCAAGCTATTCCACATATCGACCATTGAAACCGAAACTTTTAAGAATGAAAAGATATGTTGGATCAGCATTTGATTAGAAACAGTTTAATTTCGTCATCATTGCTGAAAAATGGCTTAAATGTAAAAGTTCGATTATCAGAAAGTCGGATAAAAAATATGAACTTAAAAAAGCAAATAACAATTACTTTGACTTTATCCGGCTACAGGTAAATCTGGATTAATTATTATTTGTTGCATCAATGGCTTATTTAACTCGACGATAGTTTTCTGAAGTTAATTTCCCTTCCTACTGTTACTTTAAATATTTTGAGTCAAGTTCTCAGACTAACATCCCATTTGTTAAAATTTTAGACAACTATTGCAAATTTTGAAAGAAGAAATATAGGATTACGAAAAAAAAGGATAACCATTTCTTGTAATTTAACTCATGACAACTTAATTTTTAAGATCTATATATATATATATATATATATATATATATATATAGAGAGAGAGAGAGAGAGAGAGAGAGAGAGAGAGAGAGAGAGAGAGTCAAATCAATCAAAATATGTTATATATTTTTGGACCAAAAACTGCACAAATATAGTTAAAAACAATCAATAAAATAATACTTTTTTTTATATTTCATTAACACACCTCTTATATTATTATAATATCTATATGATTTTATTAATTATATCTAATTATATTTATCACTTATATATATCGGAAAGTATTTCCCACATTTTTGCGGTCTTTTTGACAAAACTCCTGCAATTATTCAAAATTGATCATATGAAATGTAAATATGTTAATTAGTAGTCAATTTGCAAGAATGCCATTTAAAAATGGAGTCCCATGTCTATTTTTGAGTTATCCTTTTTGGACAAAGCATGTAGTTGGTCGGGTAAGATTAGTGAGAAGTCGAACTACAAAGTCCAAAGAAAAGAAGGAAACTTAAGGACGCCACGAGGGATCATGGTAACCTTTTTTTTATTTATGTATTTTTTCTTTATCCATTAAAAAAATATTAGAATATAATCTATATAATAAAGTTAGTTCTTTCTATTTTCATATTTTTATATTTCATTTTAAGATTAAAAATCAGAATTTATAAATAAATACTTAAGTTTTTAACTGTTAAAAAATTTTTCTTGAGAGGTATCTATACTTAGGGTTATAATAATTATAATTTCCTAACCATTAGAAATATTAGTATATTGTATTCCCAAAGAGCCGTCTCTCTGTTTGTAACGTCCCGATCCATTCGAGGGACCTCGATCCCAACGCCGATATAAGAATCAACGTCCTGATTCACACTGGGTCCGACCCCATGTGAAAATGTGCTTTGCAGCAACAAAATGCATTTTCACATTGAATCTCTCAAAAATCAAATCTTTTATTTTTATCCCAAGATCTCGAGTGACCAAAAACGAAAGAAGAAAGGGCAACTTTTCTTTTTTTTTCCCTTTAATGCGATTGGCGATATCGAGCTCGGATGCACTGTAACCTAGTACATCAAAATTATGGGATTTAGAAGAAGCTAACACTTCATAGGTTGAGCCATGAATTTGGAACTTAGTCAACCGGCGACTAACAAACCCATTGAACCACTAATAGAATTATGTACGTGAAAACAAGAAACTTTCCATTTGGATAAAATTAATGCACAGCTACGTACTATAGTTATGATTTCCTTGCTTTGCACCACCTTCTGATATATACGATGTTCCAAAATCCGGATCTATTCAATAAGTTGACTAACAAATCATGATGGTTGACACTATTATGGAAAAGAGTTTAACTAGAAGATAATAACGCACACCTTCAAACCCACTTTTTTTTTTTTTCTTTCTTTGATAAAATGGAAATACATAGTCGGTATCCCATAGTTCGGGCTAAAAAAAAATTATGCCTTATTAAAGAAACAAATTCTGAGAGTGTAAACTTAATTTCATTAAACATTTTATCAAAAACTTAAACTTGAAACTTTTTGCCTGAGTTTTTCGATCACTATACCACAACGTTTGTGGTTCAAAACCACATAAGTAAGGCTCTAATAAAAAGGGAACGAAGACAATTAAAGATACCAAAAGTAAAAAGTTCTTAAAATAGAATTAAATTGATAAAATCACAAATCAAATTAATTAATTATCGTTTTAATTTCATTTGACATTATTTCATTTTTGCATTATGTCTGTGTGCCGTGTCTGTCAAATCTTTTTTTTTTCTTTAGTTTTTGGAAAAATTATTAACATGGAACTAAATTATAAGGCCTATTCATGAAGGTTTTTTTTTTTTAATTAAATTTTAAGACACTCCGAAAATAGGATTGGACCATGGGGGTGCCGCAACAGCGCAAATAATCGGGGAAAAATGAAAGCCACTTGCTTGCAGCCGAGCGAAGCCGATCCAATCAATTGGAGACTTGAATGAATGAAGGTCCACGCTTGCCCTCTCACGACGAGGACGGATCCAAACGCTGACGTTGGCCAAGGAAGTCAGTGGGATTAGGTAGCATAAGCAAGCCTCTTGCTAACTCCAAATACAAAGGTAATCCTGTCGAAAAGCCAATACAACCACCACGCTACGAGTATTCTGTGTGTGTCCCTCTCTCTCTCTCTCTCTCACACACACACACACAAGGAGGAGTACTAGACTAGTAACCCTTCTAGCCATGGAAAGGCAAGTCCGTGAATTGACATTCTTGCACTCCGACGACCTCCTCCGGCACAAACCGGGGATGTCCAATCACCCCAACAAGAGTTCAGCCGATCATAGCAGGCCCCTGATCAGAGAAGTCGATTTCTTTTTGAGTGATAGAAATAGAGCCGCGACAGATAACAAGTTGACGCGGGTTCAGGAGGAGACGAAGAATAACGACGGATCCTCGGGTCTAGTTGATTCCTGTGTAAACGTACGTAATGCTTCGATGCCTATTCTTTGAGCCTTGTTAATTAATTTGCTCACTTCTTTTTTTTTTTTGTTCTTTTGTGGGGCGAATTTGATCAGTTAATCTGATTGACATTGACTGATGAATCTGGGTTCCGGTTGTCGTGTTTGCAGACTGGACTGAATCTTCTCACCTCGAGTTCTGCAATTTCCGAAACAGCAAATGACTGTAATCCCAACACTGAAGTGAGATTTCTTTATATTTATTGATCACTAAACCCTTTCATATACCAACATGCTAATGGTTAAACAAAGGGTATTTGCAGTTTATGCTTACCTACCCATAATATATTTGGTGTTATTTATTTATTTATTTTTGGGGTAGGAAGGGAATAAGTCAGAAGGCTAGAACAATAAGAAACTTCATCCTTTTGTATATTTAGATGTGTTTAGAGTGTTGGCAATGAAAATATGGTTTTGGCAGCTGAATACACTCCAAATCGAGCTGGACAGACTGCAGGATGAGAACAAGAAGCTAAAAGGCATGTTGGATCAGATTACGAAGAGCTACAAGGACCTACAAGCCCACCTACTCACGGCGATGCAAAAACAGGCACATGGGAATTTGGGAGAGCAGGTGATCATTTGGGTTTAAATCCAGTTATCTTTCCACAGACTATTGGGTTTATTTAATTTATTTTTTAACCTATGCCCATTGCCAGTTTAATTAATTAATTTCCGGTAGGGTAAATTTCTTTTTTTTTTTTTTTAAAGATAAAAAACAGATGCCCCATTAAGGAGATCTGACCCGTATGACAAGGGACTTGATTCCCCCTAATGGGACCCTATGTACTAACTCTGCTTCCCTTGACTTGGCAAATGTACTTTTATTTTTATTCGGTATCAAGTTCGTCAATATTGGATCAGGCGTATGCAACGAAATCGTCTGGAAGGCCTCATGTAATTATGTGTCAAATTAATTAGTTTTGTAGTGCATGCTTCAAGGACTAATCTGCCTCTTCATTGTTTTTGAAAGAGTTTGTGAAAGAGATTAAAATTTTGAAACAGAAAGTGGAGCTGAACGCAATCTCAAGTCCTGCAAAGTCAGCACAGCAGTTGATGGGCCCATGCTCATCTGCTGCTGCGTTAGATGCCAATGATCCTTCTACGTCTGACGAAAAGACTCGAGATTTGTCGGTCTCTCCAACAAATACCATGGAGGCCATGTCTCAGGTCCCTGTGAAACAACTTTCTGCCGAGGAAAGTCTCGACCAGACTTCCCAGAGTTGGGGGTCCCCTAAAAGTCCAAAGATTGATCAAGGAAAGCGCGAGGAAGAAGCCCTTGGGGAGCTCCCATTCAGGAAGGCAAGAGTGTCCGTACGTGCCAGATCAGAGGCTCCTATGGTGAATATTCCTTTTGTCTTCTTTTTTTTTTTTTTTTTTTGTCAAATTTCCCCCGTGGTGAATATTAAAGATTTAAATGCTGTCGTGGGAATTTGGAAATTTAATACAAAATGGAACTCACGAACTCTTCTGTATATCATGATTTCGGAGTTTAGATCAGCGATGGATGCCAGTGGAGGAAATATGGCCAAAAGATGGCCAAGGGAAACCCTTGCCCACGCGCCTACTATCGTTGCACCATGGCTGTCGGATGTCCCGTCCGCAAGCAGGTAATCTCGACTCAAAGGGACTTCTTCTACCGACATGTGTGCATGGTGGACTTTCTGGTTTCAACAAGAAACATGGAGGCATGGTGGTTATAATTTACCCGCTGACTTCTTACAGAGACTTACCTTATGTGGCTGATAAATATCACACGCTACATATAGAAGTCTACTTATTAAAAGACCATATATGCACAAGATTAATTTCTAGCCATTTTCCATTAGTTAGCCGGATGATAAGAGAGAACTTGAAATTATATGGATTAAGGCGCATGTTGTTACAATCTAATAAGCTGTGAATACTAACTCGAGTTTTGTTTTTCTTCGATATAGTTATTTTGAGCATGCTTCACATGTGCTTATGCAATATATTCTCATCACCTCTCCGTAGGCACAAATGGCAATTTTATACCTGACACCCATGACAGGATATATTTGAAGCGAGTAAAAATTTGATGATGTTCCTTTTAATAGGTGCAAAGATGCGCAGATGACGTGAACATTCTCATAACAACATACGAGGGAAACCATAACCACCCTCTCCCACCGGCAGCCACGGCCATGGCCAATACTACCTCTGCCGCAGCAGCAATGCTTCTCTCGGGTTCAACCGCTAGCAACGAAGCCTTGCCATCACAATCACAAGCACATAGCAGCTTCTTTCCTTGTTTTCCATATGCGTCAACAATGGCTACCTTGTCTGCCTCCGCACCATTTCCCACCATAACCCTTGACTTGACACAAAGTCCAGGCGCCATGCCATTCCTTCGCGTCCCATCTCCTTCATCAGCCGCATTTCCTCCTTTGCATGGAAGTCACTGCAATCAACCTCTAGTTCATCCTATGTATTTCCCTCCTAAGCCATCAGCAATCCCATCCGTCCAATTATTAGGGGAAAGACACCCTTCTATGGTTGAGACTGTTACTGCGGCCATTGCTTCCGACCCAAATTTCACATCAGCCTTAGCAGCCGCCATTTCTTCAATTATAGGTACACCCAGAACTGCATACGGAAACAGTAATAACAATATTACACCAAATGGGGCACCTGCATTGCCTGGCTCCCCGCAGCTTCCTCAATCTTGCACCACCTTTACCACAAACTAGACAGTAAGTGCTCTTGTGTCTTTGACCATTTGCAAAGTCTTTTTTTCGTTACAGCTTTCTTTTTTTCCTAAATTTCCCCCATACTTAAGCTAAAATCTATTTAAAATAATAATAATAATAATAATGATAATAACAACTAGGGTTATGGTTGTAGATGATGATGCTTATATTGCTTCAAGTTTAAATAGCTTGAATGTACACGTGGTACAGCAAGCTGCTTAAACTTAGAGTGGGGGTGTAAGAATGAAACCGTGTACAAGACGACGAGCATGTGGTGTATTTTTGGAAATAGAATAAATTGTTTGTACGTAAATATATTTAAATGATTAAGAGATTCATAGCTATTGGATCCCACGGTGCTTTATGATTGTACATATAGTTTCTTGTGTTGTATCCTCAAACCTTTATCCTTTTTTTATTTCTGACAATTGATAGGCAAAATGTTATCATAAGAAGCAAATACGAAATAATTTACAAAATACAGCTATAAAATTGATCCTGCCGCGTCTGAGAGAAAGGGTATGCCAAGATGATATATGATCAAGGGAAAAGGAAGAAAAGAAAATAATAATGGTTCCTACTCCAGATATTGGACGTATGTTGCCAAATGAATGGATCAATATGTGGTTGTTATGTATATTGTTGGAAATGGGGGAGCGCAAACCAACCTGGATGGCATCAACAATGGCTAGAACACACAATAACTTAGTGGGCCTTTGACACGATATCTTTCCCAAAAGTTTTAAGGTATTAAGAACAAATATCGAAGCAGTTTTGACTTGAAGTTGACCGAGGTTTCCAGGGAGCTCGAAAACTACATTTCCAGGCAGGTCTTATGCTCCCTCATAAAGAAGATGCGTGTGAGGCATTCCCTAGATAATTCAATCCTCAGAGTCTCTGAGAAGGATTCATCAACTTATTTGTTTGTACACAAGTTCGTTTTTAGTGGAAATTGTACTAAATCAACACATTTAGGTGTTGGATTGACACTATTAAACATTATCCCAAAGAGCATGTCGTCGGGGTCGGCCTGGAATGCATGTAATGGAATTTTGGGCTAAATTTGCCGAGACTGCAACCAAACATGTTTGTTTTGACGACCTGAATTTTGCGGAGTGACGATAAGAATCTGCCAAAATTAAGATATTTCTAATTTAACTCACGGTAAAAAAATATATATATATATATATATAATAATAAAATTAATTTATTTTTACATTAAAATAAAATTTTAAATAAAATTCAATTAAAATAAAAATAAGATGTATGATGAAAAATGATGAATTTATTATACTCTAAAAAATAAAAGTAATAATAAAAAAGCGAGTGAGTGTAATAAATTTATATCAGTTTTTTAAATATCCGAGCCTTCTTGAGATCTAAATGGATTGTGTATAGGCCGTAGGCCCATAAATCTTTGCTTTTGGGCTTCTGTTGTTTCCATAATTTTGACAAAAAGCAAGTAGCGAAAAATTAGCAATCCACGGCCCCAAAGAGAGGAAAAAGGAAAAATAAATAAATAAATAAATTGTAAAACCCTTCCGTCGGCAAAATCCTCTAGTCACGGAGCAGGCGATCATGGGAAAAAGAAACAGAGAAACCAAGAATACCATCGAAGCGTCCAAGTCTTCTGGCCTGGCTCCCCAAGAAAAAGAGTGCGTTGGGTCTTTTTTCACACGAGCACTCGCTCTGATATGATACGATTGGTTACAGTCTGTGTTTCGAAGAAGATGAATCGTAGTTTTAAAATGGGTTCTTTTAATGGGAGCCTCTAACTTTTTATTTGTTTTTTGTCAGTTGCCTTGAAGGGGAACGTCTAGCACGATTGCTCAAGTCAATTCAAGGGTAAGTAAGATCATAAGAAGAGTTTTTTTTTTTTTTGTTCTTTTTGGTGGGTTTAAGTTTTTTCTGTTAGTGTTATTAACGGAATGGAAGATTTTTCTTTGATTGAATTCGGAAGTGGAATCCAGTCAGCCAAGCTTTTGGAGCAAAACTCGCTGCCAGAGAAATTTTGGTACAAGGTTGTTAATTGCTACATACGCAAGTACAATGTTTCACTCCCACGTTTCTATTTCTTTTCTCTTGCGTACAAACAAGGCTGTTTTGCTATTGATAGGATGTTCTGATTCTGTGCCTGTGGATAGTTTTGTTTTAATAAGTGATCAGTGGCCGTGATTTGGTTTTAGCAACAATTTGCGATTGGGGTCAATGAGGTCACTCGTGCGCTTGAGAGGATGTCGCCTACGGCCGAGCTTGGAAATCCCGGCAAGCAGCCCCGAGTTTCCACCGCCAATCGCCAAGCGCCTTCTGTTCAGCTTCAGGTTACTTGTAGCCAACTTCTTTTGCTTCAGTTGGTTATACATTTGACTTCATAATCTTTTAACTCTGGAATGCTATCAATTTTTGTTGTGGCAAATCAAGATATTGCAGAAAGTAATGTTTTTTATAGTTAATATTATGCAGGCTATACTAGTGGCTTCTGATTGCAACCCAAAATGGCTCACCAAGCATCTACCAAGCTTGGCTTCGTCAAGGAACGTACCGTTGATATATGTCAAAGATAACAAAGGGGGATCCTTAAGACTAGGTGAACTTGTTAAGCTGAAGACTACTATGGCAGTTGGTGTCAAAGTAGGTTTCACGAGTTGCAGCTTGCATCTTTTGCATTCCATATGGAACTTTGTTTAACTCCGTGCTGGTAATGTTGTTTTTCATTTAGGCTAAAGAAAATGCTGTAAATCAAATCTTGGAGGAAATTTTTCGTTTGGGTGATGCAATAAATCTGGAAGGAAATTCCATGAAGTCAACGCCCTCTCAGTGAGCTACGATCAGGGCAGAAGACGAACGGCAACAACAGGGGGATAGCATGAGTCAGCTACTTCTGTTTAGTCCATTTACAGATAACATACTTTCTGGGGGTTCGTTCTTCTCCAGCTACCTGGATGTCCAGCCAGACATGTTCTAATCCCTTGGATGAATGCCTAAATACCTTCAAGTTATAGTGTCTTTAGGGACCTTGCATTCATTAATGCTTCTGTGTTGTTTTTCCTAGGACGCAAGTGGTTGCGCTAGCATGTTGACTCTGAGTCAATTGGGAGTTTTAAGTCCTAGATTCGGTATAATTTATACCAAATAAAATAACATTTGATGCCCGTAAATAATATTTAACATCCTATAAATTTCACATAAAATTTTATTTTATTATTTAACTCTACTATATAGTACAAAATGTTACCCATATGATACTAAATATTATCTGTTCCAAGATAAATTACTGTGTGTCCATTATACGTACCAAACAAGGTGTCCATCGCGGTGTTATAACATTGACATTGTCTACAAAGACTGTTTCTCAGAGGAACACCCTTTTGGGGCACAAATTAATCAAGTTAGCCAATAATGGATATTATAAATCCATGACAACGGCCAATACCAGTTGCTCCACACCCTAAATGAACGCATCATCAATGAGTTTCGAGCAGCTTTACCTTTTTTCTTAATTTTCTCTTTATACCCAACAATTGATTTGAAAAGAAAATGACAATTATCCAGCTAATCCATCAAGGGGAAGGGCCTCGTCAAAAGATAAATATAGTCTGAAAGATCTCCCCGTTGCAGAGCGAAAATTTTGCACAATAGCATTCCAAGAAAGCAATTGCAGCTTTAAATATAAAAAATTATTTAAAAAAAAAAAAAAAAGTCATGTCGTAAGTGTCTCTGTGTGCTTCCATACTAACACATGCATCTGCAAAAGACCGACCCTAGTAGCTCCTGCCCCAGTAGGTCCATTTCTTTGCAGGCTTTCCGGTGGCAAAGCATTTGGTACCTGGCAGAATTTAACATGGAAGTTAACAATGGCACTCAAAAAAATTGCACCCAATCGATTGAGTAACCATATAATTTGGTTAAAATTACAGTCAATTCAACCAAAGCACTGGATCAAATTAAAGAAACAATAAGATCATGTTCTTAATGAGTTAGAAATTCAAGATTCAAGAAGGGAAAAATATGCATACCTTCTGGGAGCTCTGGCTGGTCAAATGGGCTGCAGAGAGATTTGGCTGCGCCAGTCTCACCTCTTGTTCGCTCCTTCACGTCCTTTTCAACTTCCTGCAAAATAAGGCAAGCAGAATTCAATTACAATGTTTGATGAGCGTGCAAAACACATCCTTTGCCCGGGAGTCACTCCTAGATAATCCAAGCAAAGACAATTAGGCACAAAAACAATTTCAAAATTGATACATTAACTTATTATATGCAAATCAATGAACTCAAGGAACAAGAAGGAATTTTGTATCAACAAATGGACTAGGAAAACAATGACATTATACCTCTTCATCACACCAAGGAGCTAAGATCATTTTCTTTTGGCTGAGAGCATCCTTAAATTCATCCCAAGTTTTTACAACTTGAATGCAAGCATCTCTCTTTTCTTTAGCAGCATCAAAAAGGCTTTGTTGAATGGTGTCCAATAAGTCATTTACTTGCTCAACCAAGCCAACCCTACTTATATCTTTTTTTGCCCCATTATCACGGCGTACAGTGCGTACCTGTAAAAACAAAGTAACATTTTCTTGACAGTGAGAAAACAATATGTGCATCAACTTCTGAAAAGCACTGTGCAAACAGAAAAGAACTAAAGCAGCAAAGAAGGGTAGAAATTGGGTTCATCACCTGATTATTTGCCAAGTCTTTTGGCCCTATTTCAATCCTTAATGGGACACCTTTCATCTCCCAGTGAGAGTACTTCCAACCAGGAGAGTAATTTTCTCTGAAGTCAGCCTCAGCATGAATACCAGCCTTACACAAGGTGTCCACAGTAGCATTACAGGCATCAAAGATTCCTTGGGTATTGGCATCTTTATAAGGAACAGGAACCACAATGACTTGTAGAGATGCCACTTTAGGTGGCAGCACCAACCCCTTATCATCTCCATGTACCATAACCATCACCCCAATCTACACATGAGAAGAAAAATGTCAGAAAAAATGCAAGTACCAATGCAATGACAAACATATGGTAACACCAATGCAATAACAAAATCAAATTGAGAAGAACTGGACAGCAAAACTTTAAGACGTGTATGAAGCAATAATGTAATAGCACACCACTCGGGTACTATAGGCCCAAGAGTTCTGCCAGACCATGCCCTTCTCTCCCTTCTCATTCTCAAAGTTGATCTCAAACATTTTTGCAAAATTTTGGCCCAGACAGTGAGAAGTTGCACCTTGTATACCACGCCCAGTGTTTGGGATAAATGCCTGGCATACATAGACAATTTCAAAACGAACTGATTCAGACTTGGAGGCAAACTAGTCAATGCAAATGCCTCAAAGTTCATAATAATGCCATAAGATTTCGATGTCTACAAGATAGCCACCACATACCTCAACGCTAGTTGTGTAAAGCCCACCAGCAAACTTCTCCATCTCACTCTTCTTGCCCTTTATAACAGGAATAGCCAAGAATTCCTCGTAGATATGTCGGTAGAGTTCCAATATTTGAAGGACCTGATACACAATAACAATATTTAGGCAGTTATCATGTTACACATACAATGTAACATGAAACCATCACAAGCCAACCACATATTCATCTTTATACAGAAAAGCAAGTAAGCATGTCGACAGGTTCCAGGATAATTAGCAGAGCAAAGATTATCCTTTTTGTTTCTGGCTAATCTGGCTAAGGAAAATTTTAAATTGAAAACCAAAAATAAAGCTAATGCAAGATGGACAGCTAGTAGAAACCCCAATTGTAACTTCCGAAGGTTCCAAGAAAGGTTAACTCTGCGTGTTTGACATGGTTAACAGAATTCTAAGAAACTAGCCCAGAAGAACTCAACTGGCCTGCCTTTCTCTCTGCCAGAGGCTCTTTTAAGGGCAGATGTACAAGTCAAGTCATGGTTTTTATTTAATCCAAAGATTAATTTAAACATTATTAAGCATTTATTCCATTGAACAATAATTCTTTGGCAAAGGATTGAGTTAAGGTCCTGAGTTCCATACCTCTTCATCTGCCTCTGCTTTTGTTGCAAAAGCAGTATGCCCTTCCTGCCAAAGAAACTCGCGGCTCCTAAATGGCACAGCATGTTAGCATGAATAATTCTAAATACAAATGAAAAGAGAAAGATAAAGGAGGGAACATATAGAATTTCTGTGGGCCAAAAAAGAGAACATGTTTCCAGAAGTTAGTTTGCTATGAAAAAGATGGCCTGATCAAGCACAAGGAATTGGGAAAGTTTTTCAATGGTTTCTGGAATATTAGATCCCATTTAACAATTAGAAAAAAGGAAGACACAATGATACTGCAAGCACAAGTCATATAGATGGCTGAAAGTCTACAAGTCATGTGAAAAAAATGAAACCCAAAAGAGAGGTAATGAAGCTCCAAAATAACATACCTGATAAATGGAGTAGGATTGCTGAACTCCCAACGAACAACATTGCACCACTGGTTAAGTCTTAATGGTAAGTCACGATGTCCCCTGATCCACTTAGAGAAGTATGGATACATGACAGTCTCACTTGTGGGACGGATTGCAATGGGAATTTCCAAGTCGGATTTCCCTGATTTAGTCACCCAAGCAACCTAAAGCAAGAGAAATATGCCACTCAGCTAACATTATTTTCCATTATCATTTCATGTAATCCATTTTGTTGGCAAAATCAAATGCTGGAGATGTGGACAGGAAGTTCTTGTCAACAATGCAAGACCCAATTTGTCATTTTACTAAAATCTTCCACTAATAGGAATAAAGCAGAGACTAGATGTATTTTAGTTTTTCAGTTTCACTGATGAATTAAAATAGACTTTCAAGTTCCAACTAAGGAAGCATCCTTGAGGACTTCAACCAAGATTGCAATACAAAGCTTCAGTACCAAATTTTAAAGTATAAAGGAAAAGGAGAAAAAAACACTCACCTCTGGTGCAAAGCCTTCAACGTGATCCTTCTCCTTTTCCAAAACACTTGGTGATACAAATAGGGGAAAGTAGCAGTTCTTGATTTTCATTTTCTTGATTTCGACATCAAAGAATTTCTGCAGATTGACATCATATAAGACTCAACTATGCTACAGATTCACAAGCACAAGGGTCAAATGAATTAACATATGCAACTTAACACTCTAAAAAGAACATGATAAGCAGGGAGCATCCAATCAAATTTGTTAGCGCTCTTGCTATTGTTCTCAACTATACTTTTGGTTAGGGTATCAGGAACATACTTCAGGAGACAATCCCAAAGTAAACTCACGGCATAGAAGGCCCCAACATAGAAAATAAGAAACAATAATTACATAAGGGATCAAACTCAAACTTACTTGCATGATCTCCCAAATTGACATTGCCCATGGCCTCAGGATATAACAACCAGAAATGTCATAGTACTCAATCATCTCACCATTTACAACCACCTATGCAAGGCAGAGGAATAAAAAAATGACAACAGCAAAAATTTCAGATCTTTCAGAGCATTACTGAAAGTACATGGAATGGACTAAATAATTGCAAAATGTGTTTGATTGCATTTTTGGACAGTATAACTGCATTATACTAACAGGACACATAACAGACAGGCCACCAACAAAGGATGCAAGGATTGAAAGTGTTCTGTAAAAATGCATAGCACACAAGTCCACCATGCATTTATGGCCAACATTATAGGAAAGAAATTAGGGAACAAAACCATTCTTTTTCATGCTTATCCCTTTTACTAGTACAACAAAATCTATTTATTTGGCTAGACACAAAGAAGATGCCATACCATACTAACCTATCACTTGTAATTTTAACAATTTTTACAAGTTTAGACATACCTCTGAATACCACTCTCCAAAGTTATCTTCCTTTTTAAAAGATAGTCCTAAACCAGTCTCTTTCTTCAGCTCCTTTTTGGCCCCTGAGAAGATAAAAGACAGATCATTGCACAACAACACTCACAAACACACATACCTCTTATTACACTTCCATAAGTAACATGACAAAACAACAGGCCGATGCCAAGTACTTACCGGCAGCCATTCTGTAAACCTCCTTTGGAGCACAATACCTAGGATTCAACGATCACGCCAAAACAGAAATCAAGAACAATAGAAGCAAATACAGGAAAACTTGCTAAATATCAATGCAATGGTCAAAAGCCCGCAATAATTTTCGAATGTATGTCCTTAAGAGCATCTGGCACCAGCTTAAGTCTAGCTACTACACTGTAACCAATTTAAAGAACCCTTTCTCCTTGGCTGCTTTACTGTTTATTCTTGAAAGACTTGGTTTTGGGGTCTGGGAAAAAGTAGTAGCTGGAAATATAATTACATTTGACTTGGGTTTAACTCTTTAAGGTGGTTGCGAGAGTAGCAGAAGACACCAGAGGGCGTTGCCTGTCTATTTGGTCCATTAGAATGTCGAAGCAGAGAGAGAAAAAAAAGAAAAAAATATTAGCATACAGAGAATATTGCGGGTAGAAAAAAAAAAAAAAAAAAGGTAAACCTGAGGGACGAAAGGGTGGCTTTGGAATGGCTTTAATGGGAAGTTTGGAAACTAAAAATCTCTTTACAGACGAAAATTGGATGAAAGCTTTCACCTTTAAAAAAGATAGATGGAACTGGAAGGAAGAATTGTACCTTGAGTGTAGGGCAAGGCCTGTTAGGAGCCGTCCAACGATTTGGCCAGAGAGGAGAGACGACGGCAGGGTCGTCCGACTAAGCAAGCGGGCGGACAAAAAGCAAAATGAACTTTGGAAGTGGAAGACGGAGAGAGCAGTACGTTTTGTCTGTAATAAACCGTCCAAGAGATTCCATTGGCTTTCCACGTAGCATTTATTGAGAATAATAAATTAGTTAATTAATAATAAACATTTCATTGGATCTGGCATAATCCCCTCCCATTTTCTTTATTTGATTTCTATTTTATTTTTCGTTCTTTTAAATTCTGATAAAGGGGTGATATTTTGATATTTCTTCCCATTTATATTTTATGGTTTTCCTTCTCTTTAATAATCGTATCGCAGAAAATGGCCTCATTCCTGAAGGCCAGCAGCTACAAAGGCAACTTGCAGATGGATCAACAATGTAGGGAAACTCCTGTTGCTCTTTTAAAAGATTTTCAGCCAACAGAACGTAATGTAACAATCTCAAACTTCTAGCAGACAGGCGGCCATAGAGTGTTTTTCTCTGTGAAAAGAATTGCTGGGAGAGCTGGTATCCGTTTGACATCAAGAACCGTTTTCCCTTGACAATGGAAATAATATGATGGAAGTGGGAGAAATAGAGAAAACATGCTTTTCTTTGGGGAGCAAATGTTAGCCAAACCCAATTGCCAATATTACTACTTCCTAGCTTGGCTCCGGCGGGACCACTTTCAAGCCCCGGATCCACTCACAAAAACTGGGATCGTCGAAGTGCAGGAAGCTGCTTTTCAGCTTTGTCCGCTGTTCGGTTGTCAACGATCGAAGCTGTGGGAATCTTGCCTCCTGAAATCAAGTTCCATTGAATTGATATCACAAAAGTAATACATAAGTCATACGTGCACAAGGCTTGAACGGCCCTCACCTGCTCGTAAGGTGGATCCTTGTGAGCCGGTATCAGCCGTGAAACAAAATATCGGGCTTGAGAGCTTCCCTCCTGTTTTCAACCAGACCATCAAGTTCTTTAGTTTGGACAGGGATGGAACAAATCAAAGATAAAACCCAGATGATTGTAGAAATAGCTGAGGGAAAACAAACCTTGAATGCAAGGATACGAGGAGCTGGAAAACGCAATTCCGTAAGCTCTTCAGCTAGCGTTCTGCAGGCTGCTAAAGCAGCCGCACTCCTTCCCTCGTCAGCGGAAAGTTCAGCACCCTGTAATTATCAATACAAAGCAAATTGCTTGTCATGATGACTACAGAAGCAAGAGACAAAAGATAACGATACACCCAACAGCAATGAAATGTTGAGCCAACACACATAAAGACGGCGAGGATGAACATAACAACATAGCAAGTACATATTAAAACTGTTAAAGGCAATGGCCCAATGACAAAAGGCAAATTCATGACATGAGACAGCATGGAGTAAAATGGTTTCAATGTGAAAGCCAAAATATTGGAGATGAATCCCATTGACATATTGACTATTAATGCAGTATGGATGCTAAAAATTATAAACACACTGAATTGCATGGCCCCATTGTGCAAGTAGCAGTAGTATTACTAGAATTACCACAAGTCCATTGCAAGCAATGCCACTGCTCAGAATTAAAGATTTTTCCATTTTCTTTCTGTTGCCTGCTGAAATAGGAGCATCAACCTGAAATACCAATTACCTGAATCGTGGCAATGATAGTAGCATAAATGTTTGATCCTATTTTCCATGTTTATATTTTCTTCCAGGAAAAAAAGTAGTTATTATATGTTCAATCAACTAATACCGGACAATGACAATGCACAAAGTTACAGGACCAGATTAGGAATTTTCTCCTCATCATTGAGAGACGACTAGCAAACGGTAACCACATAGCACGCTCGCACACATTGATACTGATAGAAACGCTAATCAGACAGTTCAATATCCACAGCTCATACAAATTGGGAGGTAAATATACATGCAGTCACGTACCAAAAAGGGTATCATGCCAAAACAAGAAGAAAAGTAATGCTGCGTACCAACCAAATGAAGACATCAGTCCCATGGTCAAGAACAACAGCTGTATCAGACTGCATGGCAAGGTCATAAGCAGGTAATTCCTCAAACGTGCCACCTTCCCGGTGCATTAAGCAGCGAGGTGCCACCATACGGAGCGAAAGATCAAATGATGCATTCAGAAACAAGTTCCGCAATACAGATCTCTCATCTTCATGGCCAACAATGCTTCCTAAAAGTGGGCCTCTTCTGAGATGAAAAAGGAATTCAGGTAACAAAGAGAGTTCTTTGGGAAACCGATGCAGTTTTGACTTTGGTACCTGGAACCCAAATTTCATAGCAATATCTTTAATTCTTTCGTCTACTGTTGCTTGCATATCCATTGCATCAGAATAGTTTTTAGATCGCAGGAGGGTCCTCTTGGCAATAAGGATTGCAGCCACATCATCTTGAATACTCTCAAGATATGCTGAAACACTGTCAACAGTGGGCAACCTGGTAGTGATCACCCTAGAAATATCAGCTTGGTAAACATTTGAGTACTGAGCAACAAACTGGAAAAACACATAATCACTTTTGATATCCTCTTTAATCTCCATAGAGAGTGCAAAGCTCTGTGTTTCTTCAACACTCTGTGTTTGGATGGCGAGTGAACAATCATTTTTAAAAGTTTCACGTGTATCAAAATGTGCCTCTTCGCCAGGACCCACAACTTGAGTAATAAGAATATCATCAGAACATCGGATCTCCAATAAGCCATGTGAACCTGAGGCCCTTGAAGATGCCCTTTGCAAGTTCACACCAAAAGCTTCTCCAAAGTCATCATGAAGAACCATAATGCCCCCAGAAGCTTCTGCAAGAGGCTGCAAAACTGGAACTCTAACAGGACAAGTTCCGGCACATAGAATATCAACCACTGTATTTTGTCGATGAGCTTCATGACCTAAATGCTCCATCCATCTAATTGCCATTTTTTCCATGTACAGATAATTTGGGGGAGTAAAAGAATGGGGGACAGATCCAAAGCCATAAGTATTAGGTCCACCAGCACATACTATAATCTTGCTATTACCCCCAGCCTTTTTAATAACTCCTCGGGACATTTCTGCAGATGGTCCTCGGATTATGGCCAGAGCAACCTCAACAGCAGTACCCAGGCACCTGTCCCTTGAAACTTCTGGAATGTCCAGTTTGAATGGCCTCAATGATGAGAATATGCTGTGTGCTACTTCCTTTGATGCATGCACTGGTGATAAGTAAACACCAGTTCCATAGATCAATGCTTTCAAGGACTCCTGTGTAGGTGAGTGGTCACCAGGAAGAACATCAGCTGATGCCATTGATTCCTCTGAAAAATCATAAACTGATACTGCCCGACCATATAATATGATTCCAACCCTTGCATTTGGGGGAAGCACATCAACAAATGCATGCAATGAACTTTGCAAATGTTGCAGGTGTGGTTCATCTAAACACTCATCTATAACGAGAACAATAGGTGCAGACATTCTGGAATCAGAAACCGGAATAAATCCGGGTCTTCTGTTCCCTGTTTGAACATAATCAACCATTGGCGATGACAGTTCTGGAAAATTACGAAGATCTTCTTTGCTTGGTGCTGTGTATTCACCTCCACTTCCATTCAGTGTCCGGCAAACCACACATTGCCACTGGCCTGAACCAAGTAATATCTTGCAATAGAGATTTGCATAGGCTCCACAGTTTCGGCAGCGGTGAGGATCACGTTGTATTATTTGAGGACCGGCACAAATCTGTCTTCCAGGAGAAAACAATGCCCCGAAACCTAAACTGCGCACATTTGATAGTTTTTTCTGCTTCAATACCTGCACAATAACAGGAGGTAAATGGTTGTAAATCACAAGATTCTGATCAAGTATCATCATGAACATTAAACATAGGCAGACAGATTAATCCAACAACGATATCTATAATGAATAACAAACAGAAGCCCGTTTCTCAAGTATTAAAGTTCCAGCAGCAACTCAATGATGATGGTGCCATAATCATAATGGGTGAACAGATAAGACATTCACTGTACAACAAGAAGATGGCTTCCTTCTGTATGAAAAACAGAGAGATCTACGGCATACCTTGTGTGCTGAAAACAGAACACATGGTGACCCATCAACATCAATTGCATTGTCTGTAGCTTGGGGAACTTGATGTTGCAGCTCAATGGACCCATTTGAAAAATGCAGAGGTGAAGATGTGGGCAATGATGAACCTGATGGAAAAGCAACTGGCTGTGGAGTTGCTGGAGAAGTCCGAAATGGTACAGCAGCAGGCCGGACTGGTGATGTAAAGACAGGAGGTCCCGGGGGCGTGCTTAAATGAGGATTTGGGCTTCCAGTTTTAACCCCATTGGCTGGAGATAGCACATTAGGCGTTTTAAGTGAACGGGAAGCCATCTGATCTTGTTGCAATTGAGGAGGAGGAAATTTAGGGGCTCCATGTAACATTGGTGGGGAAGGAGGAATGGGGCTTTTGTCGGGTGGAGGTGTTGGTTTGTTGAGGGTTGGTGGAGTGATAGTGAGAGAATATCCGGGGGAAGGTTGCGACGGATTAGCCATCGAGCTCATAGTAAGCGTAGAATTTGCAGTTCAATATCAAAGCTTATTGCGGCACTATGATGCAATGCTCATACGTTCCAATCAAAAGTGGATTGGTAACAGCCAACCGATAAACTTAGAGATATGCAGCTCAAGGATTCTAGTCCAATCCTTCTATATTTTCAGAACGACACATACAATTGAAGAACTTTAATTAAACCAAAGCCCTCAATAAAACCTAAAACCCCAGAAGTACGCAAGGAGCAAGAATGAATTTTGATGGAAACCCAGTTCAAGACATCCCAAGTGAAGTGAAGAAACACATAAGGAAGCTCCCAGAAGCATCAAAATTTTACCTTCCAACATCAAATTCAACTGAACAGAACAAAAGGTATTCTGTTGTGACGAAAACCTGAACCCCCCCCCCCAGCTCTATTTTATCTGCACCATCAGGCCCAAGAAAAAAAAAATCCCAACTTTCACACGGAAACCTGACAGAATAGAAAGAAATCACCTTGAATCAAACTCTGACGAAAGAAAAACAATCTAGGGTTCTTAAGCAAAACGACGTCGAACACCGATAAAATTAATGCCGAACTTGGAAGCAGTGGCATTCACATACCCGAAAGAAGAGATTCTCTTCTTCCTCGTCTGTCTCTTTTACAATGTCAACGTTGGATACACAAGCACACGCCGACCCCCCTTAAGAAACAAAAAAAAAAAAAAAAACAAGAAACTTGTTTTGGATTCTTGATCCATGCCGCCTGACTTAAGCCGTTAAACGAGGTTTCCTCTCTCTCTCTCTCTCTGTGTTTTGTTCGGTCCGTTCCTAGATACAGCTAATACAAGTAAAAGTTAGATAACAGTACATCAGTCCAATTCCAACTGGGGTAAATTGCTTCCGTTGTTCCAACGTTCCCAAAGACTTCACTTCGTACGTGAAATGTGTCCTCGTTTTCGATCTGGCTCTGACACGGCCACTAAAGACGAGATCAACAAAGCGCACGCACACAAAACCAACCTCCTTTTTCCTAACCCTTGCACCGGGTGGATCCGTCGAGAAATGCAGCAGAGATCCCAATGAAATCAAGCCTTTCAACTTGAGAGGCTTCTTCTTTCTAGACCCAATTTCTGTTTTGGTCCATCTTGTTGGAACTTGTAATACTTAGTTTATTTTCTATTTTAAATTTTCTGAGCCCATTCCAGAAATGGCCATTTTTGCCTCGGCAACTAAATAAGGAGGAATTACAGAGAAGAAAAAAAAAAAAGGGGAGAAAAAATGGAAATTCCAACGGGACAATCTAGTTTTATCCCAAAAAAATTTCGCAAAGAAAAATATTTATTGTCAAATATTGAGGCAGACGAGAGACATATCATATTTTGTTTATTATTATTATTATAAATAAATAAAATTAAAATTAAAAACTATATTTTATTATTCTCGTATATTTATCATGTATTTTAATAAATATTATTGTATAATTATATTCTTTAATAATGTATCATGAAAAAAAATAAAAGAAAGTATCGTCATAATGTTCTTATCACTTCATCTTACTACATACTAATATACATTTAGATTTAGGTGACATTTGTTTTGATGTTAAAAATTAAAGTTATATGTTATAGAAGTGTAATTATTAAAAGGTAAATTTTAAGGGCCTACAGAGAGGTATGAAGTAAAAATTAAAATAGTAATGAGAGAGAGAAAAAAAATTATAATGATCTAGATTATAATAATGTTAAGAGTATAAATGAGTTGAAATGACTTAAATTTTGATTTTTTTTAAAAAAATTATTTTATTTTATTAAAAAATTAAAATAAGTAGAGTTTATTTTCTTATTAAACTAAATTTTCAATTTTTCATGAATGAACTATTTAATTATATAATATTAATAAAAAAATTAAAATTAGAAAAATTATTTTTATAAGAGTTAACATAACAAAATTCATTGATTTTATATGAATTAACAAATATATCATAATTTTTTAAAAAATTAATAATTTGAATTTTGTAAGATTTTTTTTAACAAATTTACAACAATGTTAAATAAAAAATTATTAAAATTAGTGATATAACGTGATAAAGAGATAATAATATAAATATGAACTAAAAATAAAACAGTGAAATTTATATAAAATAGAGAAATTATTAGGTTAAATGAACTTTTCTATGTGATTTTTCTAATTAAAATTATAAAAAATTAAAAATTAAAAAATTAATTTTAATCCGAATAAAAGGAAAAACTGAAAATTAAACCTAACTACAAATGCTCCCATTCCACCAAACGCACACTCTCCGTAAAGTTCGCGAATCCACAAAATCACTGAAAATCAGATACTAAGTGCACCAAAAAACGAATTTAGCCTCACGAAATAGAAATCACCCTTGAAACTTTGGAAATCAAACACTAAACCTAGGCAAAACAACACAAGAATGAATCAACCCCAAATCCCACCAAAACCAAAGTCTTTTCAATCTAAAAACTCAAATTTTCAAAGCAACAAAAACCCTGCTCGGCATTTTATTTAGACAAAAATTAATTTTCTTTATTTAAAAAAAAAAAGAAAATCAAGTGGGGTTGAGACCTAAAGTCTATTAGACCTAATAATTTCTTTATTTTCTATAGATCTTGCTTGACATTTTATTTGTATTGCACGTTAATATTGTTGCTCTGTTATAAGAGATTTGTTATGAAAAGAAAAAAAAATCCTATAGAACACAAATTGTCAATTTTTAAAAATCATAATATATTTGTTAATTCACACAAAATTAGCATTTTTAGTATTAATTTTTTATTAATAGAATTAAATAGATAAAAATATTTACTCTAATAAAATTAAATGTTTAAAAAATAATATAATTATAAATATAAGAGAATATTCCCAGTACATAAAGAATTCATATTTTTTTCTTAAATAAATTTGAAACGAGTCCTAAATAAATTATTTATAAATTTCAAGAAATTAAACTGTACTTATATTTAAATTTAATTTATTTATTCAAATTTTGAATAAACTTTTATATCTGTAACTGAATTATCGGGCCCGTCGCACCCCTAAATGTGGGCTGCTTATTATGCACAGTAATCCTCAAAAGAAATAAATAAACCAAAAGCGCAGTCGTTTCGCTTTATCCAATCCAAGCCCTCGGCCTCGCTTCTTTCTTTGGCGATAGCGACACGTTTTCATTTCATTTCGGTTTTCGTTTGCTGGCCTCCGGGCGTCTTCGATGCTAAGGTGAGGAGCGGTCAAGCCAAGCGGCTCCCCCTCTCTCGCGATCTCTGAGCTCCAAATCATGAGCAGCCTCTCCTACAAACCCTAGCACCACTCCCTCCAAAGCCGCCGCCGCTGCCGCCGCCATGGAGAACGAAGACCATCGGAACGGAGATTCTGCTCACGGCCACCAATTGACCAAGAAACCCCGCCTCGCTCCGCCCATAACCGAAGCAGAAGTCCGGGAGGAATTCGCTCACCACCAGCAGGGTGTTGCCCGGATAAACAACGGCAGCTTCGGGAGTTGCCCCGGATCGGTACTCCAGGCTCAACGGAAATGGCAGCTCGAGTTCCTCCAGCAACCCGACGATTTCTACTTCAACACGCTCCGCAAGGAAATTCTCCGGTCACGGACCGTGATAAAGGACCTTATCAATGCCGACGACGTGGAAGAAGTCTCCCTTGTCGACAACGCCACCACTGCCGCCGCCATCGTCCTCCAGCAGATCGGCCGCGCCTTTGCCGACGGAAAATTCTCCAAGAACGACTCCGTCTTGATGCTGCACTGCGCCTATGAAGCAGTCAAGAAATCAATTCAAGCATACGTCACGCGTGCGGGTGGATCAGTTATCGAAGTTCAGTTGCCATTTCCGGTTAAATCGGACGAGGAAATCATCTCGGAGTTCCGGAAAGGCTTGGAGAGAGGTAAGTCCAAAGGCAGTAAAGTTAGGTTAGTGATAATCGATCACATTACATCAATGCCTTGTGTTGTTACCCCGGTTCGAGAATTGGTTAAAATTTGTAGAGAAGAAGGCGTGGACCAAGTTTTTGTTGACGCAGCTCATGCAATTGGTAGTGTTAAAGTAGACGTCAAGGAAATTGGGGCTGATTTCTACGTAAGCAATTTGCATAAGTGGTTTTTCTGCCCGCCATCTGTTGCAGTATTGTATTGTAGAAAGCCTTGTTGGTTCTCCGATTTGCATCACCCTGTGGTTTCAAACGAGTATGGGAATGGATTGCCAATAGAGAGCTCGTGGACTGGAACAAGGGATTATAGCTCTCAATTGGTGGTGTCATCTGTGTTGGAGTTTGTTAATCGTTTCCAGGGAGGAATTGAGGGGATAATGAAGATGAATCACAAACAGGTTGTTGAGATGGGGAAGATGTTGGCAGAGTCGTGGGGTACAATCCTTGGTTCCCCTCCTGAGATGTGTGCGGGCATGATTATGGTTGGCTTGCCTTCAAGATTGTCTGTTACCAATAAGGATGATGCTTTGAGGTTAAGGTCACACTTGCGAATGTACCACGGGGTTGAGGTTCCAATATATTTTCAGGCTCAAAGAGATGGTGACGAGGAACTTAAAGATAAACATGGCTTTATTACAGCATATGCAAGGATTTCTCATCAGGTCTATAACACGGTTGAGGATTATTCAAAACTTAGGGATGCAATACTTCAGCTGGTAGAAAGTCTTCAAGTCTGCAAGTCACTTCCTGTGGAGTGAAGAGGTATGTCTTCTTATCACCAGCAGAGAAGCCTGTGAAAATGCATTTAAGATGCAGAGTTATGTGTGTTTGTGTGGCATTTGTCATTCTTCATTCTTGATATAACTTCGTGGGCATAATGGACATTGGACACTGTTTAGGTAATATGAGCTGCAATTTCAGAGAGGTTCCTAAAATCAATTGATTGGCTTGCTGTTACTGCTGTGAGAAATAAATATAGAATTTCTTATGTGTTTGTAGGTTTATTTTGTGCTTTGTCCGTATTTTTTCGTTTATTTTCTCAATATCAAGTGGTTAATGCTGCATTTTTTTTTTTAAGATACAATGTTAATTTTATTGTTTCCCTTTTGCAAATTTTTTTCACATTTAAACACTTTGACCTGAAGAATGGGTTAGGCCTCATGAACTAACTTCTAAATCTTGTGTTTGCCATCTTGATGCTCGCTTTTCCCAGCAGATGTTCCTGCTATAATGCAATATTCTACCATTCGTTTTTAGCAGTTTATTGTGAAATTGAAGCAGCCTCTGTGGAATAATATTCGTGTTTCACTGGTTTGCTGGTACTTGGGCTAGTCATCGTATCTCAGGCAGAAAATTTTGGAAGACAATTGGATAGCAAGGTTAGAGATAGTGTGTCACATTGGAACTGTGGAAGGTTTTCTATGTCTTTGACCAACATAAGCTGACAGGCTACTTCTGGGGTGTTGTTATTTTTGTCATCGTGGCCATATAAATATCAGCATTGATGTAACAAGTATCTCCAGCATTCATGTAACAACTATGTGAACTTAGTTGAATTTTTGCCTTGAACGGAGTTTAGTCTTAATTTTTTGCCTTTCTCAGCACCAGTCATGACACAATTGTCCTGTTTCATATGGTTGCCTCATAGAGACCGTATGATGGGGTGATATTGAAAACATCATACCCTTATTGTTGTGCCTCCTGGCCTCCTTTGGAGAAAATATGCATTATGATGAGATTGCTGTGGTGGGTCAATATGAGTGCCGAGTCTTCTTATTGTGGTACCCTTCATATCACAAATTAATTGGCGGGGAACCGTCTCTGGTGCATTTGTGGCCTGATGGCTAAATATGACACCTTGGAAAGGATCATTTGGTTGTGAAACTTTTGCTTCTATCCCTGCTTCTCTTGGTGAACTTGTAGTCGTTGCCCTCAAACTTGTATTGCCAATAAAGTTAATTAGGTCCTAACATAGTACCCAAGGTGATGTCATGCGAGAAAAGAGCATCTCTCGGCCCCTTCACACGTGCTAACTGTAAACCCAGTGTGTCGAGGGTGATGATCCAACGTTTCGGCTGGAGATCTCAAGCCGTTCGAGAATGTTGTGTGGTGATTGAACAGGTAATTAATTCACTTATGAAGTTAGTGGTTCCGGCGAGTGACGGGATGGACCTTTATGCCAAACGTTTGTCCTTAAGTTACCTGGCATTGCCACCTAGAACAATCTTAGTTTTCTGAAAGGTACCACGGTACCAGATGCGCAAGTTATTTCGAGGTACGATTATGTACGATAACTTCTTGCAATGGTCGAAAATGGCGTTTGCAAGATACCCTGTGCCTAATGGACCCGTCCCAATCAACTTCTTCCGTGTTGAGGCATCTCGACGACAAGAAAGAAAATGCGCGAAACACCGAGTTCATCAAGGGACGCCCCATGCGAACCCTTCGGCCGGTGCATGCTTGCGTCTGCTTATTTTTGTGCTTTCCTTGACTAGGTGGACAAACTGGTAGGATTTGTTTGATTTAGCTTGAGTTGACGATTACTCTCTAAGAATTTTATATTACCATCGACACCCCCTATGTCTTCTCTTGTCTGGCGTATCTCTCCACTTAACTATTTAGTTTTACAATATGTCAAGACATTCAGTGAAAAAACATTAGTATAACATGTAATATCTTGAACACATTATTTGATGATTAATGCTCTGAGACTGACTGCAGGAGCGATAGGCAATTAAATTCGATAACGGTTGGTAAAAATAAATCAATTGTTAAACCACACTGGCAGTTGTACGTGAATTGTGATCTTCTAGTAATCGAACTAAACAAATAGCCCTGCCAAAACGGCAAGAATTGGCAGCATTCCCAATAATTAATTACATGAATATTCGAATGGAAAGATATTATTTTATGTTCGGTAGAGGAGTACGTTGGCGATGGTCTATAAAGTTCTAGTCAAACAATTGCATTAATTATCCACTTTCCGGAGCATAGGAAAAAAGAAGTCTAACTTAGCCAACTGATATAGCAGTTTTGTTAGTTTTATTTTATATTAGTTTAACTTCAAATTTTCCCTTACAAATATAATAATCAGTTAATTTGTAATATGTTTTTAAGATATATATATATATATATATATATATATATATATAATTCAAAATATGCAGAAACATACGCATATGGACTTTTTGGTTTTTTTTTTTTTTCTAAACATCTTTGCAGGAGTTAATTCATGATATCGTAAATAATTTACTTTTGGTACTTAATCAATATCCTCTGGTATGATGGGGACCTCAAGTGCGAATTCTACCCACGAAGTTTTTTAATGGCACTCGGTGCCAAAAACACTTTGATTTCACATGGACGAATGAACACCCATGTCACAGTTCGTCGTGGGGACTCGTGACATGATAATCCACTCAATTGCTTATTAGATATGATTCATCAAATGTCTTTCTCCCCCCCCCCCGGCCCCCAAATGGCAGCAGTCAGTACAAAGAATAAAAGGAAGCAGAAAAGATTAAAGGTTTTATCACCCTTTTCATACACACGAGAGTAGGCGTCGCTTTGTTGTTCTTTTTTTTTCTCTTTTCTGGCGGGATAATTAAAGAAGCAGGGCCCTCATTTACACGCGGATAACGTCCAGGGGCCAATGCCTCCTTCAAAGCGATTTAAAAAAAAAAAGGGGGTTTTGATATGATAAGGAAGAAAGCACGTTGTGACAAAAAGGACTCGTTAATGAATCATACAATTAAGTTAGGAACCATAGATCATTGAAAATTTTTTTAGTTTTGTTTACAAAATACTTTGCATTATTTGTCATCTTTTGACATTGTTGTAAAATAACGTGAGCATGAAAACTAGTGGGATTATTTATTGGTTAAAAAAAGATTTGCAAGACCAACAACGATTTCCTCAATGAATGCAGTGTTGTTGCCAAACAAAAGGCACCCCCAAACCACCTTAGCACGGACCATCCTTTTCCCATCAGATCGGACGGCAGCCGGCAACCGCCATGGACCACCCTTAAGATTCCTCCGAAAAGCAAGATAGACGGGGGTCCCTCCCAACATCCAATTGACGGCTCTCCTTCCCCCATTGGCCGAGATTTAAAAATAATATAATGTTTCTGAAAAAAACAACAATATATGTGGTCTCCCTTATCAAGCGCGGCGTCCATCCAGCGGCAACCACCACGAGTTCCACAAAGCCCAAATTTTCCTGGGGAGAAGAAAGCAGAGAAAAACAAGAAAAAAAAAAAAAAAAACTAAACAGAAAAGGGGTTTTCGTTTCCTTTTTCCTAGTTTTAATCTTCTTCAAGTTCAATAGATGGAAAATGAGCCTTTTCTCGTCACCCAAACAAGACCCATGTCCGAGTCCCAGCTCTTCCCCATCCCCGAACACCAGGATCTCTCCTTCGCTCCTCTACCTCAGTCCCTCTCCGTCCCACTCCTCTTCCAAGAAATCCAAGAACACGCCCCTCGTCCTGCTCCGCCTCTGCCGCCGGCGCCTCCGCAGTTCTCTTCTCCTCCTCCGGTCGGAACCGATGGCCCAAGCTACGGGAAGAACAAACCGGGTGCTCTGCATCGGGCAAAAACCGCCCCGGCCATGGTTGTCATGCGAGACTTGAAAACCCAACAACCTCAAGGACCCAAACCACAGTCCGAGTCAAGCTCCATTGTCAAGCAATCCATTTTTTTGCTCACTGTATATCTAATTCTCGGCGTCATCATTTACTCTTTTAACAGCGATAAATTCTCTGGAATGGAAACCCACCCAGTTGTTGATGCCCTCTACTTCTGTATAGTAACTATGTGCACTATTGGCTATGGTGACATAGCCCCAGTGACCCCAGCCACAAAAGTCTTTTCTTGCGTGTTTGTGTTGGTGGGGTTTGGATTTATAGACATTTTGCTTAGTGGGCTTGTTAATTACGTTCTTGATTTGCAAGAAAGCATGATCTTGATGGGGATTCAGATGAGAAAGTCCCAGCACGGATTTTCACCAAGAAATTACATTGTTGATGTTGAGAAGGGCAGAATGAGGATAAGATTGAAAGTTGGATTGGCGCTTGGTGTGGTGGTCTTGTGTACTGGAACTGGCTCCTTGGTTCTCTGCTTTGTTGAGCATCTTGATTGGATTGATTCTGTTTACTTAGCAGTTATGTCGGTTACGACGGTTGGATACGGTGATAGGGCCTTCAGGTCTCTGCCTGGACGGCTGTTTGCGGTGGTTTGGCTCTTGGTTTCGACTCTAGCAGTGGCAAGGGCGTTTCTTTATTTGGCAGAGGCTAGAATAGATAAGAGGCATAGGAGGATAACCAAGTGGGTGCTGCATAGGGATATAACTGTTGAGGATTTACTTGCTGCGGACATCAATAATACTGGTTTCATTAGGTGCAATTCTATCTTCATTTTCTACTAAATTTTGTTGTGACATTGCTACTTCAACTTCTTGGATTGTCTAGTTTTTAAGTTGGAAATCGCAAGAATCAAAATGCTGATTATTGACATGTCCGTATTTTTATTGGGTATGTATGTTCAATTTTGCATTAGAATGTCCATGTGCATGGAAACAGGTGAAATTTTGCAGCAATATAATGTCCTTCCCCCTCCCAATCCCATTTAAGGTTTCTGGGACTCTTCCCTTCAACTTAAGCTAGTTTGAATGCCAGTGAGGCCGATATGTGATTCAGTGACTGAACCTGGTAAACCTTGAAAGAAAGAGAGGCAACTGACACGCTTTGGAGTCCTCATTCTAAATTTATAATTATCAAACAACTTCCAAGGGTTACCCTATATCAGTAAGTGTGCTGACTGCTAGATTCATGCCACTGTCTACTAAGCTGGTGTATAAAATGCTGCTCAAATAGATTTGAGGACCTCAATCACATTGATAGGAAGTTTAGCCTTAAAAACAGCATGCTGTAATTTTGTTATATTTGGTCTTCATTATCTAGCAGCCAGGCCTATCATAGAGAAAATTATCTATGATAGAGATTTTACATAATTTGGCATAAAACTCAGGAGCCAGAGATATCAGTGAAATTGACAGTTGCCTCTAAATGCATCTAGTAATGCTTACATTAGTACTTTAAAGATGAACTTGAATTTCACAACAGTGCCTAAGATTGTTCACCTAGTTGTTTGATCTGTGGCAGTGGTTGGTATGACAGAAGAATTGAACTCTTGCAATGGCCATGTCTTTACTTGAAAATATTTTTATCTGCGTATTGCATTGGCATAAAGGGAATAATGTGTGTCTTCTCTAATCTTTCTGCCAGTAAGTCAGAATATATAATCTACAAGCTCAAAGAAATGGGAAAGATAGAGGAAAAAGATATACTGGAGATCTGCAATCAATTCAGCAAGCTTGACCCAAACAACCTGGGAAAGATAACCTTGCCTTATCTGCTGGAGAATCGCTTGTGACGGATGAATTTCGGCATCTGCCAATCATTCTTATTACTGCAGCAGGGCCAAAATCTTTGCTGTCTGTAATCATTTCCGTGATGAGAGCAGGGCCAGGGCTGGGGCCAGGATTACAACGCACAAATCCTCAAAGTCTCAGATAGAACATTCGGCGGGATACTCATCCTTCAAAATCATCAGTGGCAAAACATGGTAGCACTGGCAGCAGGGTGTTGTCCAGTAAACTGTACAGGTATGGAGGGTATAGTTATAGTTCAGCACTTTACTTGCAAATACAGAAAAAGAATTATTGAAAGCAGAAAGAATTTGGTACCAACTCCTTCTGAATCCCTGCTTCGACGTCCATAAAGTCTGCCACGCAGCGACTACATGTTGATCACGCAATGTATAAGAGGAAAGAAGAATGCAAAAAAGAAAGTTCTAACAAGGCTCAAGGTATCGGCTTCGTCTGGTTCTGCTGTGGAATTAAGAGTATAATGGGCTATTGCCAGTAACAATGGGCCCGTGTGGCAATAAGACGCATGAAATTCTGAATCTGATCACAATGGCGTTGGTAAAAGTAACATTTTTGTGGGTTCGTCTCATCTCCTTTTTACAGTCTCTCGATATAACCTTTTACTTTCGCTTTTTTTGGGTTTCATCTAAAGAGAAGCTCGTATAGCTCATGCACACACACACACACACACACACACACACACACACACACACATACATGCATGCATGTAGGAAAAGAGAGATGGAGAAGATACGATTCGAATTCATGCTTTCTTCCTCGATATCATATTCATCGACCTAGTGCTCTAAGCAGCCGATCTGTCACCTTTTACCTTTAACACCACAATGGTCCATATCAACCCATGCCTTGGGCCGTCTCCAATTGGTTGGATTAGCACACTGCAACTTATTGGATCTTTGTGGGCCTTGCTCAAGATTAATCAGGCCCATTCCGAGAAGTCCAATGCCCAGAGAAAAAGAAAGGGCTAAAAAAATAATATTGGATATTGGGTCTGGCTCCGCGCGACGAAGAAAAATGGGAAAAAAGAAAAATTACAGTGAGCACAAAATACCATTAGCGATTGTACTTTTATTCATTTCCGATGGTTTTCAAGGTGGGAGATCTCCTTCTTCGGTAGATAAGTTATTTTATGTGAATGACAAATGGGAAACCCAACAGATTGCTGAAAATCGTATTACGAATAGATTATCAGTCACAATCGTATTGAGAAAAATAATAGTGAAAATCTCTCAAATCTATCGACAGTCCAAAAGACTTTCATTGGCGAATAAGAAGAACAAAGGCAAGTAGTGGATGGCCATACTAATGCAAATGTCTTCGCGAGTAACAAAAATAAAAGTAAAAATAAAATAAAATAATATATATATATATATATATATATAATAACGCATTAAGTCCTATTAATAACTAACAATACAGAAATGATGAAGGCCGAACGATATACTCGGAACTATAATTATTTTTCTAACTATTCTTTTCGGCGAGGTACAAACCATATGTCCAGCATTTTGTGTCGGTTAGTACAACCGAGAAAAAGTGGCAGTAGTACACATTCTGGTCGAAAACACCCTTCATAAATTGCCAGACTGAAACTGGACAGTACACATATGTACGTATTGGTCAGCCGGTCCAAGTACGATGCATTACACAGTTGTACTGCGACGCCTCCCATCTGCGGTTTCGCTACCGAGAATATATAGATGGACTCTAGACGGCATAACCCGGAAGCCCATCAAAGAGTTTACTTCAAAGAAAAAGAGAAAAAACGAAAAAAGAAAAAAACTTTGTCGGGAACTCGAAGGGCCATGTCAATCGGTCGCGAACATCTCGTATTGCACGTATTTGTTGGGCTGCGGGATCTCGCGAGGTAAGCGAGTGACTGGGAAGAGAGGAAAAAGACAGCAGAAAACTGGGAAGGGACAGCGCATGGATGGAGTCAGCAATAGAAATATCTGTTTCGGCTCTACCCCTGCACTGCCTCTTCCCTGGCTACTCTCTCCTCTTTCTCTTTTCCTCGCCTCCGTGTGGCTCTCTCTATTCCTCCATCCCTCTTCGCGTCCAACCTGTTTATTTATTGGTTTTACGCATTTTTAAATTTTATACATATATTATGAAGTCTTTGATGCATTGACTTGAAATAAGATTCAATTCGATCTTAGATCCCTGGCGGTGGGGGTCAATGCCCTTCTAAATACTTTAAATTTTTTATTCGAATCTTGTGCTTATATTAAAAATATATATATATAAATAAATGTGCAGTGAAATATTTTTTAAATATTCAATTCACTAAAATTCCTTTTTTTATATATAGATTTTTTTTCAAAATAAAATTGGAACAATCGTGGAAGAAGATGGAGACGATGATGAGGAAAAAGATGAAGAGGAGGAAAACACGGAGATCATCTATGGGAAAGAGAACGGTGCCAAGTCATTGTCGTTTTGACAAAAAGCGTGCGTGCTCCGAGCCAGGGCAATGGGGACAAGGGGCTGTTTTTGCCTGATTTCCTCTAGAGACGTGTGGAGTACAAACGCGCTTCACATTACACCGCGGAGGCAGAGTCAATTGCGTTGATTTCACCAGTTTTGTTATGTAAGATACCTACCTGTTAAATTGTTAAATAGTTATTGCGTTTGCTACTTTGCTGGATAAGGGTTGGTTTCCTATACCCTCCAATGAAAATAATTCCATCTCTTTTTTCTTTTTTTTTTTTAAATTAATAAACTCACCCAAATAGTTTTTTTTTTTTATTTCATTTCTGTAAACTCTATAGTCTGCTTCCAGAACTTGTAGCCTCAACGGAAAGATCCATTTGGGTGTCAGTGTATGGGCTCGGGTTCTGTTTTTCATTGCTAGACTCAATGATAGGCCAAGGCCCGTGATCATTGGGCTTACCTCTCCACTAGAGTTTTTGTTAAGTATTTCTTGGGGCCGAAAAGCAAACCAATCCATGTCCACCGTCCTCTATTGTGCAATGCACAAACATTCTCCTACAAAAAAGAGCTCCATAATATTTTTATTTATTTATTTAGTACTTCTTCCTTTCCCAGATGTGTGACCTCCGTGGTGCATTAGTTCCCTTGGAAAGCAACATGGCAATAAGTGAAATAAGAAGCAGCCATTTGGAGGCTGGTGGTGTCTTTCGTCGTGTCTGGTGATTTAGTGGTTCGGACCACATATGGTCATATAAGCAGTCCTACTCCGATGCCTCTACTCCGATGTACCCGAAAAAGAAAAAGAAAAAAAGAAAAAAAAAAAACAAACGAGCAGTCCTAACCCCCAAACCCATCTGTTACATGGATCTGCAAGGCCAGTATTTCTGTGCTCTGCTTTACAACGTTTTACCATCCACATTTTATCTAAAAATCAATCAAGCAAATACGATTCAAAGCAAACAAATGCTACACTTACAGACTACTCAGAATACTCAGAAGCCAACGCCCTACAATCATCAGCAAATCAGGGCCTGGTGGTGGCAGGCATCTTCTAGGCGGGAGCCGATCAAAATGGAAATGGGAATGGGAATGATTATGCTTCAGTGCATTGCCTGTAGCTCTGCCAATTAATTTATGTTCAATTGTACCAGCAAACTGTAAACAATATACAATTAAAGTTAGAGTGCAAAATTAATGGCCTCCATCTCTAAAGGCCAAGGGGGAAAATTCCTAATTCAGAATTCAAATAGGTGACTGCCAGAAAGAATTCACTGTCTAACACTAAAATTGAGCCCTGAAACAAGCATCTTCTTCAGCCACATTCATTGACGATATGATTAGTAGACCTAGTGAAAGGTAATGAAACATAGTGGAGTGATTTTTCTCAATTATTTCATTAAATATTTATTTTACATTATATTGCGTTGAATTCTAGTTTCCCAAACATGTTAAATGCGGTAAAGAAAGGTAATTATATATTTCTTATGTTGTGCAAAAGTCTTTAAGTTCCCATCTAAAGCTCTTATTTTGTCGAACAAATCGCGATATTACATTGTACAGGAATTCATTAAAATAAATAAATAGAGCTCAAAGCCCCAGTAAAATCTTTTGAAGAACAGAACTAGAAACCGACTCCACCAGGTGCTATGGAAGCAGAGTTGTCTAGGTTTCTCAATCAGACGCAGGGTAGCATAAACTATAAGCTATGGGGAGTAAGAAGTTTAGAGACAAATCTGAGAGTCACCACAGAGAAAAATATGATAACCTGAGAAAATGCTCTTGAATAGCAGGCAACTAAGAGAACATGAATGGGGATTGTTAAATGGCCAATAACTCAGTTGTAAACCTTTATTTTAACTGACAATCGCATAGTTGGGTTCTTATATGGACATTTAGACCTTAGACCCTAACTATACTTATGTGCTCTTTGTCTATGTATCCTGTATTTTGGGGTGTTAGAAAAAAAAAAAAAAAAAAACAGAGAGAGGGAGAGTAAAGAGATGCAATTCAAAAGAGAGAGCAGGAAAAACGAAGCCAAAGAAATCCAATGATCTGCGAAATTGTTAGCACATACTTGTGATCTTCATCAGTCCAACGTACAGATTGAGTACTGTCAACCTGGAGACGAGACTGAGCTTCTCCAGAAAGTTTATGGTCGAATTTACCTGACTCTATACTCTGTAAGTCCTCCAAAAGAATCGCATAATGTTTTTCAACATCCACTGCACTCTTCATGCCTCCGACCATGGATGCTACTGCCTCCCATCGGTCTGGGTCGTCTTCATCAACAACTGCGAGAGCCATCTCAAACAGCTTGTTCTCTTCCCAGCTCCACCCGTACAACACTCTCGAAAAATCATCCATGTCACCAGCACCAATGGTCAAAACCTCAGCAAATCCAAAACCTTTCTGAGTTTTGAGGAAAATAAGGAACGCCCACTTGTCATTCACCGTGTAATGTTCATCAAACAAGTGTTAGAATCTTTTCCGGTAGTTTGTCTGATTCCCTTGACTGCAATCTAACGCCCAGGGTTTTGTGGGATGTGTCAGAAGCGTGCGTATGTAATGAACTGCAAATCTTCTCTTTTTGTTTGTTTTATAAGACGGCCCCGTGTTTGTGTCGGAGACAAATCGGACTTTGCCTAGTCTAGCTATCAAGGCGTAAGCAACAAGGCAAGCATATCTGAAAATAAAAATAACACTGATTAACCCGACGTAGAATTGGTGAAAAAAAAAAAAAATTTAACATTGAAGTTTCCAATTTCTTTTTTATTAAAAAATAAAAAATAATACACAAAATTTACAAACAAAAAAAAAAATTTATAAAATCCGACAAAAATCACCATTTATTTTTAAAATAATATAAAATTAAATATACATCTAACCTCATTTAATAATAACAAAACGTAATTAGAAATTCACAATTCCATCTTACATGGTAACAGCCAATGCGTTAAAAGTTCACCATTTTGATTTTTTTTTTTTGTCTGAGAGGAGCATTTTATAGTATATATATATTAAAAAAATAGAAGAAAATTTATATTCTGCCTTTCTAAATATAAAATTATTTATTTATTTATTTTAAACAACTGATACTGATATTAGAAGTTCACGATTTTAACTATTGCAGTTTAGTGCAAATCTGGAAACAAATAATCGGAATCTCTCTTTTTTTTTTTTTTTTAATTATTATTCTTGCATCGGATTCCGACTGCCGGTAGATCCGGAACTCGTGGCGTCACGTGTAAAATTTTGTTTAAAACGTCACAGTTCGGGGGACCTGTCATAACATCACAATTCTGTAGACCAAGATTTCGTTTCACGCAAGCCATACCTACCCCACATTTTTACGTTGTCCAGCTTTCTACCGCCCACGAAAAGAAGAAAGGGACTTGTGTGGTTGGCATTTCAGACTGTCTTTAGATCTTTTCGTTCACACAAGCGATCACAGTTCACAAAAGGTCCTTTGTCTCTGTCAGGGACTTTTATGTGCAAAGAGAAACCTTCGGCCGAAAAGAAGTTGACGGACTCTCTTAAAAAAAATACTTCTTCTATTTACCGACGCGGGAACTTAGGAGCTAAAAACGCAAAAAATAAAAAGTAAAAATTAAAAAAAAATAAATTTGCACGAGAATATTATATATCTAAGAGAATTAAATTAGTACTCGATTTGATTTAATGTATAGACCCAAAATCTAATTTTGTTTAAATAATTTTATTTTCTTGTATTTTTACTGTATCTATTCTATTCCCTCCATATCGTATACTGAATTCAATTAAAATAGAATAGAATTGAATTGAATTGATGGAATTCAGTTTTGCTTGGGAGTTCCTCAATCTTTCTTTTCTTCTTTTTTATTTTCCCTTTTGATTAGATGTATCGACGAGTGAGGAGGAAACAAACCCATATCACAGTTTCACTCATTTCTGCAGGTAAGAATTTCGTATATAACTCATCTTAAATATACGTCGTTACATCGATAATTTTTTTTATAATTTTATATTATTTTATTATACATTACTTACATTTTACATACTATATATGTGTATATATATATATATATACGTAGATAGTACAAAAATACTTTCACATTCTGGGTTCCAATCTGAAGAAGTCGAAAACAAATCAGCAGTCGTAGAAACACGTTGGAAGTATCCAGAAGAATTCTCGAGCGGATAAGCGTGCCACTGCGCAGGCAGGCCCAAATGTGCCTGGTTCACTTTACAAAGCTTCCCTCAGCTTTCATTTGTTAACGGGCTTGCGCGGCCTTTCTAAACTGCTAGTTTTAGAGGGATTTAACATCATTAAGACAATAATCAGCCACTAACAACTCCGCAAATTAAGGACGAGCCACTTCCTTACAATTCAAAATCGCAGTGTAACTTGGCCTTTCCAATTTTCCAGCCGACCTTATCAAAATAAAACAATCCTTAACTTATAGCCGAGAATTGCACATTTATCTGAGACAAAATTGCGGTCTCGGCGATGGTGATTTGCAAACAATTGTGATTCTGTAATTGTAAGCAATCAAATAATAATCAGATCAAAGTAAATTGAATGAATAATTCATCTTTACTCTTGTCGGTCTAGGAAAGATTACAGATAGGATATCAATAAGTCCAATAAAGATTGGACAACTTTGGTGTAAAGGAAAGGAAATCGAGGTAGAAAAAACGGATGAACAAAAGAAAACAACAAGAGCAGGGGAATAATCATATGATGTGATGTACAGTCACAGACATTATGCGTAAAATCAGATAAATTGCAAACGATGCTAGAACTCAGGATCATCCAAATAATTTATCTCTCAACCTCCAATAAATTTTGATGTCTGCAATGGGAGTAGCCTTGCGTACAGATGCAGAGAGAGAGAGAGAGAGAGAGAGAGAGAGAGAGAGAGAGGGAGAGAGAGAGAGAGATTTAGTAGCTGGGTGTGTCACCAGCATGTCCTGACCGGGTATTCAGTAGGGGCTTGAGGGCTTTGACCACAATGCTCATGTTCGGCCGGAAATCAGCTTCATATTGCACACACAAGGCAGCAACGGCAGCCATCTGCAATGAAGACAAAGACATGTTTTAAGGTAAGGTCTACAGCCACCTTTTGTTTTACATGGCAAAGGAGCACCTCTCCAATTTTGGAAGTCTTTTAGGTAAATAAAGCTGTATAAGTGAAAACTAATTTATCAGCCTGCAAAATTGTTGGACATGGTTCATTGTGATCCGCTCGCCAATTTTCAATGGAATTTGTAATGGTGAACATCGATTTTCTAGCATGGTAAATACCTTTGCTACTGCCTTAGGTGGGTACTCTCCCTGTAGTCTTGCATCGACACATTGCTTAACCTTGTCTTCACTAAGTTTTGGTGTTGCCTAGCATGTTCCAAAATCCAGTTTTCAGTCAGGAAACAATCGAAAAGAAATAATCTCCTTTGTTTCAGCAGATTGATGAAGAAAACAACTGTCAGTCATGAGATAATAAGCATATGGAACTACCCATGTTACTAGACTCTGCTGTCCCCGTGGTAATGTCTGATCAACAGGTTTTCGCCCAGTCAAAAGCTCAAGAAGGACCACTCCAAAACTGTACACATCACTCTTTGCATTCAGCTGCCCAGTCATTGCATATCTGTCAACAACACAAGCAAAACATCCGATGAAATATGTTTGGGGTGAGCGCATAGTAAAATTTTGAAGTCAGAAGCATTCTAGTAAAGCAAAATTATGCTCAGTTTACTCACCAGGGAAACAAAAAGAAAATTTAATCTATAATTCACTAACTTTTCACTAGTGAATAGTGAATAATTATGGAGAAGGGTAAGTTTCTTTCTCTTCTCTAGTCCTAGCAATACACATTTTCTTAGTTTTAGGCTCCTTCTTAGAACACATAACTGAGTTATTAACAAAAATCCGTAAACAGCTGATCTCATGAGTTGTTGAGTCCCTAATGTCCTTCTAAGCACATATTGCAAACAATGAAATGAGCATCTCCTATTGTCTGTGCTAGAGAAGATAATCCACATATATCCAATGTCTTACTCAGGAGCATGGTAACCAAATGTTCCCAGAACTCGGGTGGAGTGGAGACGTGCTGCCATATCAGGAGCTTGATTTGACAAGTCAAAATCAGCAATCTTTGCTACATCATCATCAAAAATCAGGACATTGCTGGACTTAATGTCACGATGAATGATGTGAGGATCAGCCTTTTCATGCAAGTATTCAAGCCCTTTTGCAGCACCAAAAGCAATTTTAACACGCTGTAGCCAAGAAAGGACAGGACCAGGTTGTGCTCCTTTGACGCCTTTCCTCCCTGCAGTAACAATTTATAAATTATAAATACAGCAATTAACCACAGAGTCCAACCGACACAAAGCAACCAATATTTGTGTTGAGAACCAAAGACTTGTACCTAAGCAATTCAACAGTATACTACCATTGCAAGAACGTATGCCTAAGTAATAATCATACCCAAGATTAAACAGTGTCGATGTTCTAAACACTTTTTGAATGTGAATAACGACCATATTTCATTTAGTTTAGGAGATCTCTGGAAATTCAATTTGTGGTGCAAGGTCATCTTCCCTGGGATTGAAGTTTGCTAGGTTTGCAAACTCAACATGAAGTTTATGTTTCATATGCCAATAATAGGCATCCAAATTAACTATAACAAGTATATTTTGAAATAAACACTTTTAAGGCTGAAAACCACAAAAAAAAAAAAAAAAAAAAAAAAAGAATTCAAATAACATTTAGGATCCCCTTGGTTTAAGCATGTAAAGCATGCCATTTTGCGAAACAGCACAGGGCAATAAAGACGTGAATTTCGTCTATCCTTTTGTACTCAAAGGAATGAAGTATTATCAGATATACCATGGAGAATATCATGAAGGGATCCATTAGATGCAAATTCATAGGCAAGCACACGTGATCCCCCATCGATACAATACCCTAGCAACTGTACAAAGTTTTCGTGCTTCATCCTTGATACCATGGAGACCTGTAAAGTTAGACAGACAATTTAAATTTCAACATCAGACCCAGAAAAATGCATTATCATTCTTCAATTAACAGAAAATAAAATTGCATTTGTCAACTAAACCTGCGCTAAGAATTCATCATCAGGTTGTTTGCTAGCATCCAATTTTTTGATTGCTGCAGCTTTCTCACTCTTAAGTACCCCATAATAGACTCTTCCATATGAGCCCTCTCCAATCAAGGAATTCGTGCCAAAGTTATCTGTGATTTCCTTTAATTCATCCTGTGATATTTCAGGGACTTCAATTGGCTGGATCTTGATGGTGTGAACATCCTTGGGCGCCGTGTCTGCTGCACCATAACCTCCTGCATTCCCTGATTATTGAGCTTCAACTCAGTTAAACTGAGAGACAACAAATGGAAATAAAGAAATGGACAGAGCCACAAATCATCAAAATTTTCCACAACTGTTATTTGAAAAGAACAAAACAATGCACCATGAATATTTGTATCTATAATTTTAAGCAACACAGAATGCAAAACCACAAAGCTCGGTTGAAGTTCCTGCAACAAAGTTGATCGCATGTTATTCAATTATAACAAGAGATGTCTGTCTTAGTGTAACACTTCTACTTTGGGCAGTGGATATACCTGCTGAACTTTTAACCGTGTATTGGCCTCCACTATCGGCAGTTTTATGGGCTTCATCCTCCGCACAGCAGCCAAAGCAACTCATGATTTGAACTTCTAAGAGCACCCCCGCTGTAATACAAAAGATTTTGCTTTAAAACAATCAAAAGCAATAACATTTAAACAGAAAATTAGCAAAACAGTTGCATCTTAGAGAACCAGAGGGCTGCTGTGGAGATAATCATCAGAATGCGGACAACACACGCAAGGATCTGTCGAGAACCTTACATTAAATTATTCAACGAGTAAAGGTCATGATTATCAAAGTGCCAAGAATTTCAGATATCATTAATCACTAGCAAAAAGGTTGGTGCCTAACTGCTGAAAATCTGACCCAAAGGATATGATTGAAGAACATTTGCTCATCAAAATGATTAGCTACAGAACAAATAGGGATAGCCCCGTCACATTTACTCGGACCATGCAAGATATGTGCTCCACTCCACGGGGCCAGTACTCAGAACCAAATCATTAAGTCGTATGCCTATTATCAAGACACTGATACTCGTAGAAAACCCAAACAGGGTTTCGAGGCAAGGGAAGATACCGTCAAAAAGGAAGTCAACATTTCAAAGCTTTCAATTACGGATGTGAATGACTCAGGTTATCCTACATGCAATCGATCGCTGTCTTATAATTTAACGATGTCAGGACCAGAGAAAAATGAAGACAGATTCTCGTGATCCATCACCTAGAGAGTAGAGCCTCGGTGAAACTAACAAATGACAAATGCACTCGTCTCTCACGAAACTCCAGACCAAATCACAACGAACTGAGAACACCACATGCAACCAGGCACATGAACAAGAAAATTTCACTGACAGCCAAATGAAAAAAAAAATTAAAAAAAAAAAAAAAACAAAACAAAACATGAGACTGTTAACGTTGTTGGACGCCAAAGTATTGCTCAGACCAGTAAGGCAGTCCGATAACCAGATCAAACAGATACCATCAAGTAACAATCTATAATTATATTCAGTTATTGCCAATTTGAAAGCATAATATACAGAAATCAAAATCAATCACCAGAAAATCACAAGCAATCGAAATGACACAAAACAACATCAAGAAAACCAAAAGATCACAGAGACAGAGAGTTACAGAGGGAGGGGCGAGTGTGCGGTGGGGTAGATCTGTGACTGAGGAACGCCGGAGCAGGATTAGGGGTGACGAGTTACAGAGAGAGAGAGAGAGAGAGAGAGAGAGAAGAAAGACCCGAAAAAAAGGCCTTTTGACTTCGGGGGAACTGGCGATGGCCTGTTCGGACCCGAGTTGATACGAAGAATTTTTGTTTCCAGTGCGTTTATTTATTTATTTATTTATTAATCCCCAAATGAGAAAAAGCTGCACCGTTGATTCTTTTCTTTGTTTATTTTTCAGTTTGGGCTGGATAAAGCTTTCTGCTTTTCTTTGGCTAGTTGCCTGCCACATTTGACTTCCCTGTACAAAGGTTGATTTTTATTTCAATAATAATAATAATAATAATAATCATAATAATAATATGATTTTTCTCTTCTCCTACAGTCTCTGGATCACCAAACAACTACCTGTAGCAACTGTGACGCCGTCCCCACCTATCTTCTTTCTTCTTGCTTTCTCTTCTTTGTTTTTCTTTTTTTTTTTTTTTCTTTTTTTTTAAAAATTTGTTGCCTTTTTGGGTTTAAAACAAAATGGAGGAGGTTTTTTTTTTTTTTTTATCATTTGTGAAGAAGGGATGTTTTAAGGATATTAGTGATTGTTTTTATAGGTCTAAATTGAGCTTATTTATTAATATTTTAATTTAAATTTTTATAAAAAGTTCATATTTACTTATAATTTTTAATAATTCTTTTATATTTAATAATTTTTTAAATAAATTTTAGATTTAATAACACTCGTTTTACATTTAAAAAAAGATTATATTGAAAAAAATTAAATTTTAATTAAATATATAAATATTATATAAAATAATTATTAAATTCTCATTTTGTATAATAAATAGAGTAAATTTTTTGATGTTATTTTTTATACGGTAAAAATAAATAATAAAACAATAATAATAATAATAATAATAATAGATATTTGATGAAAAGTATTATGGCTAAAAATAGTTCAGCACATCTTGAACTCAACAACCATCATGCTCTCTTTATTTTATTTTAGTTCCAATTGATAATCCTCGTCTCAAATTATTTTTAGCCCATCTTAAATTATTGAGACTATTATTTCTCCATTTTTTTTAAAACCTCCATGCTATTCTTCTAAAATATTAACTTGAAACCTCCATATCAGAATTCCTTGGAGTTCTAATATGCATCGTAAATGAGACTTTATATACAGCTTTACAAGGGGGTAACAAATAAGCATCGTTAAAATGATTGTATCACGCATAGTCGGCTCTCGGCCGATATCCATCAAATCCGTAACACACGATAGAAATCCGACTGTTGAAGATGCTTTGTGGATGCCGACCACAAAAGGCTCATCATACTTGAAGATGCGTAGCGCGAGTGGAAGTTGGAACGAGTCAAGGTTAAAATCAACCCACCAAAAAAATTTAAAAAAAAAATAAAAAAAAATAAAAAAGAGGTCCATTGCTCTTGCCATTGTAAATTCTTGGTTCCCGTCGTTTTCCCACATTTATATATTTTTCCCGACTCAAAAACACCAACCAAAAAGACGTCTTCCTGTTCGTGCCAACTGCAAGTCTTCGGCCTCTTGCAAAAAAGGTTATTCTTTTTGAAGATGGTGTACAAAAAAGGGGCTTGATACTTATTAGAAAGTGGACAACCATATCTTGTTATATGAACTCATAACCTAACCCAATGAATCTCTGGACAAAAAATTATTTTCTTTTTTTCATTTTAATGGAAAGAAAAATTAATTATAAATAAATTTGAGAGTTCAAATCTCCCATCTCACTCTAAATTAATGTGGACATAAAACTCGAGAAACCAAAATGGTGCGGTGGCTAAAAAATGTTCTGCGTTGCTCGGAAAGAGGGTTCAAATCGGCGTGGAATGCAAACAATAATTTTTCCGCAGAAAAAGTTAGGATGATTAAGAACAAACCAAAGAGAGAATAAAGGGTGCGAAAAAGGGCAGTGGTATAAAGTTATTCAATTATTACTGACGTGCATGAGATCCAACGATTCAGCATATTCGAATTTCCATTACAGTGGTGGGTATGCATACATGGGACCTGCCCAACGCATAAATCAATTGATTAAGATGATTGAACTTGGTCCGGACTGTCGACATGCCGGTGGAATTATATGCCGTGACAGAGTGTAAGTTCTCTTGACGCTTGCAAAGCATCCAAAAACCCCAGTCCTCGTCGGAGGTTGGTGCAAGTCCAACGCAATGCCTAAATATCCGGGTGTCTTTCCGGATATGAAGAATTGAGAGCTTTTTATCACCGATAGGAGCTCTCCTCCTCCCCCCCCCCCAGATAGTACTCTTTTCCTTTGTAATCACGCCAACACATATATGGATTGATACCCAAAAAAATAAAAAATAAAAAAGGCCTCCAAATATACACCGTAGTGTTTAGAGAAATAAAATAAATAAATAAATGCACCTAATTTTACATTTTTAATTTTTTTTCATGATTTAAATTTACGATATCTGTAAAAAAAATATGAAAACCCAAAAATAACAAGAATTATACTTAATCTATGATATTTATTTCTTTTCCCCATTGGACCAGTTGAATTGGACTAGGCTCAACTAGGCCAATTCTAGAAAATGATCATTGTCACAACAAAATGCAAAATTTAACAAGATCCATAATTGATGTGCCTAATGTAATGGGGGAGTGGAGTGACCCATGGTTTGTCTACATCTATCTTTTTTTTTTTTTTTTTTTTTTGGGACTGTCCAGCTAGCGAGTTCAAGATTAGCAATTTCCTTCTCATAGCCTTCCCACGGTAGAGCGTATAGGCAAAACTTGATTTCAAGTCTTTGAAAATAACATCAAAGAACTTTGTGTTAAGTTATATATGGGCATTTGGTACGGTTTCAAGCAATGTCTATTTTATTTTTATTCTTTCACTTATTTGATTCCTTAATTAGAAGTCTCAAATGGCAATTTGCTTACATATATTGCCATCATCTCTCCATGAATTCGTTGAAAAATAGCTTTTTTCAACTTGGTCTTAAAATTTGACTCTAGTTAATAAGATCTGCTACACATCCAAGTAAGTAATAAGTAATTAGACATCCCAATCAAATTTCATACCTCAAAGCGTTCCGTTTATTCAAAACAGGCGAATTTCGCTAGTGCCCAAAATCTTTACTGGTGATACATATGAGGTCTCTTTAGTTCTCATTACTTTGTATATATATATATATATATATATATTTTTTATTTTTTTTTTCGTCAAATTGAAGACAATTATAGAATACGTGAGTGCATGTAACATTCCGACTTGTTATTCTTTTTGGCTCGACTTATCGACTTGTTATTACGAAGATAATTCACATCTTATTTTATAAATGATATTCCCTTTGATCATATCTCAATTTAATTACTTTACTTATTATTTAATTTATCAAAATACTACAGTTTATATTTCATATTATTTTTATAGTAAAACCAGTCCTCGTCGTGATACTTGATATTTTCTCAGAAAATCGATCACTTCACTCATATAGAATAGCTAAAGAAATGCATTTAGAAAGAGATAAGGAACATGTCTTGGTTAATCAATGTTTCCCACCAAAAAACAAAGAAAAAAAGGAGAATAAGAAGAAGAGGAAGGAATAAAGAAAATAGTGAACAAGAAACGAAGAAAACAGGTCCCCACACAGAAAACACTGGAAAAGCAAAATGGCATTTAAAAAAAAACCCACCAATAAATGAATCGTACGTTGATCGCGTAAAACGAACAAGAAAACATCGTTGGCTTGTCCCACACTTGCCAGACAGCAAAACTGGAACAAGCAGGACGCTTTTCTCGGTTAATATATTTTTGATCATGTTAGGATTACGCGATTTAGTGTTCGGATCATATGGGTTGGCTTTTGGAAATGAACTGTCATTTTGTTCCCCTTATATATATATATATACTTTATATGGTTGACCGGACGACATAACAATTGCTTCGTGGTGCACATCAAAATTTTCATTTTCTAGCCCTTTTTTCGATGGGTCAGCTGTGATGGGGTGTGAGTGCTGATAAAATTGTTGATAATTCATGGTTGCGGGACACTTGACAGACGACAAATGAGAACTGCTTAAAACATGCATCCATGCAAGGCTGTTACGGCCAGAGAAGAAGATGATTTCATCGCTCTTCCGGGTTTTGACTTTAGAATGCTCGCGAATTAATAGAATAGAATGGCAAAGATACGTTATCCCCTGATAGCCAGAGTTACAAAAATATTTTGGTATTTAGAAAGGCTTTAAATTTCTAGCAATACCTGACCCTTCAAGTGGACGCGAAACCATGGAAGAGATATTGGAAATGACAGCATGGTCACAGCCACCTTTTATTTACGAGTTATTTGTGTACTTTTGAAAGCAGACTCACGGTTGTATTTTTTGATACGAAATTGTAGACGAAGGTGTGATAGAGGCAGAATGCAGAGACTGAAACAGGAGTGATGACAAATCATCGCGAGATTCATCTCTCCACTATAGCAAACCCCATCCGTCAGTTCGCGAGAACCTCAATTTTCAGCGTCAACACAGTTGCCATCAAACCCAATTTTAGATGCGCTTAGTGTTATTTGTTTAGTTGGTTATATTGGAACAAAAAGAAATAAAAAATAATAATATACACATAAATAAATTATTTATTTTCTCCAACAAAACTATTTTCTATATTGATGCCTCTCTGCACGGTGCAGATTACAAAATTAGTAACACTGCAAATGGTCGTTTACTCCATTGGTTCTTATCATTCTGTTGCATAATTACATTAGGTAAAGTCACACACACATGTTGCTTTTACGGTATCTGCGACCAGGCAAGTAAAACCTATCGATTATTACCTAATTGTTGGATTAACCCATCAAATCCCGAGGGAAATTTTTATGTCTTTATTTCATTTTCAAAGTGGAATATGTAAAGCCACCAGAAACATACAGGTACCCAGAAAGCGGCATCGGTGAAAACACATTAAAATCCCTTTGACATAGCAGCTAGTGATTCGTCCAATTTCAAACTTAAAAAGACGGAGGACGACCAAAAACCAAAAAAAAAAAAAAAAAAAGAAGCCTATTTCATTAAAAGTAAATTTTTAATTAGACTTTCACATTTTTAATTTTTTAATATGTAATTATAAGTAACCTATAAATATATGCTAAAAATTAACGTCTATTTAATCATCGTAATAATATATAATTGTATATAAATATGTATTATTTGTGAATTTTATTATTATTAAAAATTCATAAAGTAAATCATATAAATAATAAAATGCATTTCATTGCAACTAATAGGCTTGAGTATTGCCTTATTGTACTGAAGAGGAAATAATGACACTATTAGCATTATGGTTAGCTTTTAATGAAAGGTTTAGTTATGAAAACGAAATTCCTTATGTACGTTTTCCATATAATAGTATTAAGAATGATTTTCGCTACTTTTTGTCTAATTAAAAAAATATATAATAATTTAAAAATATAAATAGAATTCACCTTTTTTATAATTAATTTAAAATAACTATATACAATTTTTACGACAAAGAGCTTGTAAAAAGTTTACCTCTTACAACTTTTTATGGCAGGTCCACGTGACTGCGTCTGCAATCTTCTTCTTTGTTAAAAAAAAAAAAAGGACAAAAAAAGAAAAAAGAAAAGAAAAAGGACATTGACTTGAAAAACCACCAAAAAAAAAAAAACCACTAGTCAAAGGAGACCCACAAAATTTTCTACCACTCGCTGAAACTTTACTTGAAGTATTCATGTAGAGTTAGTATTGAAAAGTATTATAGTGATGAATAATTTTTATTATTTTTGATATTTATTTTTTAATATTTTGATATAGTGATTTGATTGACTTATTTTTTAATGTGTATTAAATGTGATTCTTTTTAATAATATTATAGGTATTATTTATATATTTTATTATTATTATTATTATTTTAAATTAAGCTAGACTCACTTGTAATCTACTTGGATTGGGGGTTGGGCTAAGGGGGGTATTCTTAGAAGGGGTATATTTGTTTTTTTTTTTAAATCAATTATATGGAATAATTTCTTCTGAATGATAGCTTTGATAGCAATTCAATCGTTATGAAAGAAATTCAACTCAGTTCTTAGGTGAATTTTTAAAATGTACTTTAATTATTATCAAATTGACAATTATAAGGACATTATATATATATATATATATATATATGTTTATCTTTCAAAAATTTTAAACTTTTCAAATTTTTGTTATATTTAAGGGAATAGAGCTAGAATATCTCTGTTAAATAACGGGTTTGGGCAACACTTAATAATTATAAAAGAAACTCAATAGTTTAGTTTAGTCAGTTATAACAGATAATTATATTAGATTTATTGAATCAATTATTTCTTTTATAATTTAGAAATTGAGTGAAAATATATAAGATTTATAAAGAAGTGCGTAACCTGTTAACTAAAAATCACAAAATTAAATAAATGTAGATAGCGACAAGATTATATGTGCTGAAGTTGAGAATTCATTACCTTTTAATATGCCTTGTAAGAGAAATTAAGTAGTTGATGACGCTCTAGTGTATTATCATTTTCCGCATTACATAGAGTATAGTGATTCCGATTAATGTCTTTATAGTGTTTTCATTTTTCACTGTATTTTATTTTGTGTAATCACTCAATATATATATATATATATATATATATATTATTTTTATTTTTATTTTTTTTCGGACACCCTGAAACTCACGGCGACGATGGGATTGTCTGGAGCCCGTCGCATTAAATTCATCGTTACCATCTCGCCATTTTGAGACAAAGCAAGAGGGGACAATTAACGAAAGAAGCGGACACTGACACATCTAGACCAAAAGGAAAGTCGCGCGAAGCACTGGATAATCACCCATGATAAGTGAGTCGTACGCATTTCTTCTTCTTGTCTTATTTTATTTTATTTTATTTTTTATGATTTATGAGCAAGGGTAGTACACACTTCACAGTTCATGCAAGCGCACGACACAGCACTACACGTAACGACAAGATGGTTTGCAAAATTGAAAAGAAAAAAGAAAGAAAATAAAGAAAAAGGAAATTATATCGCAACGCATCTTTTTTGTTTTTTCTTTTTATCATGACTGTGAGAGAGATAGACACGCGGCGTCGTATTGGGCCCCCACCACGACATGTTTGGGTGGGCGGTACTGTACACAATTACATTACAGTGCCACTATCTCTCTCGAGAATTATTATTCATTCATGGAAAAAAAAAAAAACTGAAAAAAAGAGAAAATTGAAAATAAAAAAGAACAATGGAAGGTACAAAGATTGTTGATTTACAATTTTTTTTTTTTTTGTGGGGTACCAAACCGTACCGTAGCTTAATTATTCCCATTCCAAAAGGAAACACGTTCGCTTTGTCATCATATCATCGGCATAGCATCATATATCCATCCATCCAACCATCGGTCCATACGAACATTTCGCCCACTTGTCGCCGTGTCCTTTGCAATCTCCGGCAAGAGCCCTCGATCGATCTGATCCTGTTCGGACGGGATTCTTTTACTTTCTTGCAAGTAAGACTTGTTCTGTTCAGTTGTTTGGTTTATTTTACGGTTATGGTGGTTTGGTGTGATTGTGATTATTTTTAGTTTAGTTGTCAGTGGGTTCAGTTCTCGAAGAAGGGCTCGATTGTTTTTGGAGTTTGTTTTGCGGGTCTTTGGAGGGATAAGTTGTTGGATTAATGTTTAGCGGGATGTGGGTTGCTCTTAATTGGAATCATGGCTCCGTTAGCGTGCTGTTTTTGGACCTTTGGGGAAGAAGCGAAGCAGAATAAGTGAAAATTTCTGACCGGTTCGTTTTTTTTTTTTTTCTTTCTTTTTTCGTTCTCGGTTTAAAGTTCTGGTCTTTAAGTTGAACTAATTTAAATGTTGGCGTTTTGACTTTTTTTTTTTTAATTTAAAAATTGCTGTTGGGTTAGTTGGAGAATTTTGGATCTTTTGGGTGTTTGCGTTTGATCCATGGAGGCCAGATTTGGAGGTGAAGCTCGTGGCTTCTACGGTGTGGGTGCTCCGGATTTGCGGGTAATGGGGAAGCAAAATTTAGAATGGGATTTGAATGACTGGAAATGGGACGGAGATCTTTTCATTGCTACACCTTTGAATCCAGTACCATCTAGTAGCACCAGTAGGCAATTTTTCCCTCCCAGGACAGGAATTCCAGCTGGTGGGAATTCCTCAAATAGTTCATCCTCCTGCTCTGATGAAGTGAATCTGGGCAATGAGAAAGGAAAAGGGGAATTGGAGAAAAGGAGAAGGGTTATTGTCATTGAAGATGAAAATTTGAATGATGAAGAAGTGGGTAGCCTTAGCTTAAAGCTTGGTGCACATGGTTATCCAAGTACTGAAAGGGAGATGCATAACTGGGAGGGAAATGGTGGAAAGAAGACAAAATTGGTGGGCAGCAGCACCAGCCGTGCAGTTTGTCAGGTAGAGGACTGTGGGACTGATTTGAGCAATGCCAAGGATTATCATAGGCGGCATAAAGTATGTGAGATGCATTCCAAGGCCAGCAAGGCTCTAGTTGGAAATATTATGCAGCGTTTTTGTCAACAGTGTAGTAGGTATGTGATTATGTCATAGTTGCTTTGTTTTGTATTGATTGCTTTTTTGCTTTTTCAAACAAACCAATTACCACCATGATGGAGCATATGCCTTCTTTAAACTTTAGCATTCTAAGAACACCATGGATTTACAAATGGGTGCCAAATGGGGATAAATATATGCAACATGTAACTCCTAATATGGTTTGTTGCCAAAGGTTTATGGCTTGCAGCTCCTTACAAAGTAATAGCTTTGGGAAAAAAATTCTGGAGTTTCTGCCTGGTTTTAAACTGTGGCTGATCCTTATGGAATTCTAGGCTCTATAAGGAACCATTTCCAGAAGGTGATGCTTGGTTAAAATTTTGGCAGGTTTCATGTCCTCCAAGAATTTGATGAAGGTAAAAGAAGTTGTCGTAGACGTTTGGCTGGCCATAATAAAAGGAGGAGGAAGACAAATCCTGATACCACTGGTAATGGAAATTCGTCAAATGATGATCAGACCAGTGGCTATCTCTTAATAAGTCTCTTGAGGATACTCTCCAACATGCATCGTAAGTAACTCCTTGTTCTTCCTAGGGGAATATGAGACATATAAAAAGGGCATCCCAGTGCATGAGTTCCCACTCTCTGGGGTTTGGGAAAGGGGCCAAATGTACTCAACCTTATTCTTGCTTTTACAAAGAGGCTGTTTCTGCAAGATGTGAAACATATCTTTGAGCATTTTCAGCCACGTCCCCTTGTCATGGTCCCTGATCTCGTCCTTTGTGTCAGTCATCATTTGCTTGTGAGTGTGTTATTTTCTGGATTGTATTACTGACGCATGTTAAATTGCAGCCAACAGAACAGAACAGGCTACTGATCAAAATCTACTATCTCGTCTTCTAAGGAGCCTTGCAAGCCCAAAAGTTGAACATGGAGGAAGAAACATACCTGGGCTGTTGCATGAACATCGAGATTTACTGAATGATGCCAATTCATCTAGAAATTCAGAGGTAGCCCCCCCCTTCTTCCTTAAATTGTGAATACCTTCCTTGGCCTTTAAGATGACACCTTACAATGCCTTTATTTGTGATGTTGCAGCAAATTTTATATGCTCTTGATGCTAATGGTGCAAACATACAAACTGCATCTTCTCTGAATCCCAGCATTCCAGTGTATCAGGAAGGTCGTGATAGTACTGCAAGGCAGATCAAAATCAATAATTTTGATTTGAATGATGTGTATGTTGACTCAGATGATGGCACTGAAGATATGGAGAGATCGCCAATCCCTGCAAATATGGGGACCAGCTCTGTTGATTGCCCTTCATGGGTACAACAAGACTCACATCAGTTGAGTCCGCCCCAGACATCTGGAAATTCAGATTCAGCATCTGCCCAGTCACCTTCAAGTTCCAGCGGAGATACTCAGGTATATTTGTGTTGCAGAATGTGTTTTGCATTTGACCTTTCAAACCATGCATATATGGCACCGCAAAGAATTTCCTGGAAGATCTTTTCTAGTCATTCTGAAAATAAATCATTTAGTTTCATTGTGGTAATCTTATTCTAGACAAGTTAGATTGTCCCAGAATTTCTTTTCATTTTCATGGTTTTCTCCTTTGATATAATAAGGTGTTAGATTCATTGGATTGTTTCTATGATTGCATTTTGGGAGGTATTACTTTTTCTCTAGCTTGGTGCATGGTGTGCAATGGGCTAAAATCTTGGATTTGCAACTACAAGGATGCAAATTTGAACTATGAGAGTAGCATTATGCAAAATTGCCTGAGAGATGGGACTATCTCTGTCTGACAAGCCCCAACTTTGGTGGGGTAGTGATTGGCAATGCCCTTTTGTATTCTTTTACTGTGGTACTGAGCCTAAACTACTCATATCAGATATCCTAAAGTTCAAATGATATTGTTGATCTCTTGAACGCCTAAACAAAGTGTTACTTGCATCTATATGTTATGAAACATATCATTTTGGCATTTAGATCTCTGTCATCTTTTAGAGGTTAACTTCTCTTTTTATCTCCTCCCATTTCAGAGCCGCACAGGCCGGATTGTTTTCAAACTATTTGGGAAGGAGCCAAATGATTTTCCTCTTATTTTGCGAGCCCAGGTAGTTAACCTTAAGCATTTATTTGGGCCAATGCCTTGGCTTTCACTGTCTTGCAGACTATAAGTTGCAAAATGTTTTAACTTACAGATTCTGGACTGGCTGTCTCATAGTCCTACTGACATTGAGAGCTACATACGGCCTGGCTGTGTCATTTTGACAATTTATCTTCGTCAAGCAGAGGCTTCATGGGAGGAGGTAAGATTCTCTGATTTCTGACCAATTTCTTTCTGAACTTCTACAGGCACCACTGGTTGACATACAGTTTGATTGCCTTTTTTGTAGCTTTGCTGTGATCTCAGCTCCAGTTTAAGTCGACTTCTGGATGTATCAGATGACACTTTCTGGAGAACCGGATGGGTCTATATAAGGGTGCGGCATCAAGTAGCTTTTGTCTACAATGGTCTGTTTACTTCAATCCTCTATAGATTGAAAAACTCAGTGCTATGACAGAATAAATTACCAGTAATGGCATTGCTGAAGGGAATGTTGGCCATTTTCTATTCTGCAGGTCACATAATCCTGGACACTTCCTTATCTCTCAGCAATAACAACTATAGTAGTATTGTAAGTGTCAAACCAATTGCAATATCTGCCTCTGAGAGAGTCCAGTTTTTTATTAAGGGCATTAACCTTTCTCTGCCTGCCACAAGGTAAGTGTTGATTAAATTGTTTGCAAATCAAAATTTTATTTGTTCAATATCATGCAGGTTCTGTGGCTTTAGCATGCTGCTAAATATCCTGTTTGTTCATTTATGTTTTTACAGATTACTCTGTGCGGTAGAAGGGAATTATCTGGCTCAGGAGAATTCTCATGATTTAACTGATGCTGGTGATAGCTACAAAGGGCATGATGAGCTCCAATGTGTGAGCTTTTGTTGCTCTATCCCTGCAGTGATTGGAAGGGGATTTATTGAGGTGCTGTTGACTTCCTATATAGCAGCATACCTTTTCTAGTTATCCAAAAACCTAGTCATTTCAGGATATGTTGGCCTAGACGACCTTTGAATTTGTCATTCGGTGTCCTTAATTTGATCTTTGCTTTGTCCAGATTGAAGATTATGGTCTCAGCAGCAGCTTCTTTCCTTTCATAGTTGCAGAGGAAGAGGTTTGTTCAGAGATCCGTATGCTTGAGAGTGCATTGGAGTTCAATGGAACAAATTCAGATATTGAAGGAGCTGGAAAAATGGAAGCCAAAAATCAAGCCATGGACTTTCTTCATGAAATGGGTTGGCTTCTGCACAGGATCCAATTGAAGTCTAGATTGGGCTTCTCAGATTCCAATGTGGACATTTTCCCTCTAAGCCGGTTCAGGTCACTCATGGAATTTTCAATGGACAATGAATGGTGTGCTGTAGTGAAAAAACTGTTGAACATACTGTTTAATGGTAGTGTTGGTACAGGAGAATTCTCATCTCTTTACACAGCATTAATAGAAATGGCCCTTCTTCACAGAGCTGTAGGGAGGAATTCTAGGCCTCTGGTGGAGTTACTTTTAAGATATGTCCCTGACAAACTAGGACCTGAAAACAAGTCGCTGAATGTTGGAGACCAGGGCAGCTTTTTGTTTAAGCCTGATATTGCAGGCCCTGCAGGTTTGACTCCTCTTCACATTGTGGCTGGCAAAGATGGTTCCGAAGATGTATTGGATGCATTGACTAATGATCCTGGAATGGTAATTCTTTTGGTTATTAATCTTTTGGACATACTTAGGATCTAGCTTCTGAACTCTTTAGGTTTTTTAAGCTTTAAATCTCACCTTCACTGCTTATGCTCTAGCTCATCCGCAAATATAGATGGGAATTTGCATGCCTATGGTTCAGCTGCATAATCAAGATGCATGGCAAACTCATGTAACTGTATTGATGTAGAAGATCTGTGTGAGATGAGCAAGTTTATAGAAATGATGGTTTGGGTTTGTGTCATCCTGTAATTTATTTCCCCTACAGACCTTTTCTCAGGTTTCAATATATTTGTTGTGATGCAGTAAATATGAAAGCAAATCTTGGATATCAGTCCAAGAGTAATGCTTGTATTTTTGTATTATTAAGCATCTTCATATTATATCCATTTTGTGGTAGTGTGGTTGAATGACATGCTCTTTGGTGTCTTAACTTTGAGACTGAAGGAATGACGTATTTGGATCCACATTGAGGGTCATGCACAAATGATCACATGGGATGCGTATGCTTTCTGCTTGGGAGTGTTCTCCTCCTTTGGACGTGGAATCTAAATACTTTAAGTTTAAATCTGCATTGGATGTGAACTATGTGCCTGTTTGATTCAGGTGGGAATTGAAGCATGGAAGAATGCCCGTGATGGCACAGGCTTCACGCCTGAAGATTATGCTCAGTTGCGCGGCCAACACTCATACATCCACTTGGTACAGAAGAAAATCAACAAGAGAGCCGCTGCGGGACATGTGGCGCTTGACATTCCTGGAACTCATTCAGACTGCAACATTAACCAGAAGCAAACCGAAGGGTTTACCGGCAGCTTTGAGATGGGACAGACAATGTTGAGACCCCCTCAGAACCACTGCAAGTGTTGCTATCAGAAGCTTGCTTATGGAATGCCCGGCAGGTCTCTGTTGTATAGGCCTGCAATGCTGTCAATGGTGGCCATCGCTGCTGTCTGTGTCTGTGTGGCTCTCTTTTTCAAGAGCTCTCCAGAAGTTGTGTACGTGTCCAATCCCTTCAGGTGGGAATATTTGGACTATGGAACAGGCTGAGGTCCATTAACTTCCAACTTCTTGACTTATTTATAGGTCGTGTTTGTATTATTTAGTGTGCATGTATAGACTTTAAAGTTAAGTTTTCCTATGTAACCAGTGTTTGGAGAAAAGTGTTCAGTTTTAGCAACTTCATTTACCTATATATTCACTGTTCTTCAGTGTATTTTTCAGCATTAGAACTAATAACCAGTGGAACAATAGTATTATTATCCCATAAATGCACCATAATTCATCCAGTTTCAGTATCCAGTGCCCCGTCGCTCGGCATCATTTTTCCCGTTTCACATTTCCATTAAAAACAATTATACAGACACAGAAGTGATGAATGCATCTAAATGCGGTTAGTAAAACAATAGAACTTTATAGCAAGGCTCTGCATATCTACTTTTCGGGTTAGAGCGGTCTGAGGGTCGAATAAATGAGAGAATCTCCCAAATTCAACAGCCGGCGTGAAGTAGCACGGAAGCTCTGTGGCTACCGGCAATGTCATAGCTCCTGGAACGGCGAATTAACGCTAACAAAGAGTGATCGAGCTCAATTCCGAGAATAAAATAGTTTCCGCCGGTACGGTGAACTGGGTGATCCCTCGTGTGTAGGACACTCTGACACGCTTCGGTAAATATTTGGAAAATTTCACGTGGACACAAGCTCTTAACGTCGAGTAGAGTAACGGGACCCACACAAAAAAAAAAAAAAATTGTAATCATAATCGTTTATATTTGCAATTTTATCTCTATACAGTCAATTATTTTGACCGTACTTTTTGTAAACTTGTGTTAAAACCTTGGCTCCATGTAATGGAACCCCAAATATCATTATCGTGGTAAGGAGACAAGGTGGTTCAGTTTCTGCGGCAGTCCCTAGCCTGGCGAGCAAGCCCCACCGGACTAAATATTATTTGTCCTCTTTGCGTCAGAAACAGCTGCAAGCGTCAGACTCATTACGTGGCCATTTGCACAGTGGGGTGTTTAGTTGTGATCCTTTTTTGAACTTTAATAGAAGATGCAAAGAGCAAAGCATTTTGAACTATATATCCAATCAGCCAGAGTCAAAGTGGCGATTCTGGCTGCATGGTCGTAGATGTCAGGGTAAGCACGATGACACCATTTTAATGGCGAGGCAAATGGTGAAGTAAGGACAAGTCATAAATAGTCAATAAAGTAACCTTTAAGGTGGGTGGGTGGGTGGGGTGGGTTGGGGGGGGGCTTTAAATCTAAATCTCCATGATTTTAAATTGAAAGCATCACTGATATCTTTAAGTCTGATAATGCGTCGTAGTTCAGGCTCAGAGACACCTTATTGATCTCATTCTTCTGGCAATGTACGGTGGGAATTTCAAACTGTCGTTTCTTTTCCTCTTGACCCGAAAAAATTATAGTCGATACCAATTTCCCCTGACTGGATTTGATTATATTATGTTTTGCAGACAGCTTTTGGCACCGGCAGCCATCCACCATACCGAGGGTATGTTCGAGGTCGTGCTTGCTATCTGAAAATTTGTGTTTCGATGGACTCGAAAATTTACTGTGTAAAATCTACTCTCGACAAAAACGGACCACAGTTTATACCTCTACGGTGTAAAATTTGTTTCATTAGTGTGTAAAATTTGTGTCGTGCACATTTATTGTATCTAGTAAATTGTCAAATTTTGTTTTTAAAAGAAATCGTACCATACATCAAATTAACATTTTAAAAATACAAAGTTTTGGTGTAGTGAATAGATATAAAAAAATATATTACAATTTAATACTTTTTTAAAATAATAATTTTATTATTATATAAAATAATTACAATTTAATTATATAAAAATTATTATTTTATTATTTTACTAGTTTCAAAATAGTACAAATAATTATCAAATTATAAATTACTTTTATTTACTATACTATAATACTAAAATTTAATTTCAATCCCAAACAAATCCCGAGAGGCTGAGACCACAGGAAGATGTGAGGAGCCCCCCCGGGTCTATTTGCTTTCTGTTACGAATAAATGAAGTTTCTGTTGGAGTGTAGCTATATTTTTGCAAAGGGTCCTGTATTTATTATGACTCGTACAATCTTTTGGTGGATGAGTGACACGAACTCATTCAGACTAAGGGCACATTAGCGAGCATTGCCATCTAGAATTTTTTGCCCCCATTTGTTTGAGTTCAAGCCCTTGCCCCCTCTTGGAAAAGTGAAGCAAAATGAGATTAACTGCTTCCATTCCACGTCCCAGTTCCAAACCATATTACAATTTGCAATCCTGGGAGAACAATTTGACATCAAAAAATCGGCACACAACCATCATCCCTTGCATGCATAACAAATTGCGATACATGCAATAAAAAAGAAAAAAAAAACGTTGCAAGCAAGCATAAGAAATCTTAATGTGTACGTGTCGTGTGTACGTGAGAGAGAGAGAGAGAGAGAGAGAGAGAGAGATCAATAATATATCTCTTTTTTTCAAGGACAGAGACAACATATTTGCTGCCTTGTCGTACAAGCTATTACAAAGCAGCCCGATACTTTCAGTGTCATCAATTACAGCCAGATTTTCTTACATTTTCTTCGACTGACACTGGCAAATGAAAAAATCCGAAAAAAAGAAAAAGAAAAAAGAAAAAAGAATAGAGGAAGGGAGGGCTAGGGGAGAGAGAGGAAATTGAATAGGATACTCCGTGTATGATTAGAGAGCAGTAGCAAGAAAGCAAGCCAAATTATTCAACCACTAATATATCAACCATTGAATAGCAACAAGAGGATAGTTGAAGCCAAATTAAACTTGAGGTTTCTCCCACTTGAGGGGCTTGACAACCTCCCAAGTGAAGTCTGCGTCGTCCCTTCCAAAGTGTCCATAAGCAGCCGTCTTCAAGAACCTGCCATTGCCACCCCTTCTGAGATCCAGGTTGATGGTAATCATTCCAGGCCTGAAGTCAAAATTTTCCTTCACAATGTTGAGGATCTCCTTATCGGGAATCTTTCCAGTTCCATACGTGTCAACAAAGACCGACAAGGGCTTGGGCACACCAATGGCATAAGAAACCTGCACGATGCACCTGCGGGCAAGACCATTTGCTACAATACTCTTAGCAGCCTGCCTAACGATATAGGCACCACTTCTGTCCACCTTGGTTGGATCCTTGCCAGAGAAAGCACCACCACCGTGAGCTCCCCACCCACCATAGGTGTCAATAATGATCTTGCGTCCAGTGAGGCCTGCATCACCATGAGGGCCACCAATGACAAAACGGCCTGATGGGTTGAGGTGGAAGATGGTCTTCTCATCAAGGTACTTCTCAGGGACAACAGACTTGATGACATGCTCCTTAAGGTCAGCGGCAATTTCATCATTTGTGACTGTCTCATCGTGCTGGGTAGAAATGAGGACAGTGTGTACACGGACTGGGACCATGGCACCATTGTCGTTGTAGTACTCAACAGTAACCTGGGTCTTACCATCGGGTCTGAGCCAGGGGCAGGTGCCATTCTTCCTAACCTCAGTGAGGCGAGCCCCAAGCTTGGTAGCAAGGACATGGCTCAAAGGCATATACTCAGGCGTCTCATCCGTGGCATATCCAAACATGTGACCCTGGTCACCAGCGCCAATTTCTTCTGGGCGCTTTGTGAAGTGGCCATGGACACCCTGGGCAATATCAGGGCTTTGTTGCTCAATGTTGACGAGGACCTTGCAATTGTCGGCATCAAGACCAACATCATCCGAAATAAATCCAATGTTACGGCATGTATCACGAACTATCTTCTCATAGTCCACCTTGGCCTTTGTGGTAATCTCACCAAAGACCATGACCATGTTGGTCTTGGTGCATGTTTCGCAGGCAACCTTGCTATCGGGGTCCTGTTCAAGGCAAGCATCGAGCACCGCATCCGAGATCTGGTCACAGAGCTTGTCAGGGTGGCCCTCATTCACTGACTCAGAGGTGAATAGAAAAGTCTCCATTTACTTGGGCTACATATCACAGACAAAAAATTACACCTTTATAAGCTAGCTACTCAACAGTGGATTTTGGAAGCTGGCTATGTGAATTCCCAGTTTGTTAGCGTGGCAGACAGAATGCCTTCAGATGCAATAAGCATATTGTAACGGGTCGCGGTCATCCCTTTTTGAAGGTAAAGTAATTACCCGTGACAATATGCTCGCGATAGATCAGATTTCTTCATGCTTTATGTGAACAGTACACATAATGGAAGAATCTGAGCTAAAGATATTATGCTTCCATTAGTTATCAAAAGTGTAGATTCCTGAGAGCATATTAACAGGAGGGATAAATTACTGCGATTCCCTTACCATTGGAATGCTAAAGTCATAAAGAACCAATTCGGCAATAGACTTCCCAACAATGAGCCCAACAAGCAGCCTAAAAACAACCTTACGGATTTCCCATTCCTTCATCAGCAATTAAATAACAGGGCCCACAAAAAGAAAAAAGTGGGGTGGGGGTGGAAGCACCGACAAATCTCATTTCAGAGTTATCTTTTCCAGCACACAAACAGAAATGCACAACAACTAGATCTGCACAGAATTGCAACCAGGGGAGGACTTTGTTCCCTCTGTAAGCGTCCCGAATATGTAGCACATGGAAGGACAAGGAAGCATTAATCAAAAAATAAAAAATAAAAAAAGCCTTATACTTGAAGCTATCAAAGACCAGATCTGCTACACTCGACTGGCAACATATGTGAAACACGGGTTCTATCAGGCTCAAATGAACTTCTACGGTGACTGAAGCATTAGCAAGGCCCTAGATCTATTAAGTGCCCACAAGACAAGATGGGGAAAGAACCAAACTCAATGCTGCAAACAAGCACACACGCACCGCCAATATCAAAGCTGAAAAGGACTCGTAAAGATATAAACCCACCCAATACTAAAAAGACCCATAAACGTCCAGATCCGTAAGCAGGTGAGCCAACTTTCAGAAATGGCAACACACCCAATAACAAACGAGAAGTCAATTGACAACCAGCAATATTCACTTTAATTTACGCCAGGAAGAATGTGCTGGAAAAGCCAACTGCGACACGAAACCCGTGGAGATAATGCAAGAGAAAGGGCCATGTATAGTAGATGTAGATACCTTAGACTTGAGGAGTCAGAAGATCTTAAGACAGCTGCTGTGTGTCTGGGTGAAGCGCTTTGCTTCTCTTACCAGACCACCTAGACAGTCGGAGCGCACACGAACGATGCAAGGATGCTCCGTGTTAGCGTTTTTTATAGGCCAACGGCCTTAGTCAACTGGTTACCGGACGGGGCGGACGGCATTCCTTCGTGGTAAAGAGGAGGGTGTTACTTTGGGTAGGCGACAAAAAGTATAGCCGTTAGATCTCGGAATTTGAGAGGATGGGATTGATTGGGGTTGGTGGGAAAGCGACGTGTTCCGGTTTTGAAAACGACCACATGATAATTTTTAGGTAACGTGCAATTAATCGCGATTTTTCTTTCTTTTTTTTTTTTACCGGGAGTGGCCGGTCACTCACCAACTCCACTGGTAGGTGGCTGGCCGGATCCGAATAGAAGACTAGCGAGATCCATGGATCAAGATCCTAGGAAACCGTGGATAATGGCGAGGCAGTCCAAAAGTCAACGTTTGGAGATGCCGAGTTGATTGTTCGCTCCATGTTTGGGTAGCTAGTAGCCACACCAATCAAATTTTCATTAATATCAAAAAGTTGCCTTACTCATGTTTTTGGGAGTTAAAATAGGCCAAGAAAAAGGGGTTTTTTCTTTTCTTTTCTTTTCTTTTCTTCTTTTTTCTTTTTTACTTGGGCAAAACAAAATTTTCAGAAACAGCATAAGACAACCAGGCAGAAACGGAAGAAGAATGTAGTACTCCAGAATATCCTGATTTTACAAATAATTCAATGACTGTTAAATATCCGTGCCACGTGGACCAATTCCAAGCATATCCCATTATTCAGATGCCCTCTTCTTCTGATCTCCTTTCCCTTTTCTTTAAGTTGGATATATTTTTATGGCTTCGCTCTGGGGACAAACCGACCGAGGTGTCTCCGATAAATAAAAGGCTACGAGTGGAATTGGAAGTGGACCAATTCTCCACTAACGTTTGCCGGTTATTTTAAGAATCATATCCGAGCAACGAGTTGGTGATCTTCTAAATTAATCAAATGGGTCTTTGCGTTTAACTTAGTCATATATAAAAAAATAAAAAATAAAAAATAAAAAAAACCCTCCGGATCGCTGCAGGTTGGTGAGTCGGAGTCTTCAAACAAGTCAAAATTGTTGCGCCCCGCTTTCTTCAAGGTTGGTTTGCTTGAAGATCATGGCGTCTGGTCGCCAACCATTACCAACCCAAGATGTCCAACGAAACTAATTCAATTCCCACATGAATTTTCCGTAACCCTGTGAGCATAAATTGTAGCATGATTTATTCTAGTTTCAGAAAGTATTTTATAATTTATTCGTATATATATATATATATATATTATTTTATTTTATTTTATTTTTTTGGCTTTATTCTTTGGCTAGCTAAAGCGACTGGGAGTGGGTGGAGAGGACACGTGGTGGGAAAGTGGGGGAAGCGGTTGGGATTTGTTGGGGGCCAAGCTATGTGCAGTTCCCACTTCATAAAAAGGGCGAAGCACTTGTGTATGGAGTATCGCGTACGACTCCGTCTGCTTTTCCCAAAAGCTCGGGCACCCAGGCTAACCGGCACCTGCCTGTCTTCTGAAGTTGGTGCGAACCGGTCCTTTTTTTTCGGTTTTTTGGTTCCGAGAAAAACATAGCGTGCCTACCCGCTTAGGCCGGGGGTTACCTGCAGTACCTCGATTCAACCCCTCCGCATGGAGCGGTGATTGATTCGAGATAGTAAATACCGAATCTGAATTTAACCACATATTTTAATTCACAAATTTAGCATATTTTTCAAAAATAGATGCAAGAAAAAAAATTTAAATTTAAATTAAAAATATAAAGATATGCTTAAATTATTATTAAATTTTTATATGATCCACTCTTGTATATATATTATATCAATGAATCATGGACATATCAAATGATGAATTTTATTTATAAAATTCACGAGTTATTAATTTCATATAAACCCTTTTTAAAATTTTTTTAATTACATCATTTAGCGCAACATTCTAACAAGTTTACACTAATCAAGATAAATGTCTTTTTTTCTTTGTTTCTTTAACCCCATCCAAAGAAAAAAAGTAAAAATTTATCACAACTTTGAACTTCAGACTCCTCTCGCACTCCAATAAAGTAGCATTAGTGAATTTATGTACGAAAAAATTATTGAATTTTTGAGCAAGAGTAATAAAAATAATCTAGTCTAAGCAAACAATTGTAAATTCATACCCGACTTCACATTTTTGTATGGTTTTCCCCGACTCAGATCAACAAAGGGTCAATAGCGCAAAACCAGTTTGTGTCAAGATTATCAGCAAAAAACCACCCTAAAGAAAAAATAAAAAAGATTTATTAGCAAAGCATGCTGTGATGTTGACGATCGCAATAATTTCATTTCACCACGTTATAATTTTCAAAGACCGCTTGTCAACAGGACCCCCATTCGACCAAAATTATCCACAACTTAAGAAAAAAATAATAATAATAATTGATGATGGACCCCATTAGGATAGAAAATTCTACAGGAAAAAAGGTCTACCTACCCTCGATGTCTAATTAAAAAGCAACAAGATTTTTAGTTTGAGTTCTAAAATCAAGAGATTGAAATGTATGATTGAGAAATAAAATAACTATCTTCTGCTATATAAGCTTTCAGTTATCAATTCAATAGCTATTTGTTAGTGGGCAAATCAATTAAACCCGAAGATATCATAGCCCATGGCATTTAGAGCGTGCCAAGAGAGGTGAGCTGCCGAGACCTCGGACAAATTAAAGAGTTTTTTTTTTTTTTTTTTTCCTTTTCAAATTAAGGCAACGAGACCCCACACAATCACACCAATGGTTTTTTTTTTTTTTTAACACGAAAATAGCCTGTAATTAACTCATTAGATTTTAGGGAGGACGAGAATGGCAAATTTGAAGATAATGTCAAGTATACAAAACACCTCTAAATCTCACATTTCTGTAGAAGATTGGTCTTCCTGAGCTAAGATTACAGTAATCACCTAGATTAGTGATGACATTCATAAAGGAACTGATGCACAGAGAGTTTATGAAAATCTATTTAGTATTTACGAAAAATCAATCATATGTTCAAGAGCCAAAAAAAAAAAAAAAACTAAACTGAAAGAGACACTTACATATATATATATATATATATATTTATTTATTTATTTATTTATTTATATATTTATTTATTAGTTTATTTATTTATTTATTTTTTCTAACATTTACAAGGTTGATGACGCGTCTTATTGTATTAGATTTCCAGTATCCGCTTGCTGACAGCCCAACATGTTGAAGGCCAGATGGAACATCAAGCTTACGAACAAACCAATCCCCCGTCAGCCTAGAGCTGCACCTTTAAGTTTGATTGTTCGACTATTGGGACAAGGGTTTAAAATCAACGTTAGGGCGGGCTGACTAGGGTCGATCTTAAGTTTTCAACAAAAAGACCATTCATTTCTTAATAGAAGCTTCATTATGTGACAGGAAGAGATGACTGAGGGGCAACGAACGGCACGGAATTGTAACCCTGGAAATTTGGTTTCACCCAGAAAGGATTATAGTCTGTCCTGTAAAGCTATGTAGAACTCATTCCTAGATGACAACAGCCCAGTAAGGACCACGTGGATGATTTGAGATTTTGGTTGGTCCAATATCACCCATTGATATGAACAAAATCCAACCTAGCCTTGTTAAATTGGCTGAAGAGGTAAGCGTGATTTTTGTGTCCCTTCAATCTAGCTCAACAGCCAATGGGTTACAAGGAGAAGATCCACACGGACAGGGCTATGGACCGCACGAGATCCTATAAAAGCAGCAATATTGACATCCTGCATTAATCCCTCAAACAACTGAATCATCAGAAAAATCAGCCTTGGACCACCCCTCCACATGGCAACCGTGACTCTTTCATCCACATTCACCGGCAAGGCCGTCCCCTTGAACACAGTGACTGAATTCTCAGCTGCCACTCACGGCAGCAATGGAAGAGTCTCAATGAGGAAGACAGTGGGAAAGCCAGCTGCTTCCTCTGCGAGCCCCTGGTGTGGTCCGGACTGTGTCAAGTACCTCGGACCTTTCTCCGGGGATCCTCCATCTTACTTAACCAGTGAATTCCCGGGTGACTATGGCTGGGACACAGCGGAGCTATCCGCAGATCCTGAAACCTTTGCTAGGAATAGAGAACTTGAGGTTATTCATTCTAGGTCGAAAATGCTTGAAGCTTTAGGATGCGTCTTCCCAGAGCTCCTAGAAGGGAACGGAGTCAAAGTTTGGTGAAGCTATGTGGGTCAAAGCTGGTGCCCAAATCTACAGCCAGGGTGGCCTTAATTACTTGGGGAACCCCAGCTTAATCCACGCTCAGAGCATTTTAGCCATCTGGGCAACCCAGGTTATCCTCATGGGTGCTGTAGAGGGCTACCGTATTGCAGGCAGACCCCTGGGCTAGGTCACTGATCCCTTGTACCCAGGTGGCAGCTTCGATCCCTTGGGGCTTGCAGATGATCCCGAAGCATTGGCAGAACTTAGGGCGAAAGAAATCAAGAATGGAAGGCTTGCCATGTTCTCAATGTTTGGATTTTTCGTCCAGGCTATCGTAACTGGCAAAGGTCCTCTAGAGAACCTTGCTGATCATCTAGCTGGTCCCGTGAACAACAATGTCTGGGCTTATGCCACCAACTTTGTCCCTGGGAAGTGAGCTGGCATAAGTTAAATTAAAATTGTCTGCATTTGGCTACTGATATGTCGCTATCATGTTAAGCTTGGGTAGTTTTATGCGGAGGGGTCTTGTGAACACTTATATTGCAAATCTCTTACAATTACTTTTATTTTCACAAACCGAAATAGTGATTTTTTGCGTTTTATCTCTTTTCTGGCCACGGCGATTGGGAGGGGGGGTTGGTGGGCAGGGTGGAAGGGATGGCTGCCGTATTTTGCTTGGAAAGCATTGAAGGGTACAAGACAAATACCAACTCCAAAGAACTTCCAACTTCACAATAGATCTGACTACAGACAAGCGCTACCTTTGTCAAATAACTTTTACCAGACCCTTTTTTTAGCTGGGAACAAACAGAAAACGAGAGATCATGAGCAAAAGAAAAGAATTAAAAATTACTATACAAAAATTCGAAACTTAGGTCAGAATTGTAAGCAATCAAACTCGTTATATAATTTATAAAATATCGAGCTTTGGTTATTGAATTCCTCACTGACTCCATGGGCGTCAGTTTCTTTGTAACCAATAGCAGTATGCTGTGAAAAACAATGTAGAACCGATGAAGATGCACCCATAATACTGGTGCATTTTCAAGGACAACTTGCTCCCATCTATCACATCTACTGCACTTCTGCCAAAAAATCAATCATTTGCATTCCCCTTCCAGCAACTGCAATTTGATACTGGTTCCTGGTTGAAAGTGAAAACAAACATATATAGCAATCCAGTTAGCTCCAGAAATGGCAACTGCGAAATACACATTAAATGGCAACTGCGAAATACAAATTGACTGCTGTTGATATAAAGGTGTAAATCCAAGCTCACCTGCCACACGCTCTCACATGGAGTGCCTCTGGCTCTGGAACACTAATGATCAAGTGAGTTTGCTCTACCAGTTTACAGTGCTCCCCAAGAAGCCAGCATCTGACACGCTGGTCAAGTCCAGTAGAAAATGCCCAACTGCCATCTGTCCAAACACCTAATGAAACAGAACTAAGTTTAGTCTGTCAGTAGCCAAAAGGAAAAAGGAGGGCAAAAACCCTCCAGAAAAAATTGGTCCGTCAGAACTTAATGGGGATGCTAGGAGGAACACTGCAGAATACACACACTGGACAAAACTGTACATTTCCCTAATTAAAAGCACGATATTTCACCTTTGACAGCAGAACTATGAGCAGAGGGGACTCTGTCACCGCATATGAATCGCATTCTGCAATTCTTCATCAGGCTTTGACAATAATGAATGGATCTATCCCTACACTCTGATTCAGAAAATGTATTTGAGACATCTGACATCCCAATATTCTCTCTGCTGTCAGTTGATAATGGTGAAATGAACGATTTAAGACACCTAAGTGCTTGATCATCACCACCACTTACAACAACAAAAACAAAATCATTATCAGAACTTTGACAGTTCTGTACTTCTGAGACATAGAGACAGTTGACACCAGATTGGTGAACATTATAGAGAACATGTAAAGGCTGTATTTCACACATCTTGGGGGAAGAATCAACACCGTTCACTTCTGGCTCAGAACAGTTATCATATACAGTTTGCAAACAAACTGTTGCCCGGTCACTTTTACCATGATTTCCCCAGTAGCAGTTACCCTTGTCACCAGCTTTTGGTGAAACTGGAACAGGACCAGATGCTACACTTTTACCTTGATTTACTGAATTGAAATTAGTCCTCTCTCCAGCTTTTGGCAACACTGAACTTTCACCAGATCTCCTTGACATGCTACCCAACGACCTCCACCATCTTCCACCCTGACTTCCCCTTCCCATGCGGGGCCGTGACTGATAATTTACCAACTTTTTTGCATCAAGAGTTGATAATTGCTGTAAAAATGCTTCAATCTTGTCTGTTAGATCCCAAAAGGCAATAGTTCCATCAGTAGCTCCACTGATCACAAGATACAAGTTTCCAATCTGAAGATTATCTGCAAACAAGTATAAATTTGCAACTGAAGTGAAGAGACTTCAATAGTACATAGTACAGTGTATGTACCATGCGGGTGGAGAAATTTACAATCATGCCTAACATACATGGGTAAATGGATCATCATTCAAATAATTACCTCCAGAAAGCAGGTGTGCGGGAATGATGACATGTTGCAATGTCAAAACTGGTGATGATAGAGGAACCAATAAAGCAATATCAAACCTGCAATGCAGCAAGTAGTAAAATTTTTGTAAGAGGGAACAGTTAGCAGAGATTACTAAAAGCTGTTTAGAGTGCCAAACTCTTGGCTTCATGAATACCATAAGCGATGTGGTAAGATAAGAGCCCGCAATGCAAGTGTGGCATCTGAACAAGCAACAACAACAAAACAGATGATCAACCTGAGAGAAAAGAAAAGGCATATACAATAACATTATTCCAATTTTCCTCATATAGGTAAGTCAACACATAGATAATATATCATAAGTAATCATACTTCCCACATCTGCAAACAGTATGCTTCACAAGAAAAGCAGTGACAGCCAGGTATCTCCAGTCATCTTCATATTTATCATCAAGGCAATTTTGTAGCTCTACATCTCCCTTCCAGAGCACACAAGATCTGGAAGCTGCATCAGTTTTCAGGTTTGAGACATTTTCAGTTACTGCATTCATTTCCCCAATATCTTTTGTCTTTCCACGAGAGCTAGAGTTTTTGACAGGCATGTCAGTGGAAAGCCACTTGAATGAGATTGATGAAGAAACTCCTGAGTAATGATAATATTCATTTCCATCTTTATTCTGTTCTTCTATAACTAGTGATTTCTTCTCTTCTGGAGTTCTTTCTCTAAGCAGCCAAGAAGTTAGGACTCGCTTGGCACCAACAGAGATCAGTAAAACTGGATTCTCTTCATCATCTGCAGAAGCACTTCGTCCATATTTCCAATCAGACAGGTTGGTGATGTCAGAATCACTTGAATATATCTTTGAAACATAGCATATTGCTCTCACAGCTGATCCACCGACATGCTCACCAAGGAACTTTGAAGTAAAGCAACTATTGACTCCAGGAGTAAACCTACATTAATTAGCCCAGCGAATGAATCATAACAGTTGCAGCGTGTTGTCATGTATAAACAAGCAAAAAGTGGTAGGTGGGACAGGAGGAATGAATGGAAGCACTGGAAAAATAATTCACTAGGATACGCTAGAAAGGAGTTACATGTATTGCACACCACCAGAAACTATCAAGCAGAAATGAACAATAAAAGTATAATAGCACCGAGCAGTTGGCTTGTCCATACAAAGGGCTATAAGTCATTGTCATACCTGGTCAACCTTACAGTTCCATCTTCACAACCAGTAACAATCCAACTAGATTTATCAAATGGACCATGCTTCCCATTTGGTTCAGCTAGTGTATTTTCAGAGGCAAAGCATAAGGAATGCACCTCTCTCCCATGGAACTGGACTTGCAAATTCAGGGGAAATATCTTCCTATCGCTTTCTGGTATCCATTGTTGATAAATATAAATTATCTCATCCTGGGACATAGAAAGAAAGCAGAGGAAGACTATTGAGTAACAAACTGAAAAGAGATTAAAACCAGAGTAACAATGGAGAAGATGATGAAACTATATGCCTTACAAATGATAAAAATACTAGAATATTGTCCAGTAGGAGAGTAACACCATAAGAATATAGTCAGTTGCCTCCTGAAAAATATGTATCAATCTACTAGCATGTTTGCTTTGTGAATCTCATTAAAGCAATAGGAAAAACTCTGTATTATGCTGATGCCCATAAGTTCACAATGTTCTCATGTCAGTCAGAAGCAGAAAGGGGAAACACAAGGTGTTTGATCATCCTGCTAAAAACAAGTGCTAAGTTGAAAGAGCACAACTTCTCCCAGATTCTCCAGAAGCACCTTGATGAAAGAAAAACTCATTTAGCTGAACCACACAATATATTTAAAAAGATGGATTTCCTACCGTCTGTTAACCAAGGCCACAAATGTCATCCTCCTGGCATAACCGGTCAATTCTTACCTGTTTCTATCTTGGCCCCTATGAAACCTCATTAAATGATCCAATACTTGTGAATTGTGATGACTTGTGTTAATGCTGATGATCCAATGAACACTTTGTAACAAAATCAGTTACTAGGTTTGATGACTTGCACATGTTATCTAACATCCAACAATCCCAACATTTTAATTTTGTTCAAATGTAACAGTAACAACTTTTGTAGTATTCATGTGTGTTTTGCAAAAGTATCTATCAAAATTTGATGTTTAATTTATGCAAAAGAACCAATACCTTGACATATGCAAAACAATTTCTCATCTCTGGCACATCACCAAGATAATAGGAATGGGGACGACGCCATCCACCGCATGGGATTTGCACAACCTGCTCGAAACATACATAAACATCAGAGACCCATGCACTGTCCTTGTCAACATAGGAGAGGTAAAAAGAGTGGGAGACAGATCACCTTTCCCTCAGTTAATAAATTCCAGATTATAAACTCTGTTGATGCAAAACCAACTGCATAACCACAGTTTGCCAAACCACCACGAATGTTAGCATCAGTATACACATATTCAATTAGACTCAATTCTTTCACATGCTTCATCCTTGTAAATTCCAAGCCTTGTTGAACCAGGTTATATTCAAAGTAGCATATGCAGCCATCTGCTCCAGTCTGGACAAAAAGCAAATGGAAAACATTAATGCATGCATGGACAGCCCTCACACAACCATTTGAACATGAGGAAATAATTATTTAAATTGAGAATACCCACACAACCACTTCTTTCTGTTACTGGAGTACTGCATAACATATTTATACTTCTACCGAGGGATGCAATTTTCTATAGGGAAGAGAAGGAAAAATAGGAAAGATATTTTTCTTTCTTAATATGATGCTGTTCCTGTTAATTCCCTAAGAGAAAACCCTTGGTTACTATAAATTAAAGATATGTTTATAAAGTATGGATAGCATCTTGTCTTTGGAAGATGCCTGAAATTTCAATGATAAATGTTACAATTTATCACATACCGAGCATATTTCAATCACATTGAAACTCAATTTAGTAATGGTGATGCTGGAGACACTCGATATTCCATGGGCTCCTTTAAAATAACTTTGAGGAGATATTTTAATTTCTCGTTCATTAGGTGCATCCAGGAACATGTCCTTTGACAAAGGGAATAGAATCAGATTACCACGTATATCCCCACATATCAGCACCTGAAAATTAACTAGAATGAGCATGAAAAAAAGCACAGGTGATCAAAAGAAAATATTCAGGATTTAGTTTTGCTTAAGAAGCCAATAAATTTACATCCGGACTTCACATGTGCAGTCCAAGGTCATGAACACAAATACAGCCAGAACTGTTTGGATAAAATGAAAGATAAAACATAAGACCACAGCTGGGAGAAAGGTCAAAAATGACCACTATAGGCTCACAAGGCTAACATAGTCAATGATTGAGTGCAAAAATTCCAGCTTAGACATTTTGTACACTGGAACATGTTTGGATAAATGATTTGGTATGGTGGCAAGGTTACTCCTTTATGACCTGGAGGTCACAAGTTTGATTTGCAAAAGTAGACTGTGAAAACAAGGGGTAAGGTTTTGTACTTCCGACCTTTCCCACACTCCCAATGTAGGAGCCACTAGGACACCCTTTGTGTGTATTTTTGTGTGCATGTGTGTGAGTGAGAGAGAGATGATGGAAACCTGATTCTCAAATGATGGATCTAGACACATTATCCGAATTCCATATGATGAGGTAAATTCTGCCAACAGAGAGAAATTAAAAGCCCTTGCAGAAGTATGAGAAGCAGAAGTCAAAGGATCATATAACTTCCAGAGTTTCAAAGTTCCTCTAGGATCAGCTGTAAACACAAAGCTACACACCACAGATTTACATCCTTATTAGAACCATACACAATAGAGATTAACAATATCTTACCATAACAAATGTGAATGGGTAAACATTGCACAAGAGCATGACACAATGATATAACACTAGTGATTTCATTAACAACTTGATTGATGGCAGACAAAGCAAATGAAGGGTCATAGTACACATAATGGGGGAATTAAATCCATCCCATGCATATACAATGAATGGTTGAGGAGAAGAATACTCAGCTATATGAGAGACTGCTACCAAAATAGCCTAAGAAACAATTGTCACCTGTATTCTGATGCCTTGCACCAATAGGTGCCTAATAGTTGTCTCTCTTTTTCAGCTGGCCAAGTACAGGTGAAGTCCACTTCAGGAGTATAAACATCACCCATAACCCTGACCACCGTCATGTATCCTTTACCATCTCCTAAAGCAATCCATTCATCAATACCACCAGACTGTTTGGGCAACTGTTTGGACATCAAATCCATACAAATAATCTGTACCTCTTCACTGACCTGGACAATTTTAGTCCATTTTATATTCTGAGTTTGAGAGAAATTAGCATGGTAGAGGCAACCGCGATTTGTGCCAACATAGAGAGTATCTTCACTTCCAAAACGCAAACATCGTACATATTCACTTTTGCTGCAACAAAAGAAGCCAACATTTTCAGTAACTTCAAACAGTCAGACATTACAGATGACAAGGACATCAAATAAGGTGAACATCAGTAGACCATAACAAAAGCCTTGAAAAATATCTGTAAAGCAATATTTCTTAGATTTGATATTGAACATACTGATATGCCAACCAGAGGAATTTATGGCATCATCTAATTATACAACTCAACCAATTATTTAGACCAGTCCAAAAAATGAGATGGTTAAGGTCATTGCAGAATCACCTTTTCCCACCTTTCATGCCACAAGGCGTAGCCTAACAAAGAATTGTTCCCAGGAAGATCCTCACTGGCATTCTAATTGGCACATCAGATTGGCAACAATGTTCCATAGATTCATTGTTTTGGAATATGAAACAATAATCTTGTGCATTAGGACTCCAGTTGGAACATTAAGAAGTTTGAGATAAATAAACAAAAATACCTGTCCATGAGACCGCTGTGCTCACATGAATTTGGGATTCGACAACTGAGTATTTTCAACCCTTCAGTCAGTCGCTGTGTCCTACTTTCTCCTTCTAAGCACCAAGGCAAAGAAGCATGCAACTGGTGTACTTTGATTGCTGAGTCAAATCCAGCAGTAAGAAGAAATGAAGATCTTGGATCATACAAGCATCGCCATACACCTCTTCCTCTGCATATATTCAATCAACTTTGGCCCTTAGTTATGCCATTTGGGCTCTAAGATATTACATGGATTTAACTATTTTAACTTAAAGTAACTGGGCAGCCTGGAAATCATTAATCACCAGAAATCTAGAACCTTAATCATTCTGAAACTTTCATTCACTGCTCAAAGACATAGAGGAGTTGTGAATTCCAAGAATAGTTTCTCCAACATTATAAATATGACAGTAACATAACTTTAAACACTCTTTACTTCACACCCATCAGTTATGATATGAATGTAACAACCATGGAAAACACCAACATCAAACCAGACAAATCACCAGTTTGTCATGTGACACGCTAACACAAATAAAAGTCCCAGTAGCTATAGAAAATAATCAAAAAACGTCATGGTGCAAATTTTAGGAGTTGTCATGCTATTATGCCCACAATGTGAAGGTTCACATTTCACAATCCTATAAAGTACCTGAAAGACTTAGAACTTCAAATTAAGGGAACGAATTCTCATTAACTGCCAAATATGCATGAAACAAAAAAAAACTCACTGCAACTTACATATGCTCTTTGATCACCTTGACCTGCCCACCATCCAAACCCCATACCCTGCATGTGCAATCCTCACCAGCAGTGACAATTAACTATAATAACATGGAAGAGAGTGGGATCAGAATCTGACTTTATATTCACAAATCTAAAATGGTTTCCAGCCATGGAAAATAATCGATGCAGTAATGTTCAACAATGTTTACTTAAGATTTTTGTAATGATTGGTAATAATTAACTTTATAGACAGGACAAGATTGGTAATAATTATCAGCCAAATTAAAATAAACTAGAGTCACCCTGGTATCCTTTAACCCAATGAGCCCAGAACAATTGCACAAGTATTATTTACATAATGCCAGAATGACTGCTGTATAAAAATTTGGCAGACCAAGACTAATAGAACTTACAGAACTAGAGACACAGCAGTCCCAAACCCTAGCATTATGACCATATAAAACAGGGCCAGTGGCTTCATCACAGTTTTCATAATCTCCGTGTTCAGTGCTAATTGACCAGATACGTGCACTGCAGAAATAAGGAAATTGTATTTTTTAACTGAATCATTCCACTCAAAGCTAACAAGAATGGCCAGAGTTTAAAAAAATCTTCACCTGCGATCATCAGAGACAGAAACCAGTATGGATCCATCAGAAGACCATGCTATGCGGAATATCGAACCTTCATGTCCAACAAGCCTACTAATATGGGCAGCTTTGTACTGCTGTAACTCAAGCAGTGTGGAGTTGGAGAGTGTGTTGCCCAAGTACATTTCATGTTCCAGGGAACTTGTTAAAGATCTAGCATCATTTTCAAGAACCAATTTCCATACAATGATCTGTCGGAACCCAATTAAAAATGTGTAAATCAGTAACACAATCCGATGAAACAACTTTGAAAACTAACAAGATCTTGGAAGGTCAAGAAATCAAGTATGGGGAAAACTTTATTACAAAGTAAAATCAGCCACCTCATTATGTATAGTGCCAGAGGCAATACGCAGAGTTTCCAGATTGTCACCCCAAAACCGCATGGAATACAAAAGGCACCTCTCTGGAATTTTTAAAGTCAATTAAACAAACATGCAAGGGATGAGCGAATAGACATTAATATATGCTAAAACTAAACGGACTCTAAAACTTGCAAAAACTAACCTGGAGATTGAACCTCAAGAACCACACTGTACTTTGATATATCCCAGATCCAGACAGAGTTACTGCTACACCCAATTGCAAGACAACGGCTTTCCTGCTCACTCAAAGGGGTTTGCGTCCACATCATTAAACCAACAATCCAAGAAAGCAAACAATTGACTAAACAAAACTAGTTTTTCAAAGCAGCGATTTCGTTCTTGATTGCAAAGCAATATAATACCTTCAAGAAACAAACGTCCAGGACCCAATGACTGAACCGGGGCAGTGAATGTAACAAACTTAAAACGACGCCCACTTGCAATTCTCCGAAGGGCCCCAATACTGTTTCGACACTCAGGATAAAAAGTTTCACCCTTTTTTCTCCGAAAACAGCGACTTCAATTTCAAGAATCGTAGAAGACGACCGTTCTTTGAGATCGGCGGAGCCACTCACAATCCCGTGCACGCGAATCCCCTGAAAGACTTGGAAAGATTTTATCATCTTCCCCGCTTCTAAATTATACAGCAGAAGTTGCGAACCCGTCCCTGCTCCAAAACCCAAAAACAAAACGGTAAAAAACGAAAAAAAAAAAATCACAAAAAAGATTCTTTTTTTTTTAAAAAGGGAGTAAATTTTGAATGTTGGAAGAGTTGGCAATGAAAGTACCGGCGAGAAGGAAAGGAAAAGAGGAGAGGTGAGTTGGAAGGTGAAGAAAGCAGAGAGCCGATATTTCTCCGAGGTAGTGGCCGCCGTGTAACCGCCAGTTGCTCTGCTGCTGCTCCGCCATGACTGATGGCCGTTTGGCTTTTTCTTTCTTTTTTTTTTTTTTTTGCCGCCGCGCTAATTACTCTCCTAATGAGATGAGAACTGAGGAGCTGCGGACTTTGGGCGCCTTTGAATTTAGGAATAACAGTCCCCAGCCTCGAGGGTTTACGTGAGCCCCCCAACTAGTCCACGGCCCATTAGGCCCACGATGGCCCAACAGGCCAACAATGGTAATTTTATTTTTATTAAATAAAATAATAATAATAATAATAATAAATCAATGAATAGAATATTGACAAAGGCAGAGAGGCCTCTCGCTATCTTCGGCACGCGCAACCTTGACCTTATATTCAATAAATTCAATCTGCAGGTCTTGATGACCAACACAAACAGCAATCTAAACGCAGAGGACAGATGGGAGAAACCAAACCTTTCAAGGACGAGTTTACTCTCGGTCTGGGGTTTGGCGTTTTTCTTGTTTTTGTTTTTTTTTTTTAAGTTAATGTTACATTAGTCGTCTTGTCTGCTTTGTCCTCTATTTTTTCTGCTCTTCTGTAATGCAGCTATGTGTTGTTGCAGAGCAAAGACTCCGAGAATCTCGCGATATTGTTGCCAAGTACCCCGATCGTGTCCCCGTGAGTTTTTATTCGATTACTTTAACTCCATCGTTTTTACCATCCCAACCACTAGGGAGCTTATCGAGTGAAAAGGGATGTATTTGATTACTTACTAAAACGTGAAAATCGGTGAATTTCCTTGTGACATGATACCAGTAATTGGTGGGTTGTCTTCTTTGTGTTAATCTTTGGGCTAATCGCACTATTTTGAGAACTTTTCGATTTTTCTGGGTTTTTTGTTTTTTTTTCCTTTTTGGTTGGTTATGCAGGTAATTGTTGAAAGGTATTGGAGAACTGACCTTCCCGAGATGGAAAAGAAAAAGTGAGTCTTGACTTCAGCTCATCTTTTATGAATGCCCTCTCGTGCTTGTGCCGTAGGAACTAGAATTGTTCGCGATGGATGATAGATAGATCAGTCTTGTCCATGTTCTTTCTCTTGATTTTGTTCTAATTCATTCTTGCCGTAATTTCTCTTGTTAATTTATGGTTTGGTCAATCTTTTGCTGGGTGCACGTGTAAGGCTAGCTTTGTGAAGGTTTGCCACTCTTTTAAGCAATTTCTCGCATTGCATTCAACATTGACTATCTTGACAAAAAATATTTTCAGGATTTGGTATTAAGATCTATGTTCTCTGACCATTTTTGTTGATGTTGTGTATGTTGTTGGATGTTAAATTGTATGCAAGTTATGTTTACTTCCCAATTGTAAGCAACTCATTGCGGTCATCTGTAATAGTTGCCTAAGCCAAATTATTCTCCACAGATACCTGGTTCCTCGAGACATGTCCATTGGGCAATTTATTCATGTACTTAGCATCAGGCTACAGTTGACGCCTGGAAAAGCTCTTTTTGTATTTGTCCAGAATACTTTGCCTCAAACAGGTGAGCCTTGCCGTCATATTACATTGCATTCGTATGTTTCCTGCAATATATGCTGACCCTGTGCTTATGACTCTATGCAGCAACTTTGCTGGACCCCATCTATGAATCCTACAAGGACGAGGATGGGTTTTTGTATATGTGTTACAGCAGTGAGAAGACCTTCGGTTCTGCTAGTACTTGAGTTTGCAGATATTGAACTAATGTAAATTCATCTATAAATAAGTAAATAACGTAATGTGTATGTTATTTGTACTGTGCCCCGTTGGAGAGACTAGGATGCTCCCTTCAATTTGAATCTCTCCTTGTGTCTCGATGTAAAATATTCACATTCACTGCTGCATTCATCTCCATTTGTTCGTGGCATTTTACCAATGTTAGGGCCAAATCTTCCCCCCCCCCTCTGTCCTGAAGCCCTTTTAAATATAAAAATTTCGTCCCTTATTTGTCAGACCTCGAAATTAGCGGATTATTTCCCCGAACTCATTCTGGCTTGTCCAAATATAATTACAATAGGATAATCAATTAGCAATACTATAGACATTGTTGGTGGCATGCTTTTACTTTAATTAATAGCGTCGGGATTAGAATCTTAAATTTTTAAAATAAAAATTTAAGTTTTTAATTATTAAAATATTTTTTAAGTAAAATTTAACGTATTCTCTAGCTTGCCATTTGGACGTACATTTGTTAAGAATGCACTAGTTTACAGCCAACTCGGGAAGACGGCACTGAAGCCTTGCTTTAGATTATTGACGCTTAATCATATCCTCGATTTGTTGAATCATTTTGGCCTTGTCACACCTTTCTTTTTCTGTGTCTGGGGATGGGAACCAAAAGGCTACCGACTCTCGTAACCATTAGTGGGAAATGGTTTTTCAGTTGTGCACAATGTGCAGATGTATAAAATAGGGCGACTTACCAACGCCAGTCTTCCATAAGGGTCTCCCACCTTTTCTTTTACGGGCAGGCTACAAGGCGGAAAATGAGGGTAAGCTAAAGCCAGTGATGGTCCTTTTAGAGACTAGGGTAGGCTATTATCCCTTTTCTGCTTCCGATGTTCTCTTAAAGGAAAAAAAAAAATCCCCTACGAGTCTTCATCGAAACACCCACTCGAAATATGGCTATAACACAAACAGTGCAGGGACAGTACTAATGAATTTGCTATATCCATATGGAAAACTATCATATACGATCTAACAACGGGGATATCAAAACAAGCAAACTCGTCTATGAACTGGGCATTCCGCCCGTGCTCATTGAAAAGTGAGCCACCAAAATTTTAAAACCAGCAAGAAAACTCATAAAGGATATCATGTCGCAAGCTTGGGGTATCACAGCAACTACCAGAAACTCTTTTCATCTACCGTAAGTTCTTTTAATATCATGACACATTCCACGAAGCTTCTGTCACGAACTACAACTTATGAAATGAGTTTTTGCCCTTCCACATTCTTCCACATGCTTTACGCAAATCCTCCGGCGGGGCCTTCAGCATTACATAACATGTTTTCCATAGGACCACGTATCAGAATTCTTACAATTCAAAAGAGGCTTCCATTGAACCGTAACTCATTCCAGGAAACTTCTGTCCCAAAATATAACTTATGAGAAAAGCTTTTGCCCTCCCCCTCTATGCCAAACACCACGCACAGGCAATCCTCCAGTTGGGTTATTGCCATTATCTGACCTGTTTTTCATAGGGCCAGGATCCGGATCAGCAGGAGAGTTCTTAAAATTTAAAAGGGCTTCCATTGAGCCATCACCCAACCTCATTCTATGGAACTTTGAGGTCTTCTTCTGTTGCTTGGTGCCACCAAACCCATCTGTAGCACTCCGACTGGATCCACCCCCACCAGAAGCAAAATTGCTTGAACTTCTTGACTCCAAAGGCTGCTCATCAACCATCACAACTCCCTTACCTTCAGTGGCACGATATCCATCCTTTGAAAGCAGCTCAACCTCTCCTTCCTGTGGCCTGTAATTTGATTGCAGAGCCCGAACAGCACTTATAGTGCTATTTGCCAATCTATCTTTTGAAGTGCCATCTTCAACAACTAACCCCTTGCCTTTCTTGGACCTACCTCTATCTTTCTTATGGATGGTACCATGGCTGAAACCATTCTCTTGGGAAACATTGGCTCTCAAACGAGTATTGTAGGCCTCAATTAGCTCCTTCTGCCTCTGAGCATCAGGACAAAGTCTGGCCAACTCAAGAACAAGATGGGACAGGCCATAATTCCATACGTAATCAAGGTATTCTCCCGTATTAATCAAACCTTGACGATACTGTCCAGATATGTCCTTAAAGGAAGCATATTTTTCCTCATCATATTTAAGAGCAGAACGCATCTTTTCTACCAAAGATTTGTTCGCACTTTGAACATCCTCCTCATTGAGCAAAGGCAGGCTGCCAGGGGATGCCCTACTTAAATTTGTTGCAGAAACTGGAGGAAATCCAGAAATGGATGGTTTCAGCGATCCCCTCTCAGCCAGATTTGGTAGCGACATTGAGGTGCTTATCTGACTAGTGTTACCCCAGCTCCCAGGTAAGCCAGCTGTGGAAGGACCACGGACTGCTTTGGATTGTGCCTGAACATGAGCAGAATTTGCAAAACTGGATATGGAAGGTGTAATTGTAAAACCTCTTGAAGTTAAAGGTACCTGGTAGATTGTAGGTCTAAAAGATGCCATACTATTGGATAAATGCCCACGACTTGTTGCTGGCCATGCTTGAGCTGAACTAACAACACTAACATTTCTGTTGTTCTGGCGTCGAAGATGTGCTGCCATGGTAACATTTGGCAAACCTTCAGCTTCATTTTTGGCTTTCTGCTGACTTACATTTGAAGCAACAGGGAGAGGAGGGAAAGACAATCCTTCCAAAGGTGTATTCCTAGAACTTTGTCCCAGGGCTTGAAGATATCTCGAAGATGTTTCAGAATCTGCAGCACTCAATGATTCAAAAGGTGGAATGATATCATCAACATCTCCATGATCAGGGACTAAATGTGCACTTGATGATGGTTGATCATGAGATGTGCCTTCTAACTGAGCTGTCTCCATACTTGCTTGGATGGCTAAGGAGAGTTGACTATCAGATTCATCACGATGGAATGTCTGTCTTCTTCCACGACGATCTTGTACATTACCTCGTTGATACCGAAAGCTAGTTGGTATCTGATACGTACAGAGAAACAAAGTACTTCAACACTGGTGATATGAGAAAAGAAACAAGTATGCACACAACTTAGCTAGAAAAGATAAACTTTACCGAGCAAATTGAAAAGAAAAAGAACAGCAGCATGAAATTTAAGAATTGAGTGTAGTCAATAAGTACTAAGATAAGAAAAAGTATACGTGCCTGGAGAGCAGCACTACGCTTCGAACGAGACATGCGACCACCATGTTCAAGGGTATTATGTCTCTGGAACACACACAAGAAAGGGAGTCAATAAAACTCTACAACCCATTGAAACCTCCACCTAAAGGCAATTACCACAGTAGTCTAATACCTTAACCTCTCCAGTCAAATTGGCCCAAATAAGTTGCACAAAGAAAATGAGAATCAATAGAGCTCTGCCAAACAGACATGTAAACATGCATTGCACAACATATGTAAACATGCATTGACAGCATTCATGCACTCAAAAATCACCTTCATTTCTGCTTCAGTTGGAAAGACTACAAACTTTTTGGCAAGGCAGGCCTCATCCTCACATAAGAAGTGCTCCCGTCGGAAGTGAATCTGTGACAAGCAACTTGCATTTGTTTAGAGGAAAAGAAAACTCAGTTCAATGATCTTAAAAAGAGTAACAAGATTCAAGATCTCAAACAAAGAAAGAAACACAAGATGAAGAGAAGTATCTTGCCTCTAGGTCATCGTAATTCTTGTAATATTCATACTGTCCTGGAAGTTGCCTGCATCAACACATAATGATAATTACTTAAGGTTCTAAAGATTACAAATGCAGAAAAGAAGCATTTTTTATGAACCATAGCACTGCATTACCTTTGGCATATATGACAGGTATAGTGTTCTGTGTTCATATGCGAGTACAACTCATTGTCCCCATAGAATGGTGCTCTACAAAACTCACAGATGGGATGACCTGTAAAGCCACCCCTTTCACTCTCATCCCCATCAACCTCAGAATCACCTGTGCTTATATGCTGGTTCAGTTGTGATCTAGTGTATAGCTTTTGTTCACAAATGAAAACCTAAACAATACACAAGCCAACAACTAGTCATGCAATGAAAAATAAAAGAAAAGAAAGACAATATTCATACTGGACAATACATTTTCCTAAGAACAACTAGAAACTACAGCTTTAAAGTCAAAAGCAAGAAACTATAGCTTCAAAAATCATACACACATATATATGGTACATATCACTCTCCCAGAAATGAGACCTAGAGAGATTACGAGGCATGAAAAAGAAATAAATTGTGCAATTTTTCCTCCATAATTGGTTCTTTGAGACAATCGGTTCTTTGAGATAATACTTCCCAGGGACACACTTTGCCTCAAATTCTCATAGAAATGGAATGCCACTAATAGCATTGCTAAGATTACAGGTGTGTTACCGCCAGAACTGACTCCCATCATACATCCAACAAAGGAGAAAATTTTCCAACAATGAGACACATAATTTGTTAAGATTTCGATTGTACCTTCCGTCCTTCCAAACACAGACTGCACATAAGCAACCTGTGACGATGAAACAAATGACCCTTCAACTGTTCAATGTTCCTAAATCTTGCCCGACGCTTTGAGCCATCTATTGGTTCCTCCTCCATCATCTTGTCACAAACACTACATGAAAGTCTACACATGGCCTTAATCATCTTGTATTGGTCCACATCATCAAAATATGCCTGTGTGTCTTCATGGTACCAGTATAATCCAACTCTACCCTCCTTAGGCTCAGATGGAAAGACTGAAAAGTCATTGATCATCCTTGTGTAATCTCCCAAAGCCTGGAAGGCCAGAAAAAAAAAAGAGAAAGAAAGAAAGGCACTTCACATTAAAAACAGATATTTCCAAGATGATTATCATGAGCATAAAGAAGACCGAAAATCCACAGAATTTTGCCGACTATTGCTGACTGGAATTTCAAATTTAGGCAAGAACCGACCAAAATCAAAACCTTTCTTTTTGAAACAATTGCGGCCGGTGGATCCTGGCAAAAAGGCCATGCGCCGCAGTGCCCAACAGAACAAAGAACAAGACCCAAGCAATTAAATATTATCAGCCGATTTAACCCCCAGTTTCGCATACATCGATGAAACGAATTCCAATGTTAAATTAACATCTAACGTATTCACAAGCGGCATTCCAATTAGTAGACCAAGGAAAAAATGGCCATAAGAAATATAGACATAAATAAATCTTCTTCTGCCTTTTTTTTTTTTTTTGTGTGTGTGTGTTTCCCTTGACATGATATTAGGAAACGCCGCCAAAGAAGAGAATTGAATCACAAAACTGCAGAATCCCTAACCTTGGTGACAAAGACGAAAGAGCATTCCGTCTTGCAGATGCAGCAGCGGCGATCGTCGCAGATGAATCGTAGGCGAGCAACGCAAGTGGAGCAAACATCCCGATGGCCGCACGGCCCGTAGGCCGCCCATTCCAAGGCATCGGCGCACACCGCACAACTATCGTCCATCTCTCCCTTTACAAATCTCACAAAATTGACTGAAACTACCTGATCGATGAGAGGGAGATACTTCGATTGACGACCGGGAGGATCTAGGGTTTACGAAGGTCGCAAAATGGAAAGGAGCCCACCAAACTGCTTTAACCACACAAAAACCTTGTGGCGTTCTGAGTCCCAATATTTCTGGACAATTTATTTATAGGCGGCTTGCGGGTGTCGTCTATTTATAAACAAAATTTTCGCCTCTAGATAATAATTATTATAATTATAATTATAATTATAATTTCAAGTTCACAGTTTTATAAGGACGAGGGTGTCTAATAAAAAATTTATACACCCATAAAGTAATTTCGGAATCATTACCACACAACTTGATTTCTATTTCTATTCTGATTCTAATTTACCAAATGAGTCCTTAATGAGATACTAATAAATGACTTGACAATAAAAATTAACATAATTAATAAATTTCTTTTCTTTCTGTACTTATATCAAATACTTTAATTTATAATTTATTTAATTATACGTAACATATTTTTATCTTAATTTTTTAAAAATAACGTGTTCTCTACCTCTCGTGTTGGAGAAAGACGCGGCGAAAGAGCTTTAGAAAAAGCGGTTGGTGGGCGTGAGTCTGCTGCTGACCTTCATGCTTGTTCTCCAATTATAATGCTACAGGCATTTCTTTGCTGTGTTGCAATTTCATGTTTCAAAGGTGGTTTTTCCTTCATGCGTATGGTTTTTGTTAACATCCTAGTTGATGTGTATAATCTACATGATCTCGTGCGAAATTACACTTAACAAGAAAATAATATTACGTTACTTTAAAAAAATATATATATAATATTAAGGAATATGTAGCTGCAATGTGCCTGGTAAAGGATTCTTTCCTCTTGTGAATTTGTGATAGTTACAATGAATATCAATTTAAGAGTCAAGTTAACTTAATAGTGTAAGCGAGAAAACAAAAATTGAAGTTCAGTAAAAATAAAAATTAAGTAAAATTCAATCTTATGCGATATAAATTTATCTTCTTCACTACAATATATATATATATATATATAAGTAAAATAAACATAATTGACGTTATTAAATTCATATTGTTGGTTAGGGCCCAATACTAAAATACAATCTAGTGCCCGGCGTATGACAAGTTTATTTGGTCCTCGCTATTTTAATTCGATTGCTACTCTATTGTCGAATGTAGGGTTATAGGAAAATTGATTGAGTGTGTGTGTGTGTGTGTGTGTGTGTGTGTGTGTGTGTGAAGGTAAAATCCTATTCAAAGCTTTCTGGCCAATTTACCCTCGTAAGGAGTACAGTCCAAAATGTCTACAAGCACAAGTCACACGCGCCATTGTTACTGCCTGAAAATAGAGACAGCGATAGACCTATCTGACTATCTGACACAAAATCGATCGGGCAGGCAGAGTACGTACAAGCAGTACTACGCAAGCATTCTAAACTTGAAAACAGAAATCCGGTACGCGGAATACCCGTTCATATTTATTGTTTAAAGATCACGGAGCGCTCGGCACTCGAAAAGTCGGTGAAGAGAAAAAACTAAAGCATTCAATGCAACCTTAAATGAAAACAGAAATTTTATCTTTTCATCGAACACCTCTTTATCAACTCATACAACCGTTTGCGATTATGTGAAATCAAAATAACCGGAAATCAAGAGTTGAAAATCGGTAACCAAAAAAGGAGATGCAAGACAAGGGCAGTGAGAGCGAGGAAGTAGAAGACCGGGAAAAGGAAAAGGGTAGCTTCCACAAAATCGGAGGGACAAAGCAGGTATCGTAAACAACTTTCATGGCCAAGCAAGACCTAAACATATCTATCTAGCAAACAGGAACCAAACATTGAAAGGAGAAACAGGTGCCAAACAGTAGCTAACAGGGAGAATATCAAAGGAAAAGCATTGGAAACCAAAACTAAAGAGAACCAGTGTCACATGCGCGTATCGACGTCTAAACCGCTTGATACCACAGCTCGGCTACTTCCTGCTGTTCATCTTCAATTTCTCCTTCTTCTTCTTCTTCTTTGCCGCTAGAGCGTCTTTAGGATGCTTCTTCACATGATGGAGCAGCTCCCAACCAATCATGTGGCAGAGATAAGAGTCAACAGTCGCATACATGACCTTATCGGATCCAAGCTCCGCCATATTACCAGAACGACTCCCTCCACGATCAAACCACTGCACCGTCTTCCCAGGCCTCATCAGATGCACGTATGGCCCAAGCACGAACTCGGCTAACTGGTCCAAATCACAGTTCATCAGGCCCAGCTCCCTGGCCTGCTCCCACTTCATTGCCTCCACAGCCAGCTCGTTGAGATCCACTACGTTCTGGAACTTAATCTCGTGGTCTCGCTCGAGCTTCTTAGCCACCGACTTCATGTTCATGCCGATGGCGATGACCTTAGGATCGGAAAAGAAGCTCCGGAGGTGATGAGGGGTGTAGTACACGCTGGGCCCGGGGATAAGGTAAAGTAAACAATGGGAACCAATGCAGAGCTGGAGTAGCTCGTAGGGGGAGTTCTCGCCATTCTTGGTGAAACTGAGGCGTCTGCGGTCGACTGCAACGCCGACGATGAGAGCGTCGGGGAACTTGGCGTTTTTGGTCTTGAGTGCCTCTTTGAGCCACTTGGTAACAACGAGATCGCAGTCGCTGGTGATGGCGAGGATGCGGCGGCCGTCGACGTGAACGGTGTAGGCGTAGTAGGAATCGATGGGTTCCGTGATCTTCTCGACGGTGATCTCCATTTCCGGCTACAGATCGAGAGAGTTCTGACTTCTAAACCTTCAGAGCAGAGCCGGGTTACTTAGTATGCCAAAAGCAAAAGTTGAAATGAAATGCGTGAGTGAAAACAAAGTACAAGATAAGGGGCGTCGAAGGCAACGGCGACTGTGGGGTCCAGTGCACAAGGTTTGTTGCGAAATGAGACGATTTCTCGACCCTGCCCTGGAATTTTCGCCGCGTCAACGAAAATAGGAAAATTTTCAAAATTGAACAAGCTTTCGTTATTTTACAAACGACACCGCTTTGTTGGCGTTTTTTATCCCCCTCTGTCGTCTCTTTAATCTAACTTGATGCCCAAGCCTGTGAGTCTCATCCAGTAACTGCGCTGCAAACGGTCAAAATGCAATTACAATACTGTTACTAATCAAAATGAACCTCATCAAGAAAAAGTGCTGTTTTTGGTTTTTTTTTTTGCCCTGTATTCTTTTCTTGTTATATTTTCTATCATTTATTTTTCTTGCCCAATTTAGTTCTCCAGGATAAACAACATTTGCCACTAATTAATTAACAAAGATCTTACCCCCACAGACATAAACAGCGTAATCAAATATTACTCCACTGTCATTCACACGCCAACACTCAGCCTCTCTAATTTTCCATCCAATTGCAAGAAAGATTTCTAAAAGTACTTTTTGCGGTTAACATAGAAGGAAGAAATTTAAACAAAAACTCTTAAAATATGTTCATCATTCCTTTCATTGAGACTAGTCGATAAACATTTTGTGCTCAGCGCCCATCCCATTCGTTTTCTGTGATAATATTGAACATCGCATTTAAATTTTCAACCAAACGAGAAACAAATAAATTAGAAATTAAAATTATTAATTCACTGAGCTCATCTCAGTGAAGAAATAATTACACTTTTATTGAAAATGATCTTTCAAAATACATAATCCACATCAAAAAAACTAAGATGGTGCCAATGGCAGTACTTAGATATCGCACGAAATCCAGAGTGGTTCGTCAAATTGGCCCCTAAGCTTGTCCGCCACCCCATGACCCAAACTCAAGCGCTCTAAGACCAGCTGGTCCTTCGAGTGCCAAGCCGGAGTGCCATTCTCGTAGCCGTTCCACGTCAGCCTTCTTAATCCACTACCATCCAATTTTACCACAAACAAGTCTCCATATGGCTGATATTGATTGGGCCACGAAACTGGCTCAGCCGTGACGCAAGCCAAGTTAGCCGAGAACAAGAGCCACTCCCCATCCTCACTAAAGCACACGTGGTTGATTCTCTCCCTGTCCACCTCCTCCGAGCCTTCTGATCCCGCCACGTAGATTCTTCTGAGATCAGAACCGTCCGCTTTTATGACATAGATGCTAAAAGCAGTCACGTTGTCCGGATTGTGCCTGTTCGAAGAAAAAGCAATGAGGTCATCCTTAGGTGACCAGCTGGGCATGGTATCAATCCACGGGCCTTCCGTTAACTGACGTATGTGCCCGGTAGCCTCGCCGTTTACGGCGTCAAGTACGTACAAGTTCTTGTGACCGTTACGACCAGACCGGAACACTAACGACTTGCCATCTGGCGAGCAAGACGGGAAAGCGTTATTGCCCGTGTCCTCTCTAGTCAGGATAGTTACGTCGCACGGGATTTCTCGACTTTCACCGTTAATATTTGAGGGATCGAATGTGATGCGCGCAATCTGCACCGTTGTTTTAGCTGACTCGAAGATGGGCCCCAGAGACGTGTAGATAACGTTTGGCTCTGTGGGACTCCACGAGATGTGAAAGGCTGTACGGCCCTTGAGTAAGGTCCATCTCCCTGAGCCATCCAATTTCAAGACTTCGATGGCCGCGTTCGAAGCAAGGTCGGGATTGAAGGCTATGAGATCGCCGGCTGGTGAAAAGGCCGGAAATGCTCCATTGAGTCGCAGTAACCGTAGACCCTTGATCGGAGAGATCACAGGGTCGAGAAGCGGAATTACTGACTCGCCCTGAGCTGACTCGCCCCTGAACCGATGGTATCCGATAGAGCTCGTATCGGGCGAGACAAATGGGTTATAATGATGGAAATTCGGGTTTAGCAAGTCGGTCACTGGAATAAAGATCTTTGAAGCAATATCAAATATCTCGATGTGTCTGTGGTTCTTGTCACGCCGCCTGGTCGCGACGGCGACTCTGTCACCATCGTGCATCGCCGCCGGAGTGAAGCAATGGACGCCCGGCGGAGTGACCCGAATAGGGGCGAATGGAAATCCAGAAAATTCGATTTTTTCTGGGAAATTAACCTGGTAAACGCTCCACCATCCATCTTCAGCTTGACGGTGAAAGAAAATATCGGAATCACCGGACCAGGTGGGCCACCCGCCTCGTTCGCAGACAACCACTCGCCTATCCGGATCTGATTCGTGGAAAACAACTATATCCGTATAAAGCTCGTGAAACTCACCAGCCCAAGTTCGAGATCCATACGATGCCACGGCGATGAACTTTCCAGAACGGGATATGGCAGGACTGTAGTCAACAACTCCATAGGGGGTCAAACGGGTAATCCTTTCTCGATGAACCAGATCAATTGAATAAACAGCGGACCAACTTCTGAACGGCCGATCCGGCTTTTCATGAGATGACACGAAGTACAGACGGTTATTCTTGATGGAGGGACGGTCATGGAAAGGGCTGCCAGGTACGAACGGCAGCTGCTCCGGATTGGAAAGTCCCGGCCGGGTTAGGTAAATTCTGGGTGCCCCGGTTCGCTCGGAGATGTAGACGATGGCTTGATCATCGAGATCTTTTTCGCCGACGAATTGGGCGTTGAAGTTGATGGATATGCCATCGGTGAGGCGGCGTTCGCTGGAAGACGAGATTTTGGCGTCTTTTAGATTGACGGAGAATACGTCGAAGCCATAGTTGACCCTGCCGACGGTGGAGAAGACAATTGTGCCTTTGGGATCCATTGAAGGGCGAACACGAGCGAGAACTGGGAGGTAATGTGAGCGGTTGGGACTATCTTGGGTTCCGTTCTTGAAGGAGCGGCGACGCTGCAGACTCAAGTGCGTGCGTATGCCATGACGTAGAATGGACATCCTTCGTCCACTCGTGTCCAGAAAGATTGGACTATCAAAATATTTCCCGTCGGACTATGAATGGCATTTCATCGCAGAAAATTGCTCGCTGGGTCCGTCCACGAGAGACTTTTCACAGGCTTCAATCTGTACTGTCAAGCCGTCAAAACAGTCGGCTCAACTAAAAATAGTGATTCATCAATTCAATGCCCCCATGGCTCCCACGCTTTGTTTCTGTTCCTCTTTGTCCGTCACAACAAGCCAAAGTGATGTCTAAATGGAAAAATCGTAAATAAAACAAAGAAAAGCACAATAGATAAGCGGGAAACAAGAAAGCATTCATCTACTAAAGAAAAATTGGAAATCAAAGAAAGAGGCTTGAGAGTCAAAAAGCACTCATTTCATATGTCAAAGTGGAAACGATAAAACAAGAACGCATTCATCTAAACAAAAATTGGAAAAGTGCCTGGAACGGGGATGTAATCTACAATCTGTAACATCGTAAAGGTATGAACCACGATCGGCAACTACTGCCCCAGCCGGTAAACCATGAAATGGCGTGAAATTCTTCTTCGGTGATCTCCAAATTCGACATGAATTTTTTTTATCTGTTCGGAGACCAAAGCCATAAGGTCCGCGGAGGCCAAAGCCATAAGGTCCGCTTAGCTAGGAAAGTGCAAGCGCATGCTGAGGATATGTAAGCCTGGCACTTGTTTTGCTTACTTGTGTAATGTTTCCATTGGCAAAGATGACAACAACACGTGCACAGCAAGGCCTTTATGGTAACTGTTGCATGGTTTGGACAGACAACATCTTATAGGGTCAAATCTGCAACAAAGAGGATACGAGCCAAGAATTAATAAAGAAAACTGAAGAGAAAGACCAAATGTTCAGCGTGGAAATTCTAAAGATGATTTCATCAAAAGCCCGAAGACTTGGGGAGAAATGAAACATAAAAAATGTTTTGCTGACCACTTTTAGAGTTGAGATTTTGTGTATGACTTTGTTAAAAGTATTTTATATTAAAAATAAAATATAAGTATAAATAATATATAAATAAAAATAACATATTAACTTAATATTTTAATTTTTTTTAATATAAATTTTGTGAATTTAAACTTTAATGCTTTCCCAATAATAAGCCGGCAGACATGTTTGCCAGTAGCCAGAAAAGGAACTCTTGCAGTAACCAAAACCTTGGATTACGTCAAAGCATAAATTGAAGGAACCCTCGAGGGGGCCAAAAAGAGGTGAAAAGGGCAAGTTGACCGTCTAAATTGTGATGTAAACATACACTGCAATGCCACTACTTGTCAATCCGTCACGACATGTCTTCATATTAATTAGAACTATGAAAAGATTTCAAAGTTCCAATTCCAAGCTCAGTTGGGAGAAAGTAGAATACAAATAGAGTAAAATAGTACGGCCTCAATGGGAGGAGAAAAAGTGTTACAACGAAACTTTGTTTCTATCCATGCACCATTATCTTATGCAGACCACTGAACTCTGTAGACTGCTTAGTTTGATTTCGGAAGAGATGGGAAGCTAGAAAGTACGTATGAATATAGTTTGGAAGAGTCTATTATCATCTCCAACTTTAATTTTATGAAACTTCAAGCAAGTACACTCATGATGAAAATGCAATGTTGAGTCTAATCCAACTAACCTTAAGGTTGTAAGACTTCCGCTCAATCATAAAGACCCTTTGGCCACCACAACGGCCAGCTAGCATCTGCATCAAGGACCCTCTCCCTGCTCCAAATTCCACAACAGCAAGGACAGAAGTGACATCTTTCCCATTCAGCCCTTCATCATCACACTTCTTTCTTCCAACAGAAATCTTTAGCACCCCAAGCTCCTCCAAATTTTCCACAATTGATGCATTGTGGCATAACAAGTTTTTCTTGAAGTGGTAGTTTCCAGCCAAAAAGCAAGTCACCCATCAAAACCACAAGAAAATAGAACAGCCTACTTCATCTTATCTACCAGTCCACTGTCCACTTACTCTGTTAGTCCGCATATTACAAGCTTCTGGCATCATATGAGAGCCCCGGATCATTTTGATTAATCTGTGGAATACAGGGACTGGCGTTCCAATATACCGTACTCCTCTTTCTTTCAGATGTAACTTTGTAATCGCCATCTTCATCTTCTGCGCCAGCATCGGGGCCCTTCTGGTAAACGACCGGCGAGACAAGGATTGAGTTTGTTTCATCAAAGGGCATCTCTTGACGTGTGCTTCGATGTTTTCTATCAAAACAGAACAATAAAACAAGGCCCTGAAATCACATCACACAAGTCGAAGGATGAACTAGAGGTGACGCGGAATAAAGCGCCATTAATGAATAGAGCGCAGCAAGATGAGAATTAAATTGCCACCGGGCATTGGCCGTGCTCTTCGCGGAACCGAATCCAAAATACAAGCCGCCTTCGATTTGTCCTTTTTATCTCTGTTAAAGTTACCCGCACGAATTATTTATTATAATTATTTTTTTGTTTATGTCCTATCTCTTTGATCACATTTTGTTTTAGAAATACAAAATAGGAACAAAATAAGGGCAACGACGGATTGCATAATCTCTTGGTAAAAATTTAATGCAATGACAAATGTAGGAAGTTATTTTTGTAAACAAAAAAACCAAGATTACCGCATACATTTTTTTCAATTTCTTTTGATGGAGCATACCATAATCACATAATTCAAGAACACAATTTATATTCCTTCTTACTAGGGCATCCCACTTTCTTCTTGCATCATCAGACAGTTAAGTTTCAGTTAAAAGCGATGAGATGCTTTTCTTTTTTTTTTTTTTGGGTGGTAATTTGATAGTTTCTGAGGCATGAATTCCAAAATAAAACGCACTTAAAACTTTTTAACTAGCCATTCTAAGTAAAGCCAAAATTCAATTTGAAGTTTACCTAGTCTTACACGGAAAACCTATCAATTTTAAATCAACGAATGTTCCTTCGTTTCTTAATTTTTAAAGTTTTACCCATGCAATTGCAAAAATAATTTCGGTTCATCAAATTGGGTTTCTTAATTCTGCCAGTCCTTCCACGGACATCGATCACGTCTACTCTCCGAAGAGAGAAATAATGGATAATTAAATTGGACTTAGAGTTACTGTTGACTGATCCCTTCTTGTCTTACTTGGGATGTTGACCTTGGCATGGAGCCGGAGAAACGGTTTGCACGACACAAAATTGACCTACGAGTGAAGCCGCCACTTGATCAAGAGTTCAACGATGGGAAAATATATTAAATTGTTAAATCTTAACTTTGTTCATCGTCTATCAAAAAAAAAAAAATCGGTAATTTCAACCAATAATTAAGTGTGATGCGTAATTTTTCTGTGTTTATTTATCTTTTTATTTTTTGTCGAAAAACACGGAAAAAGCAAGTGTTTACGGACGAGAAAGGGTAAAGAGCAATTAATTATTTTACATTGAACTTTCCACGGGAAGCCAAGTCTGAAATGTTCAGCGATGTGGTTCAAGCTACACACGCGGGTGAGTTTTGAAACGGTATTCCAACTCCACCTTCTAAACAAATATTTTGTACACTATAAATACCTACAGAATGCCGCCCCATTCTCTCATCACCCGCAACGCAGTACTCTGTTTCCATAGCCAAATAAACATCACAATATTGTTCTCCTTTGTCTAATTCAGTTCTCCCCGGGCACCATTTCTTTTAAGCAAGCGTATCATAATTAGCTCTGTTTCTTACATGCATTCCGTGTTACCCAGCACAATGACTTCAGGGGGTTCTAAGTTTAATGGTCTCACACTGCCCATTTGCTTAATTTTCCTGGTGTTTTGTGCGGTGGCTTCTGTGTCCTCTGCTTCCCTCAGGGTGGGTTTCTATGGAACCTCCTGTCCATCGGCAGAAAAAATAGTAAGGAATGCGGTAAACAAAGCCGTGTCCCGCAATCCTGGCCTGGGCGCAGGACTCATAAGGATGCATTTCCATGACTGCTTTGTCAGGGTAGGTACATTTTGCTTCGAATAATATACATATGTGAAATCGTGTTCACGTGTAGTGTAAGTCTGAATGATAGTTTTTGGGTTCTACAGGGCTGTGATGCATCTG